>JADLZN010002961.1:0-27564 GCA_018155175.1 Sinocyclocheilus anophthalmus
AAGGTACTAATAGTGATATTGTTTATTCTATAATTAAAAGAGATCAGAATAAAATCCTGCAGATTTTTGAAATTGACCCGAATACTGGTGCCATCACAGTTAAAGGCAATATAGATTTCGAGGAGAACAACGCATTTGAGATCCGCGCACAGGCCAGTGATAAAGGGCAGCCTCCGATGTCCACGCACTGCAAAATCCTGGTGGAGGTGCTGGATATTAACGACAATGAGCCAGAGATAACCGTGACGTCACTCCTCAGTACATTGAAAGAGGACGCCAGTTCTAGCACTGCTGTGGCTCTCGTGTCAGTGATTGACAGGGACGGCGGCAAAAACGGTGTAGTTAATTGTGTTGTGTCTAACAAAGTGCCTTTTAAACTTGAGACGAATTACAAAAATTATTATTCTCTAGTGGTAGATGAACCTCTAGACAGAGAGCGCGCGTCTGAGTATAACGTGACTATCACAGCTACTGATGAAGGGACTCCGCCTCTCTCTAGCACCAGTGTCATTACTATACACGTTTCTGATGTGAATGACAACGCGCCGCGCTTTCCAGAGCCGACCATTAATGTTTATGTGAAAGAGAACAGTCAGATTGGAGCTGTTGTTCATACAGTATCTGCTTTTGATCCTGATGTAGGTGATAATGCCCGAATAACATATTCTTTAATAGAAAGCTCGAAAAGCGGCCCGGTAACACCCATGATCAACATAAACTCTGATAGTGGAGATATACATAGTTTACAGTCGTTTAACCATGAGGAGACAAAAACGTTTGAGTTTAAAGTTCAGGCCACAGACTCTGGTGTTCCTCCGCTCAGCAGTAACGTGACTGTAAATGTTTTTATCCTGGATGAGAATGACAACAGTCCCGGGATTCTCGCGCCCTATTCCGAGCTCGGCTCCGTTAACACAGAGAACGTTCCCTATTCTGCTGATGCGGGCTACTTTGTGGCCAAGATCAGGTCTGTAGATGCAGATTCTGGTTACAATGCGCTGCTGTCTTACCACATCTCTGAACCCAAAGGAAACAATCTGTTCCGAATCGGAACCAGCAGCGGGGAGATCAGGACTAAGAGGAGAATGAGTGACAATGACCTGAAAACTCACCCGCTGGTCATTTTGGTTTGTGATAACGGAGAGCCCTCACTGTCAGCGACTGTGTCTATTGATGTTGTGGTTGTTGAAAGCGCAGGTGATGTCAAGACCACATTCAGACACGCGCCGATAAAAGAGGAGAGTTTCTCGGATTTAAATCTGTATTTGCTGATCGCCATTGTGTGCGTGTCCGTCATCTTTTTACTGAGTCTCATCAGTTTGATGGCTGTGAAATGCCACAGGACAGACAGGAGTTTGGGCAGGTACAGCGCCCCGATGATCACCACACACCGTGACGGGAGCTGGTCTTACTCCAAATCTGCTCAGCAGTATGACGTGTGTTTTAACTCGGACACACTGAAGAGTGACGTGGTGGTTTTCCCTGCGTCATTTCCGCCTGCAGATGCAGAACTGATCAGTATTAATGGAGGAGACACTTTTACCAGAACACAAACACTCCCTAACAAAGAGAAGGTAAGGCTCGTTCCTTGAAGCGCAGATATTTGTGTGAAGTTTTTTATATATAATTTAGCATTTGCTCACGTTTTAGGTTATAGGCTTAATAAACTGAAAGCTCGTTTCTAGAACTGGTTTTATTATTATTTCTAATGTCAACAATATATTATTTTTTAAACACGTGTGCAGATTGTGCCATTGTAAAAAAACCGATCAGCTGATCTGCTTTTTATTTCGTGATTTAAGTTTTTTCAAGAGCTCTCTAATGTCTTTGTTTTTGATAAAAAATATAGCATGATTATTATTATTATTATTATTATTGCATCTTATGCTAAAATTACACTTTTCAATAACAGCATGTATTGTATTTGTATGTTTCTATTTGGCTATTATTCAGATTTGATCAATTGTATAGGCCTAACATATTTTCACAGTATCTTAGATTATCTGATGGCAATCAGTAGCATTTTATTTTCATGAATATCTGGTGAATGTTTTCACCGTTTCTTTTAATCGTGTAATTTTGAGATCAGAAAATGTTGGGCATTTTCAAGTATTGAGCATGATTGTCCACACGGTGTCAGTGGCAACCCATGTAAGTTTTCTTGTGTCTTTGGAAAGCTCCTCCTTTCATTGGGTAGGGATCCTCGCCTCGTCAGAGGTCTTTGTTCGAGAGGACAGGGCCGCCTTGGAGTCGCTATGTCGGTGTCTTTGCGAAAGCAGTAAGGCTGTAATGGAATATTTGAATGATACATTTTTTGTTTAATCTACAGTTTTACTAATCAGAGGAAATATGGACCTAACAGATGACTGTTGGAGCTTTAAGTGGATTTTTATTGTGTTTTTCTTTAATAACTGGAATAACGCAAACGGGCAGATTGTGTATTCCAAGTATTCACACTTAATCTTATTAATTGATACATTAAGTATCAGTTACACCTTTTTTCAAAGGTGTGTTTGAATTAAGAATCTGACGCTTCCCTCAGGTGTGGATCTGCTGAATATGCAAATGGTTTCCATAAATGTCATTCCTTCTGTCTCTTTCTGTACTGAGTTAAACTTGAACCCTTTCCTATACCAACTGTATGCGTGTGTGTGTTTATGTGTTTATGTAGGATGTTAGACTAGTTTATGTTTTTATGTAGTATGTTAGACTAGTTTAATTGTTTATGTAGTTAATAAAACCTTACATGTATCACACTTGACGTGTTCATTGTTTGCTCATAACTGTAGTCACTTAATCATGCAGATTTATGCTTTAAGCTTTTGTAGAATTGTACAGTAAAAAGTTATTTCCCTTAACCAGGAAATTAACGTTCTTAGAATTGACAGACCGTTGACCCTGAGAGGTCAAGTAAATATCTACAGCGGATCTAAATAGTTCATTATAACTAGTTATGGTTAGTTATTCATTTTTCCTGTCATGAGCTGATTCGTTACAGTGTAGACAGCATCACTGATTATAAAGAGTTCTATAGTATTTTGTCACGCCGATCGCGTCCGGTGTAGACCCGGTGTAACATTGGTTTTGCTTTGTTTCACATAACTTTTTCAAAAAAAAAAAAAATTTTACTGGTTGCGTACGTAAGTGTGGGGCGGCGCTATCAAAATAAGGGCGAGACCCTTTTGGGATAGGGGCGTATTTGTTTTGGTGATTTCGAATGTCAACATTGGCTACCAGAAATCGCTTAACCCACCTTTACACGCACATACAAACAAAGTAGCTCCACTCACAACTAAATCTTATCTGTCCAAAACCCAGTTCAAAGTATGTTCATCATTTAAAATTTAAAATTTTTCCAGCAAAAAATTACCCTTATAGCATTTATACTGTCGTTGAGGTTAGTGCTTTTAATGGTTCTGAAGAAAGCCTCATGTTCACTAAGGATCAGAGCATGTGAGCGGAGTGGGGAGTGGAGTGGTAATATTTCCTTAAGAGCGCAGAGTGCCTTTCTGAAGATTCCGCTCCGCTCGCTCAATACGCTCAGTGCCGCTCGCTCAACCCAGAATGCCATTTGGTGATTTGCTTGCTCGAGATCGAGAATCTGTAGAGATCGAGAATAGTAGAGCGGTTATGGAGTTCAGATATTGTTTCAACGATGTTGCAAGCCTTATACATAAATGTAAGGTAAAAAAATCTAAGTTAAGAATGATCAGGGAGAAGAAACTGAGAGGGAGTGTGGGGAGACTTAAAGTTAGTAAAGATTCATATTAGAATTACATAAAGCACGAGATGTCTGCAAACTGGTGCAGCAAAAGGTGACTAGTTACTACCTAAAATACTAAACAGTAGCTAAGGTTATATTCGGTTTGTAAGGAGCCCCGATCAGACATGCAGACCAAAACACAGCCACGAATTTGAATCGGCTAGTTTTTTTATGCGAGGACTACCTTATGGCCACAATTAAGAATAAGTTTTTCGTTAGCTAAAATTATGGCCACGAATTAAGTGTTTGTTCTCTTGTTTAGGCTTAGCTGCCACTAATTCATTCGTTCGTTAATTCGTTCGTTCTCTAGTTTTAGTAGGCCTAAATTGTGGAACGAAATATTATATTTCGTAATTACTTATTAAAACCATTATTGTTAAACTTAAAGAAATATATACAATTTAAAAACTAATAACCTGCTGACGTCGTAGAAACAAATTGTTAATTTGAATTATATTCGGAGCTCCGTAGTTATTAAATAATCTCAGTTAAACTGTAGACCTAAGCTAACACACAGCTGTATATAGGCCTAAATACAGAACTGAAGCGACTGAATGGAGCGCACGTCCATAGAGCGGAAAATGTCACACCGCTCCGCTTCGCTCACATGCTCTACTAAGTATGCATTATTAATGGACGATGGAAGTTCAAAAGAATAGCTATATTGAAATTTTTGAAGTTATATTTTGTTATAACAGACATTATAAATGTATTTTCTGTGACTTTTGATCAATTTAATAAACAATCTTACTGACCTCAACCTTTGAACGCTAGTGTATTCCATTTCAATTCATTTTAATCATACTTTCATCAAATTAGTATTGCTGTATCCTGTCTGTTAAATTAAATTCACATTCAGAAATTGAAAAAGCATTCTCAAATAAATTCTTAATGGTGCACAACCTTGATACATACATACATAAACAGATACACAAAAATAATGTAATGATAATGAATTCACTCCTACACATAAAAGCAGTTGTCACTTCCAAAACTTTGCAGTGTGCATGAGGTAATAAACACAAAACACACACACATCCCAGCATAACTGACATGTTCTGACAGGGCATTTCAGGGTCAGGTAAAAGACAGTGGGGAGGTAAGGATTAGGTGGACCACCCTGCACTTTTCTTTAAGCCCCATTATTGCCGTGTTGATGTGATCATTTCTGTAGAGACTAGCTCATGCGCACATCACAACCTCCATCCCACTCGATGCAAAATCCCCACGCTAAAGACAGGAAGTCAAAAGAACAGGAGAGAATTTTTCATGAGGCTTTCATGTGGTTTGCCACCATACAATGGAAAGTAAGGAATTTCTCTCCCAGAATTCCCCTTGGCCTCATCACGAAACCTTCCTTACATACTGTACTGAAGCGTTTTATTATGACAGCTCGCAGAAAGCGCATTTCAAACTCCCCGGGAATGAACGTTAGCGCTTTCACACGTGACTCCGACACAATTTCAAACGGCTCGGGGAAATTGCTAGCAGGTTCTTTTGCGATAATGTGGTCAAGAAGGATCGAGTGAGTGCTTGAAGGACTGAAAGCAGCTCCAACTCTCTGGGGGGCACACCAGGATTGTGCTAATTCCCAGACGAGCCTCTCTTCTCCCACCCACATCGAGGTGGGGAGAGAATATTCATTAGTGAGGATAGCACACTCCAATTAAGAGAGGTGGAAGCAAACGCACACACACACACTTTTGCAGGTGTACATGCACCTGGTCTCCTCCGAAAAAAGCTTCCAAGCTTCGGCCGTGGTTTAGCTGATTAAATTCTCGCCTACAATGACACGTCACTTTTGTTTTCTGGTATACCGCTTCTCCGCCACCCTCTTTTCTCGAGTGACAGTATTGGCGTGAAATTTCACAACATGGCGTCTCTGGGCAGACATCCATGTTGTTAAAAGAGAGAAAAAGTGAGAGGGAGAGACACTCCGCTCGTGGCGGCTTGACTGGGGTCTGATTAATGGTTCGGAGGGTTGTGATTGGGAGGGCGATGATGAGATAGATATGAATGAATACACAAACGCAGCTGTTCTGGTTGCCCCCTCCTCGGGCACTGCAAATCCATAAACCCCATTCTGCTGTCACATCAGTGCCAAAACACCTGAAATAAACATTAACTACAAACAACGAGCCACATCCATCCACAACAGCAGGGAGAAACGGCGCACAGGGAAGGAGATCAGACGACCAAGACTAAACATTGTTATGGAGTACAGCATGCGCGCACTTTCTAAATGTAATGACCAGCATTATAAGCCGAGGGCTTGGAGATTATTTTTACACACTGCAAAGTCTCTTCCAAGTCGGGGGGGGGGGGGGGGGGGGGGGGGGGGGGGGGGGGGGGGGGGGGGGGGGGGGGGGGGGGGGGGGTTTGGTTGTTTGACTGGCTTAATTGTCCTCACCTGTTGGCGCCCTGCGCGAGTGTGTGTTTTAGCAGTTGCTGGCATATGTTTGAAAGGAGAACTGACGAAAGCCAAGCCAAACACGGTGGGGGAATGTCAACGACCGTCTTGAGTCAACACTTCGCAGACGCGGTCGTCTCCGCAGTTCGACCCGCATGCCTCCAGGGGTCAAATGCTACGGTGGGAATGGCAGGCGTACAAACACAAGCACATTCAGTCTGAAGCTAATTCTTAAATCCTGACATGAATGGTAACAGCAGGTTTAGCAGGGAATCACTCTCCGTTAGAGGTATATCAACCCTTTTTGGCAAGTTGAGACAAGCTTGTCTAAAGTCGGGCTTAAGTTGATCTCAGTAGGCTGAGGGTAGCCCATATCGACTGAATTGAGACCTTTCCCTCTTAGCCTTGCTAAAGCAGGCATGAGGACTAATCCTGCAGAGGTTAAGTGGAATTCCCTCCACTTTTTCTGTTCCCGTGTGCTTCTTTACACAAGTCAAGAATGGAGACCCGGGACTGTAAAACTCTGAATCGCGTTCCACTGCTGTTCACCGCACTAAAAGGATACTTCAAATGGACACAAATACCTCATGACAATTTGGATGAAATAAAGAATTACAGGATAAAGTGGATTTAGCAAAATGTTTACTTGCTCTACCCTTCATTCAGATGAAAATCTAAAATGTACTAAACATTAAAGTGACCAGTGCTATGACGATCTATGGGGTTGATATCACACTGCTATATGGTTGCTAAGGTGGTAGAACATTAAAGGCACAATATGTAAGTTTTCGCCACTAGAGGTCGCATGTTCAAAACAATAACAAAGGCGAAGTTTGATGACGGGTGGAACAAGACGGGTGCGACACACACGATAGGAGGCGTCGTTTTCAGTATATATAGAATAGAAAATAAATATATTAAAATAGAAAACAGTAGAAAACAGCTATTTTAAATTGCAATTATGTCACAATATTACCGTTTTTACAGTAAAGCTTACTCTAGATTTTTGAATGGTAGTTTACACAAACAAATACTTGCTTACACCATTCCCAGTGCTTCATGGGAGTGGGTGGTCACTGAAGACATCTTTAGTCCAGATTTGTTTGCCAATCTATGACAGGCAGATCTTTCTCTTCAGAATTCATTGGAAGCGTAGTTCTTTACCTGGAATTTGGCTGTAAAAAGTTTGGCTAAAATCAGTTTCTCTATGAAGAAAATTAATAACATTTTTACCTCCAGAATTTTAAAGCTTGCGCTCTATTCTGATCCCTAGATAGGACTTAAGGTATCATTTACATCTGTAGCTCAAATGGTGCGGAACAACGTTTAAATCACTCACCCTAAATTAGCAATAGTAATAGTGATGTTTGCCTAAGGAAGAACCACTAATTGAAATGTTGAGGCCTTTGTAAGTTCCTCACATCTGATGAACATATCACTCTGTGGACTTGTTTAAAAATGAGAAAATTCTCATTTAACTCTGCTGTGGGTCATATAACGTGGCAGGATGTGAGAAAAGCATTAACATGCGATTGTTTTCAGCACTGCGAGGTTAGACCGCACAATGCAATTTAGTTGCTAAAAGCTTCCAAAAAGAGAAAGCTGACAATTTTGCATTGGGGAGATGACCTTTATACAGCTGAGAAAAGCTGTACGAAGCTTTCGCTGGCCACGGCACAAACACACACCTTTACCCACCCACACACACAAAGCCAGCTGCCAGATTTTAGCTTGCAAATGGCCCACTGTAACGTGCCAAGCTGAAAATTTGCAATCAGCCATCTTAAGCACTGTAAAGGCAACTAGAGGTTGCAATGTCCTAAGACAAACTGGCGAGAAGAGTATTTGTATAGCTCTTTCCACACAAACATTTGATTACAGTGAGTACAATCATTACAGACCCCACTGAAAATTTTGGAGTTATATATGATTTAACGGAATAAACATTTTCATTGGGGGAAGGGGGGGGGGGGGTTTGGGTTGAGTTTTTTGCAGATGGGAATTTTGTAATAAATAACTCATAAAATTATGTTTCTGCATTATTTCTAGGCCACTAATAAAAAAATTAGATCTTTTGTACATATGGTCAAATATTCCTGCCTCCATTAAAGCTAAAAAAAAATCATGCTAATTTATATAATAAAAATAATGTGATAAAAAATATTTAATGTGTATATGTGTGTGCGTGTGTGTATATATACAGTATATATATTAGATCAAATATACTGTAATATAATAATTTTTTTCTAATGGTTTCAGATTTTTGGACAACAGCATAAGCTTTACCAATAAAAGGAGATGGAAACACTATCACTTGCTGGTACTACAGCTAAAAAGTACAGCGGTTGACAGATTTAACAACTTTTATTCAGTTCTGGTGCACATAATAGGAGAAAACACTTCTCTATACACCAGCCATTATTTTTATGCAAGCACCATGAAAAAACTGTACAGTTTTCGCACATCGCCACCTACAGTGGGTACAGAAAGTATTCAGACCCCCATTAATTTTTCACTCTTTGTTATATTGCAGCCATTTGCTAAATCATTTAAGTTAATTGTTTTTCCGCATTAATGTACACACAGCACACCATATTGACAGAAAAACCCAGAATTTTTGACATTTTTGCAGATTTATTTAAAAAAAAAAAAACGAAATATCACATGGTCCTAAGTATTCAAACCCTTTGCTGTGACACTCATATATTAACTCAGGTGCTGTCCATTTTTTTCTGATCATCCTTGAGATGGTTCTACACCTTCATTTGAGTCCATCTGTGTTTGATTATACTGATTGGACTTGATTAGGAAAGCCACACACCTGTCTATATAAGACCTTACAGCTCACAGTGCATGTCAGAGCAAATGAGAATCATGAGGTCAAAGGAACTGCCTGAAGAGCTCAGAGACAGAATTGTGGCAAGGCACAGATCTGGCCAAGGTTACAAAAAAATTTCTGCTGCACTTAAGGTTCCTAAGAGCACAGTGGCCTCCATAATCCTTAAGTGGAAGACGTTTGGGACGACCAGAATTCTTCCTAGAGCTGGCCGTCCGGCCAATTTGAGCTATCGGGGGAGAAGAGCCTTGTGAGAGAGGTAAAGAAGAACCCAAAGATCACTGTGGCTGAGCTCCAGAGATGCAGTCGGGAGATGGGAGAAAGTTGTAGAAAGTCAACCATCACTGCAGCCCTCCACCAGTCGGGGCTTTATGGCAGAGTGGCCCGACGGAAGCCTCTCCTTAGTGCAACACACATGAAAAAACACCTGAAGGACTCCAAGATGGTGAGAAATAAGATTCTCTGGTCGGATGAGACCAAGATAGAACTTTTTGGCCTTAATTCTAAGTGGTATGTGTGGAGAAAACCAGGTACTGTTCATCACCTGTCCAATACAGTCCCAATGGTGAAGCATGGTGGTGGCAGCATCAGGCTGTGGGGGGGTTTTTCAGCTGCAGGGACAGGACGACTGTTGCAATCGAGGGAAAGATGAATGCGGCCAAAGTACAGGGATATCCTGGACGAAAACCTTGTGTTCAGGACCTCAGACTGGGCCGAAGGTTACCTTCCAACAAGACAATGACCCTAAGCACACAGCTAAAATAACGAAGGAGTGGCTTCACAACAACTCTGTGACTGTTCTTGAATGGCCCAGCCAGAGCCCTGACTTAAACCCAATTGAGCATCTCTGGGAGACCTAAAATGACGCCCACCAACGTTTACATCCACCTGACAGAACTGGAGAGGATCTGCAAGGAGGAATGGCAGAGGATCCCCAAATCCAGGTGTGAAACACTTGTTGGATCTTTCCCAAAAAGACTCATGGCTGTATTAGATCAAAAGGGTGCTTCTACTAAATATATGAGTGTCACAGCAAAGGGTGTGAAAACTTAGGACCATGTGATATTTCAGTTTTTCTTTTTAATACATTTGCAAAAATGTCAACAATTCTGGTTTTTTCTGTCAATATGGGGTGCTGGTGTGTACATTAATGAGAAACAAAATTAACTTAAATGATTTTAGCAAATGGCTGCAATATACCAAAGAGGTGAAAATTTTAAAGGGGTCTGAATACTTTCCGTACCCACGTACTTCCTGCTGTTTATTTGTTAATGACCTCCATGTGCACGTCTGGGGGAGTTGAATGTCTTCGATGGTTCTTAGGATTATAGGAGGCACCTAACCACACACACACGGACTAGGTTGTGGCCGTAGGGGAAGGTGGGGGCCCAGACAGCACTGAGTCAGCAGCAGAAAGGAAACGATCAGAGCCCTAGAGGAGAATACATCAACACCGCAGAGGCACCTCCATCGTCCTCTCCTCCCATCAACACCAGCACCACCACCATCCGTCTTTCTTCTTCACCTCAAAGGGGCTCCGCATGCCTGCTCATCCATCTCTCACTGACCAGGTTTCTGCAGCACAGGCTCAGCGCTGTGGGTCTGATGCAAATTGGTCCTTTTTAATCGAGGCTAAGACATGTAAAACAGCGTGAGGAATATGTAAAAACAACAGACTGACAGAATCAGATATTGTTCCTGCAAAGACTGGTGGGCGCCACATTGTCACTCACTCACAGACACACACAGACCGACATCCTCGCACAAAGAGGAGTGATTTCACTTCCTTCATCACAGCTGATCTCAGCAGGATAGTAATTCACATACTGTAGGAGAGAGGCTGAAATGTCATCCTCGCATTATTAGACTGACCTTCAATTTGAAGGCGAAGCTAGCGAGAGTTTCTGCTTTACAGAGCAACTAACGTATATTGTTCAAGTCTGAAAATCCGTAAGAGGTAAGTAAAAAGAAAAGCTATATTATGTGGGCAATTCTGAGACAGTTTTAGACTAGAGTATGCAAAACATGACTGATATGGGTGACAGGATATCTAGGGCTTCTGCTTTAAAAAAAAAATTACAATACACATATATAGATATTAATGTTAAAAAATGTTGGGTCAGTTAATTTTCTTAAAGAAGTCTCTTCTGCTCACCAAGGCTGCATTTATTCATCAAAAATACAGTACAAACAGTAATATTGAGAAACATTATTACAATTTAAAATATTTTTATATATTAAAAAATACTATGTTTATATACTACAATAAATTATACTTTAATTAAATTTTTTATTTTAATATATTTTAAAGTTTTGACATTTTAGCAGCCATTACTACAGTCTTAAGTCACATGATCCTTCATAAATCCTTCTAATCTGCTGATTTGATGTTCAAAAAATATATATTTTCATTGCCAATTTTGAAAACAGTTGCCTAATACTTTTGTGGAAACTGTGATACATTATTTTCAAGATTCTTTAATGAATAGTATGGAGCCCCACACATGCATGCAGGAAAAAATAGAGGCTAAATCGGTGCACGATTTACCATTGCGTTCCTCGATTTATAAATTGGCCACGATTACTATTCGTCTCCCTCGATTTGCCTAATCATGCC
Source organism: Sinocyclocheilus anophthalmus (assembly GCA_018155175.1). Lineage (NCBI taxonomy): Eukaryota > Metazoa > Chordata > Actinopteri > Cypriniformes > Cyprinidae > Sinocyclocheilus > Sinocyclocheilus anophthalmus. The sequence goes on from JADLZN010002961.1 coordinate 11,627, forward strand.
ACACGTTTATAAATCGATAGAAGAATTAGTAAATTTGCGCACGATTTTAGCAATAGGGAAAATCGCAAATCGAGGAACGCAATAGTAATCGTGTGCATGTTTTAGTACATCGAGTGAACGAATGAGTAAATCGTGTGCACGATTTATTTATTTGTTCTTGCATGTCATGTGCAAGAAATGTCTCCGTGATGAAGTTAAAAAGAACAGCATTTATTTGAATATAAATCTTTTGTAACATTACAGATGTCTTTACTGTCACAATTGATCAATTTAATGCATCCTTGCTAAAAAAAAAAAAAACCCTCTACAGCCAAAATTCAACACAAACGCATAGGTCAGACAGCCACATATGGTCTTCAGAGCGATGGGAAACGGCACAAATAATCACGCCTCACTCAAGGACAAAGAGCATTGGAAAGGAACCTTCTCCAGTTTCTTGAATCCTCAGCTTTCATCGGCCCAAACGGCAGCGACAAATTGCCAGTTCACTTTGGAAACAACGGTCGCTAATGGAGGGGGGGGGGGGGATGGGGGGGGGAGGGCTCAAGTAAGAAATGTACACAAACTGTTCCCCTCATTTACCTGTCATCATTCCATTCCTGTCTGCTCTTGAGCCGTTCTTCACAAAGACATGGGGTACATCTGATACATCGCTCACACAAGCGCTCGAGAACTCTGGGGCACACAGATGCTTCTGAGGTGTTAAGAAAAACACCTCCAGATCTGACAGAAGGACTCAAGTTTCATTATGGGAAGGTTGAATGCCAAGGTCTTACACACTTGAGTTAGAAGAGCGAGACACAAGTCTGTAATGTCCTACTTCCTTTTCACAAGTAGCAGGACAACAAGTGATGGTTGTTTGCCTTCAGTGATTTACAGTGACAAAATTATCGGAAGTAATTCGTGTTTAATGTGGTTGCAATTTCTGCTGACTTGATGTGGCCGTGTCTAGTGAATCGACAAAGAAAGGTTTAACTTTATGCAAATGAACAACTTTATGTAAACAGTACAATGGCCTGATGACCTAAATTCACTGCGCTTGAAGCTCAAGTTACATTTCGAAGGTTCTGCAGAAGCCACTTAGTATTCAGTCGTTCAAGGTTCATTACCAATAATGATTTTCCTCCATTACAAACACTGCTAAATTATTTAGAAAGAAGAAAAGAGAATGAAACTCACTGCAAACATGTAGCCCTCCTGTAGATACAACATAAGTCAACGCGAGGTGAGACGTCGTAAAATCACATAGCTCACAGAGCATTGTTTGAGCTTCATTTGGAGAACATGAAAACACAATGGGTGCATTCTTGTCTTTCTCCGGCACACTGATTCACAGCAGATGTGATTCTTTAAAGTGCTATAAACATCTTAGTATATGTTACTCATAATAGCAGCAAGTTTTATGAGCAGCTGTAAATGGCGGTTTCTGTCATATCTCAAGATAAAAAAAATTGGGTGGTAGAGAAAAATAAAATTGAGGATTTAGCAGAAATAAAGACCAACACTGATTAAAAATTGATTCAAGCGAAGCCTATTTGCATTCTTCTTGCTTCATAAAAAAATCATGAAGGCAGCAAATGAACAAAAACATGGACTGTTGATTAGCACCTAGTATACTAAATAATAAACTTCATACCAACAGCTTTAATCATTCTGTAACTCTCTTTGTGCCCAATCTCTGGACTTCCTGAAACCTAGCCAAATCCAGGAGGAGTACACAGCGGGAGTACACAGGTCTGTAGAATGCTGCTTTATCAAGCTTATCTGCAATTTCCCTGTGTGTGTTTGTGTCAGTGAACCTTTAATGTCATTAAGCATTGCTTCCTCTCTGAGGAGCGAAACTAACAAAAACCACTGGCGAGCTTCCTTTGATAACAAAGAATAAACACCAACCGTCACAAAAGATTGTGTGTCTGTATACATGTATAATTAATTTTGAATATTAAATGTCTAATATAACATTACAATACTTTTAAATCTATATCAAATACAACATATGCTTTCAAACTGTGAATAGTTTTTATAAATATGTCCTTATTATTGAAATGTATACTTTTAATAGTATTTAAATGTATGCAATGTTATAATAAAAAATAGATAAAATATGTAAAGAATACATATATAATATATACTTTAAACTGCATAAATAAGCAACTTCCAATTAACTGAAAAAATGTGTACAGATTAATAGATAACCAAAATAGTTGTTTGCTGCAGCCCTATTGGAAACTTTTTGAAAACGAGTGCATTTCAAACAAAATAGAAAGTCCTCAAGAGACTTTCAATTGCACAGCTAAAATCCTACCGTGAAGACGGGGAGGCTTCTATATTTGAAAGAGAGAGAAGATTGTTATTTGCCTAATTACAGATTTAGGGCTGAAACAGTAAACCGTTGGAGAGGAAGAGAGCAAGGTGCTTGAGTGAGCTACATTAGAGCACTGGAGTGGTGAGACTGTGGATTCCTTGTGTGCTGATGGCATCTTTTCTCTCTAGCATACCGATAGGCCTAACGGAGATGTTGGGGGGGGGGGGGGGGGGGGGGGGGGTGGTTAAAGGGGTAGCTATCTAATCTGATCAGAGACCTTGTTTCGAAGCTCATTTAACCACAGGGGGGTCCAGAGGTTTCCACACAGTCGACAAGTCAACCCAAAACCACCCCCCACCCCCATCCCTGTGGCCAACACAAGAAGGTCCTTAGAAAAACAAGCGACAGACACAAAGGGGAAAATGGAGAAGACAACCCAGAGGGCTATTTGTGAGGATTTGATCATTCTTCACAAATACACAAGAGTGCTGACTCAGACCTTTGGTTTCAGGCTTGAACAGCAGGAAGTCAGCTTGGTGAGACTGTTGTTGCTGCTTAGGAGATCCTAGTCTCCTGAGACCAAGGAAGTTAATGCTAAACATCTGCGATCTGCATTAAAAAGGGGCTAGGAGGAGACAGTATTGACTTGTTGCGTAAGGCAGCAGCCCATCTCAGAATGGGGATGTTGGACTGCTCATTCAGTACAGGAAAGGGCAGGAAATAATTAATCTCCACTCTATCATGATGCCATGAGCATGAACACTTGCACATGGAGCTGGACCCCATCCCGCAACCCACATTTTGCCATATTGCGGAGGTCTCTGTGGAAGTGGCAGAGAGGATGAGAAGTCAGCAGCACAGAGATCGCTGCTAATTGCCCATGGTGAATGATTATGGAAATGAACAAGAAGGATATAGCAAAAATAAGACACAAAGCCGATATTTGGCAAAAGCTTTACCAAGTTGCCTTTAACTGGGCATGGGTTCAACATTTAGGCCTAGAAAGCCCTGCAACTATGTATTCTAAACACAGAGTGTGTATGCGTGTTTACAAAGCCATACTTTGCTAAATTTGTTTTAAAAAATACCCCCAAAAGTTCTAAAAGAAAGATCTCCATGTGCTTCAAAAATAAATACCAGGCCAGTGTTGCACTGACACTGCAAATCTCATATTGTAGATCCATTTTTATGGCTTTTGGTGATGTATTTTACACTGTGGTAGCAAATTCTGCTGATTTGTCACAAACACAATGTTATTTCGCTGGCTAACTTAGATTGCAAAAATGACATGTGATAGTTTTGGAAGAATCAGTAACAATGTATAAATCTACAAACCAATCAGTAATGTTTGGCATTCATTATACACAATGAATTTATCAAAAATACATTATAGCTGTATAATTAACAAAAAAACGTACTTTGTATAAATTGATTATGATGCATTATTAATATTCTTTTTGTTCTAGGTTAATGTTGGTTAGTCTAACCTAGTGGTTCTCAACCCGCGGCCCGTCACGAATTCAAATGCGTCCACCGTGCTGAACACAATAAAAAAAAATTTACTTTCAGTTTTACAATTCATTTTTGTTTTTACATTAATTTAAAAATGTACTAATCAAATATAAGCTATAATGTTTTTGTTATGTAAAATATTTTTGTTTTTCATATATTATTTTCAGACATGTGCAAACCTGTACTCACGTAATTAACGTTATGCATTTAACGAACACTTAGAAGCGTGCACTTTGGCAGAATTCAATTCAAATAGTCATCAGCATCCATTAGTTCGGTAAAATTGAGCATCGGAATGGACAAATTTGTTATTAAGGGAGAAAAACTAAATGTGGAAAATGCCAGCGAAGGAACACACAAAAACAAGAATAGTCGCAATATCAGCAGTAAAGGTAGGAGAGTGCTGGACAACTTTTGGTTTCCCCCTGCTACTCACTTGAAGATGTTCAGGCAAAAGGAAACACCAAAACTATGCAGCAATCATCCTTAATCGCAGAAATGTGGCAAAACATCGCTGGAGAGAACCTCAGATTATTAAATTAGAAAGTGCTTTCCATATTTGGATCAAATAGGCTACATGTGAACACATTTTCTGCAATGTCGCGCGTCAAGTCACGCTTCCGTGCGCATCTTACAGATTGCAACTTACAATCGCTGTTACTCCTTTCGAGCCGAATTTCACAAAATTGGTCAGCTCCCGACACCATCAGATGTTTTATTAATGGAGAGTATAATTATTTATTTATTTATATATTTCAATGAATGTAATCGATTAGATATAATAATATTTAGGCTATAATATTATAAATATGTATTGGTGACGTACTGGTAAGTATCGTGCGTCCCAGAACCTTGCATTTTGGACCTAAGGTGTGGCCTGGAAAAAGGTTGCACCACGGGGCTATATAATGAGAATTAGCTGTCCTAAAAACAAATTAAGTCTATGGTATTCCACAGTCTAGCTAGTAAAAATAGAAGTGTGTCTGTGTGTCTGTGTGTCTGTTGCGTCTGTGTGTGTCTGTCTGTCTGTCTGTGTGTCTGTCTGTCTGTCTGTCTGTCTGTCTTTCTTCTTCTGTCTGTCTGTTGTCCCTGTGTGGGTGTGTTGTGTTTGTGTGTTTTTGTGTGTGTGTGTGTGGTGTGGTAGGTTGTAGTGGACCCGCTGGAGACCCGATGAAAAATACTCCACAAATCTCCTGGAGCTGGACAGCACAGCGCTGAGCTCAGGATTGTTTGTTTGAGAGTGGGCCAGGGGGATGAAATATACACTCGAGGTGTAAAGATCAGAATGACAAACCCTTCAACAAGTCTTTGAAAAGTGCGACTTTAGGTATGGCTTTGATTTTGACACACTCACGCTGAAAATTCCATTCAAGTGAAGAGCACCATATAAGAAACACGCGTCAGAGAATGAAGACCCAATTTAATGCGACTTATTTGCTTGTCACGTGAAGAATGTACCGTGAACATCCCTGAAAGAAGAGGTCAGACGTTCTTCAGGCATAAAGCCTGAACTAAAAACGCTCTTGTTAGCACTTAACCGCATCAAGTGGTTTAATAAACTTAGCTATGCTCGTCTCTACCCCCTAACTACAACGAACGAGAGAAGGGCAGCGGGAGGAGAAGGGCCTGAGCTCCTTCAAAGTCATGTCTGTTGTCAAAACACATTAAGATGGAGGAGATAAAATAAATGGCATCTTTTGGAAAAATGAGGAACGCTCATCCTCCCAAACAACAGATGACCCCAACCAAAGACTCCCCCAACTGTATTGAAATAGTGGTAATCGGACCCTCTTGGGGCCCTTTGTACATCTAAGAGTCAATCAAGGGCCGATGACAGACAAAGCCTAGTCAGATTTAGGAGAGAAAAATGCCAGAAGGGTCAATGCAGAGGCCGGAATCGTGATCCGTCCCGAGGCGGGGGGACAGACGCCCTCTGCCCACGATGCCCTGCACTGACCTCTTGTCACATACAACTGTGCCCTGCTTCTCCACCTCTGACACTAAAAACAAGACACCTAGACCTGCTTTAAAAGCCCAGGGTGGATGGGACATTATTACTGCTTAATCCTCCAATGGATGCTTGTAAAGCTATACAACAAGACATGGTTTGGCAAAGGTGGTAAGTATGTAAAATATCATCAAACATGCAGGTAAAGCAAGCTGGAGGAATTTCATGCAGTAATTAAAAAAATAATGATGATAATAATTATTTAAGCACTTAAAAAGTCACAATGGAGAAGTAGTATATCATCTAAGTTTTTAAATGGAAAAAAACAATTCATAAATGGGATAGTACATCCAAAAATAAAAATTTTAATCACTTAACAAAATGTGATTCCAAACCTGCATGCTTTTACAATTTTTTAAGAATTTACTGGCCACTCTTTTCAATATAATAACAGATGGGGGGTCTTGGAAAGTCCATGGAGAATGGACCACATCATTTACGTTGCTTTTTTGTTATTTTGTAGCTTGACAGACCCAGTCCTTATTTACTTACATTATTTGGAAAAGAGTGGCCTAGAAATTTCCCTTTTTTTTGTTCCACAGAAACATAAAGAGTCATAGAACGACATGAGGTTTAGCAAACAATTACTCATATTTTGGGGTAAACTATCTCCTTAACAAATAGTGTAGGAGAACTGTATCTCCTGGCAAAGAGTTTAGGCAGAACACAATAACTGCTCATCCATAGGGGTCTGCTGATGTCAGGAACAGACTCCACCGTATAAAAAAAAAAAAAAAAAAAAAAAAAACAAGGTCTTCAAAAGCCCTTGGAGCAATGACACACACACACACACACACACACAGTCGCTACCGCTGGTTTATGAGGGAGCAAATTCGCCATTTGGAGCCACTTTAATACTTAATAAGCATAATGAGGCTGAACATAACGCCTGACTTCCGAGCTTAAAAATTCATAATGTGCTGTGAAACTTAGATGCCATTAACATCTCTCTCTTACAGACACATACTCATATCACTAAAATAAAGAAAGCTCACTGTTCTGATTTAAATAAGCGCATACCAGTGCTGATAAACTGCTCTGCCTTTTCTCAGCATTTCTAGCATATAAATTCCATTACTTCATTTTTAGACACACACACACACATAATGCTCATAAATAATGCTTCTGGTGGCCTTCAACACAAACACATGAAGTGCCCACTCAAGCTGCCCTTTCAAGGCTGCTCAATACTCATCTTTCTTTCTCCTGCTCCCCCTAGCGTCCACAGTAAATATAGCTTTAGGGAGTGAACAAGAGAAAAAGAAAAAGAGGAGAGAGGGCGAAAAGGTGAGGAAAGCCACAATCTCCGCCCCCGATGACATATGCTTTTGTTGAAGCAGAGCTGGAGGCAGAATGCAACCTTCACACTTGTAGTGAGCTCCAGCAGCTGACCATCTCTGCCGACTCCTATCTTGTCTCTTCTGGCCAAAGAGCGGTGTGTGTATGTGAACAAGTGTGTGTGGAAATAAAAACACACCCTGTTATTCGCACCATTGCTGCTACTGAGCCTTTCTGACACTGGGCTCTTTTTGGGGGATTGAAATCATCTTCCATCTTATTGGATTTATCCTACGGACTGACTTTATGATTTGAGGATATTCTTTTTGAATTATTGCTTGGGCAGGTAAGTGTATTTTGTTTTGAGTTTCCCCTTATTTTTGGGCTGTTTTTCACCCTCTCCCTTATGCATTTCAGCACTCTAAGGTGATCAAATACCTTCGAACCATGCATAGAGCACATTTGCATATCCCTTACATCTCAGACACTCAACAAAGCTTCACACAGTAGACTGATTCTAAACTTTCAGATCCATTGAAAATTATTTGCAATGGGAAAAGGCATTTTATAGCAAATGTAGGCAGACCCTTAGGGATTCGAGGGGGATGTAATAGCAATTTGAACTCACAAGTACAGTAGTCAAGACATTTTGCAGTAGATCGCCCTTCATTTGCCATTTAGCATTCAGCATGCATCTCCAAAATAATTTTTAAAACAATAATTTGCTTTAAAAAGAAAATAATGGGATCATTTAATAACCTTAATGCTGTTTCAAACCTCTGTGACTTTCTTTCCTGGAACACGAAATGATATGTAAGGGAGAAGAAATGTTAAGGACTTACAGTCTCAGTCACCATTTACTTTCAATGCATCATTTTTTCCATATAATGAATGTGAATGGTGACTGAGGCTATTAATCTGCCTAACATCTAATTTTACAACGGATTTTAAGTCAAGTCATATAGGTTTGGAGCAACTTGGATATGAGAATACGACCGAATTTTAATTTGTATTTCGGGTGAACTATCCCTTTAAGTTTCCATGCCGCTGCGCGCGAATAAACGCACTAAGGACGCTCAACTTACATTTTATTATTACCATCAGCATTCTATATCAGTTAGCCTGATACCAAGTCCTTAAATACCGAGTCCTGGTTTAGAAAAAAACGCAATGCAGCTTGTATTTTCACCGCGTGTAATCAACAGGAACGCGTAAACTTAACGCGCTGCTATAGTTTGAGGGGCTTTAACGCAAACGAAGCGAGCAGACGTCGATTCCAAATGAGGAAAGATCTATTAATGCCCGACACCTGTGCTCTAGAAGCGTGATGGAAGAGTGATTGGAATAAAGAATGGGGGGATCGAGGATGCGGCGCGTGACACTCCATGAACGTTGCGCGCGACGCGACAAAACTAGAACTCTCCCATCGAAACCGCTCGCAGCGCAGACAGCTTCGTTGATTATGAGGGTCGCATTCTAATTTGGAATACTAAGGAACACTCAAAAGACTACGAGATTGGCGCGCAATAAATGTGCGCCCTGTGCTTTTCCGTGAGAGAAGTGAGTGTGTGGCGCAGTAAAGAGATCTGAGGCTGTCCGCTGCTTCAGGATTTTCCCATCAAACGAATTTCCCTTCTTTTAAGTAGCCTTCCAAATTATCTGAAAGATAAGCTTTCATATCTGTTAGGCAGAAAATGTCAAGATTGAAATAATAGTTTTGTGCAGATAAACAGCGAGGGACTGTAATGCAATGATAAGAGATAAAGCCTTCAGTCAGAGCTGATTAAATCAGTTTATAAGACTACTATGAAAGAGGATTCACATTAGACAACTATGCAAGAGATTCAAGTGAACAAGACCTTTTTTTTGAATCCCCAATGTACTGAGTACAAGTTGTTTTCCCTAGCTTTGAGCATCATATGTGCAAATGTACTAAAAGAGTGTGTATTCGGATAGGTTAGTTTCTTAGCATGATAATAGCTGAGAACCACAAATGGTCTGTTTTGACTCTGTAAGGAGGGTGATAAAATTAACTAACCCATTGTTCTTTGTTGGATGTGTCAAAGCACTCTGTGGCAGTCTTTTTCGCTTGCATAAACAATTTGTATCAGCAATTTACAAATACTACTCCTCTGTGCTTTAAAAAGACATAAATACCAGTCTCCCTTTAGATAGTAATACACAGGAATGCAAATTAAATCAACGTTCTATATTTTAATACAAATATCTAAGCATTCAGTGTATGTTTATTGGCAGCCAGGAGGACAGCACTCTTTGTTTCAAGCCACGAATGCCGGAGGCTAAACCCAGTGGTCCGTGGCATTCACTCAGAGTCAACATGAAATGGTCATGTCTTTCAGGCCTTCAGAAAAAAGTCTGTCACCCTTTTGTGCAAAGGACAAAAACAAATCGTTCTCATAGAATTCTCCACGCATGTCGGCAGCCAACCTCTGACCTCAGTGAGGCCGTTCTTCAAAACGTACATTCGAAAAAAAATGATCTATTCTTATATTTTAAATATACTGTCTGAATTAACAAAAGAAGGGCACACAGAAAAAAGGGCTGCAAATTTTAGCTTTATTACAGATTTACCCCGCTTTGGAGTGGAAACAGAAAAGTACAGTGCAGTAAATCAACCCAACCCTTCTTGCCCTTGTCCGGCAACTGCTGCCCCCTGTACCCTAGCAGGGGGTACATATGTGGTAATTAAAGCGCCGGTTCAGCATCCAAGTGTCTGTGTGTGTGTATCTGACAAGCACAGGCCCGATACAGAAGCACCTACCACCCCCAAGTGGGGAAAACAGTGCAGCTGCCACAGACCACTTTCTTTTCAGTGCAGCACAAAAGAAAAAGACCCCCTGTCTCCCCTAGAATCCACTCTCACTGCCTGAATGCCAACCAGGGACAAACCTGCGGATCATCTGCCCCAAAACCGAACCCAGAGGGGAGCCGCTAGCACAATAGCCTGCTCTTAAATTAATGTTAAAGCCGTGCCCAAACCCTTCTTCTCGTTTCCAAATATGTAGGCAGAAATGTTTCATCTCTCTGCCCACTAGGCTCAGAGAGGCTTGATTTGGCTTCATGGACATAAGATACATGACAAAGAGGCACATTTAGTTCAAATCCCGCCTGGGGTTCAGAATCTATTATCTATTGAAAACAAGAAAGCTGTTTTTCATAATCATAGCCCAGGACCTACCAATGAAGAAGCAAATTTAATTTCATCCTAAATGTCTTCGTTCATGCATGGGCACTGATCAGATGTGACAGAATTTTTGGGAACTAATAGAAACATCTCAGAACAGTGTAATGTTTGCCATCTTAAGCATTGCCCTAATTTCTCTAAAAATGCAGAAAAACTCAAATAAAAGCATTGACATTGTAGAAAAGCAAAATGTTTGTTTGTTTTTAATATTCCAATTTTCAAATATATTAAGATTCAAAAAAACTTCTATGTTGCATAATCACAATAGAATATGATTTTTTCTCCCTTAAATGCCTTTTTAACCCATTTCTCAGACCCAACTCTAATGTTCTGAACTCAAGACACTAAACGAGCAAAAGGTAGTTGTGGCTGTGGCCATTTTAACCAGGATGCTCGATTGAACATCACTTTGAGCAGAGCAATGGAGCAGAAGCAGGCCCGGCCATTAGAACGATCTCCTAACGGGAAATACGGCCTATTAGAACGATAGTGAGAGGTGCCCGTCACATTCAGTGGCCTTTTCTCTCTGGCTATGAGCAGTGGGTGGGGTAGGGGGCTTGAAGATTTAACAAAATGTGAAAAAGCTAATAATTCTAAGTGAAAGGAGTTCAGTAAAGCAGAAGAACGAAGGCCAGGGCCCTTATGCTTAATTTGTAATGAATAATGGGCCGCTGCCACTTCAGTGAAATCTGAGGAGCCAAGGGAAGAAGAAAGAAAGGATAATGCAGCCAATCATCCAGCCAGATCAAGGTTTGCATGACCTATTGAGACAGCTAGCACGACAAGCTTTTGGTGAAGCGTATGAGGTAGATGCCCTCCCTTCTTTTCTGTTTGACCTTTCCGGCCATAACATAATACTGGCCCACATATATTTCCCAAGACACCTGTACTTTTATCAATGTCTCCTGAGTAAGATCTCGGATGAAATATCATGAAATACACAGCCACCTGTGAGTGAACCCTGATACTTTCAGTAAAGTATCTTGGCAGAAAAAACCAAAGGGGCTTGCGTTTCGCCAACTTGCTTTTGCCCACTCCTGTGCCAGGAAGTGATTTACATTGAGTATAGAACATAAAGCAAGAGCAATTCCATCTCCACATAATTTCACAGTCTGTTATTTGTCAGACTTCTGGAAAAATGGCAAGTTACTTTACACACATAATTCTCCAAATCAATACATTTCCTCGGAACGGTTGTAAAATTGCACGCCGATTACTATCCAACCATTCACCATTCCTGCAAGTACTTATTTTCCTCTTCAATATATCTAGGCAATCATGAAGCAAATCTTTCAAAATGTTTCAGGATTCGACAAAAAGGAAGCAACTTAGTCCATGTCAGCATACTGAAATCTCACCGTCAACCATCACCTGTCCTTAAAGTCAGGTCACAGCTGCTGTTTCCGAGCTCTTGGTAATCTACTAATACAAAAGCATGCACATGGAGCACTTAGAATCAACAGAAGGATGGGGTGTATTATCAGACCCCCCCCCCCCCACCCCCCCCCCCGCCCCCCCCTCCCGCCCAACCCCCCCCCCCCCCCCCCAGTCCCCCCCCACCCCCCCCCCCCCACCCCCCCCCCCCCGCTGGCGAGACGGTAATCAAGTACAGGGCCTTCAATTCCCTAACCTCTCCTTGTCACTCTATACAATGGTTTCAAAGTTGCCTGACATACTCCAGCGTGTTCTACAGCAAGGTTACCATCCGCAGGTCAGCAGAAGGGTTTCAGGCAAGGGCACAAACTGTGGTGATGGCTGTCAGTTGTAGAAATACATATTGTCAGTGTATGTAACAGGAAAGATGTACCGTGGGAAATTAGAGTATGGTAGGTGCAGCACGGCCGTCTCCTTGGGGCCACCAGAGGTGACTTGCATGAGGATCCCATTTGGGTATTCATGAGTCTGCAAGACATAAAGTGCGTTCATCTCACATGTACATTTTTGAGCAGTGCAAGGGCGTCATGTTTAGGCGCTGTCGGGGCAGCCCGAGGGACCTTTGGTGGCTGCCTGACACCTCAGCAGCAATATGCTTCACTATGATTCTTATTTTTACCTTCACCTTCTGCTTCCAGAGCGTCTTTGAAAGCACAGCTCGGTGGAGAACGTCACCAGGCGGGAGGGAACGGTCTTCGGCCATTGTCGCAGGGCCTAAACCGTGGTCGCTTTTCTTATGCAAAGGAATTCTTTTCAGCCATCACCACAGAGAACACTAGAGGGGGGATGTTAGGGTTAGTGGTAGACCGAGCAGCGAATGCGGTTATCCAGGCAGCACAGGCTTAAGGCGAGGAAAAAGAAAGGTTTTTATAAAAATCCACACAACATCTCCACTAATCCAGGTTTCACAAACAGTGTCCACTATCAAAGGACTGCAGCCCAGGGGCTTTTCTCTGTGGTCATTTACCCAGAGGCAAAGAAATCCCCTGATATACAGAAACCCAATAAGCTTAAGGGACTTTCAAATTCCCATCTCAACCACACATTTTTCCCTTCCTTCCATCTGATAAGTCTCAAATGCAGTGGAGCAATCTACAGGCCGTAACAATCCATAAAAATCCAATCCATTGTGGTGTACTTTTTATGTTAGGAGCAAACCTTGAAAAGAGAAGCTAAAAAGCTATCGGTTTACGTCACTGTATTGTCGATGGCGACGTGAAAGTGTTCTGTTTGAAGGACAGTGGCCAATTGCAGCTGGCTGCATCGCTGTCTGACTCAATCTCAGCCTTGGCACTATCATCTCAGAATTAAATAAACGCTGCCTAACAGCATATTATGGCACAGTCAATAACTCATTCTCAACAAGCCCACGTACCTTTCCTGCCATCATGACGTATTCAGATGTCATATGCTGTCAGTAATAAAAGAATTTGCTCTTATTGACTTCTTTTTCTTTTCTTTCTTTCCCTGCCAGGAAGTTCAGCATGTGAGAAGGAGTGGGTGTCTGCACATCGGGCACAGGTTCGTGAAACGAGAGCCAGGGAGGCGGAGTGCTACAGCAGCACAGGAGATTCTGCTTTCGAGCCACGAGGCTGGATACTTTATTCATGCTCCTGCCGGGAGTGAGACTACAGGATTCGGGGCTGACTTTGGAGCCTGACTTCAGAACCGAACCGCCCTGGATCTCGCCCTGCTTCGGGAGAGACGGGAGCAGTTCATTTCTCAAAGAGGACTCTCTGATACGCACAAAAGGGTTTGATTAGGACTCGCAACTCTTTTTTTATTTCCTTTCTTTTTGTTTTAGTCCTTTTTTGTGATTAAATTCACTGAAATCGCATGCCTGCACAGGAGAAGGCTGCCTGAGGTCTGTCTGGAAGTGGAGCTGCTTGCTTTATAGGTTTATCTACCATGGCAAAGCCTTTGATTGCATGAACTGTGGACGCTGCAATACAAGACAAGAGGTCAGCGGTACAAACAAGGATCAGTTCAACAGATACCAGCCTGGTCAGGATATAACCAAAGAGACCCCTTTGACAAGACGGACAAACATCTCCTGAAAGAATAGAAAGGAAAGCTTAAAGCCTCATTGGATTTTGGGTGGCAGCAGAGGATTAACTGGCATTTCTAAATCAGGTATGACAAATATGGATGATCTTGCTGTGGTTATAAGTGCCATTTTTTGTAATATTATATATATGCATAAATAGAAGTAATGAGAAAAATTTGAAATTAAAATAAATAGATTAAAGAATGTCTTACATAGGCTTCAATAACCTATGGAAGTAAAGTATAAAATTATCTATTATGTAGTCAAAAATATATAAAAGAAAAAAAACTTAATTATTATATAGAAATACATTTAAATATGAACATACATATTATATAATATTTAAAGCAATATATATATATATATATACTCTATATATATATATATATATACACAAAAATATATATACACAAAAACCTAAGAAAAATTAGTCGATATAATATATTATATATAATATCAATGAATCTATCAACTGCCATGTACAACAAATGGAAAGGGTGGGTTTTGTAAGTGATACAGTTTTGGCAGGCATAATTCAGAACGCTTTTCATTTGCTTTCAAGTTGCAATCCTCCAAACTTTTGTAAATTATAATACCCTAAAATCATGCACAAAGACGGGGCAAAAAGACAAGTCAGTTTTACAATATTCAATCAACAAGGCCTGACTGTGTTCTGCCACCAGTTTCAGCAATGAAAAGCAGCCTTGAAATGCACTGGCTAACAGCAGAAATGTGTAAAACAACAAGAGCCTGCGATTACATTACACACAGAAAAAGATAAACCCTCTCACACACAGGCATCTCATTCAAGGAAAGCTAGTGGGTTTAAGGATTTGTTATCTACATCCACGCCTGATTGGGAATATCCTTCCACTTCAATTAGACTTGCTTCTGAACCTCTCAGTCCTCCCTTTTTCTCTTATTTTTTTTTCTCTCCTCTAATACCTTTTGCCTTTTTTCATATTTGTATTGGTTTGATATAAAAAATGATTTACAATCAAGTAAACCCCCCCCCCCCCCCCACCCCCCCCCCCCCCCCCCCCCCCTCCCCCCCCCCCCAGCTGTTTTCGATAACCTAGTTTTTCATTTGTTCATGTCATTGGCAGGTTAATAGCCTCTTTTCATTAATTCAGCAGCAGAAATATTGTATTCTTTGTCTTAAATTGAATCATTTACAATGAAAGAGGTGCTGCAGGCACCGTACATAAAACAGCAATTAGAGCAGGACACTGCCTTTTCTTCAGATGGCATAAATTTGACTTTTTCCCTTCTTTTTTCTCTAAGGGCAACGACCGCAAGGAGGACATTAGCGATGGCAAGCAATTACAAGTCCTTCTTCGTCTTCTTCGTCAGAGCTGGGCTTCTGCTTGGCCTGGCCAATCCGTTGGTGACCTCAGCCTCCTGTCCCTCGCAGTGCCGGTGCGATGGGACTTTCATATACTGCAATGACCGGGATTTGACTTCCATCCCTTCGGGCATCCCAGAGGATGCTACAGTACTTTTTCTCCAGAACAACCGCATCAAAAGCGCAGGGATCCCTACGGATCTACGACGGCTGAACAGTGTCGAAAAGATCTACCTATACTGCAACAATCTGGATGAGTTCCCCACCAACTTGCCGCTGAATGTCAAGGAACTTCATTTGCAGGAGAACAATATCCGGACTATCACCCACGCGTCCCTGGCACAGATTCCTATCATTGAGGAATTACACCTCGATGACAATTCCGTGTCAGCTGTCAGCATCGAAGAGGGTGCGTTCCGGGACAGCAACCATTTGAGGCTGCTCTTCCTGTCCCGCAACCACCTAAGCACCATACCTTCAGGCCTGCCAATGACTATCGAGGAACTTCGCTTCGACGACAACCGCATCTCGTCCATCTCTGAGGCATCCCTGCAGGATCTTATAAACCTGAAGCGACTGGTTCTGGATGGCAACCTCCTGAACAACAGGGGCATTGGGGAGATGGCCTTGGTGAATTTAGTCAACCTGACCGAGCTCTCGTTGGTACGGAACTCCCTGACTTCCCCACCCGCCAACCTGCCGGGCTCAAGCCTGGAGAAGCTAAATCTTCAAGACAACCACATCAATCACGTGCCAGCAGGTGCCTTTGCTTTTCTGCGACAGCTGTACCGTTTGGATCTGTCA
>JADLZN010002962.1:0-360570 GCA_018155175.1 Sinocyclocheilus anophthalmus
TGCTCTATGTAAACTGCATAGTGATCAGCCGTCACTGATTACGCAATAGGATCCATCCTGATTCTTATCAGCAACTGATATGTGAGATTTTATAATGTTGCTCTGTTGTTTTACTCCTTGAGCAATCCATCATCTTCAGTGGCAGATCTCTGTGGATGCTGCGAGAGAAACGTGTGCGCTTGCCGTGCACATTCAAGCAACACGGGGAGTACACTTGCATGTATTATGCAGTGAGCTGGAGAGATATGGCAGATAAACCCAATGTGGCATGAGATAATAATGGCTTTAGCAAAACACAGAGGTGAAAATGTGGAAAAATCCCACACTCCCCCCACCTTGGATCAATAAGCTAACATTTATGTGGCGAGCATACGCACAGGTCGCTGTCATTCTCACCTCTCCTCTAGCGCCAGTTGGCTGACTCTCAATTTTCTCTGTCAAGGAGCTGAATATAAACCATCTACCTGCAGTGCACTGTGAGATCCAATACACATCTGTTTAAATAAAAAAGCAAGAGACACGTCCCCCTCTAAAGGTTTGCTGTTTGGAGCAGACGGCTTAACAAGGGTAATCATTAAGCTTTGAGTCTGTTTGTGCTGGGTTTGATTTCCTGCCTGGCTGCCTGTGTAAGCACACACACTTCCTGTTCCATCAATACCATCCCGAACACTACATCATGCACATTTAGGGAGATGTTTGGAGATGGCTGTCCCAAAAGGATGCTGCATTAGCGTCTTATTGTGTGATGTTGAAAGATGGTCTCAATTGAAGTGATTTCAGGTCCCTTATCTATAAAAACAGTCGTTCTACACTACTGAATCTTGGATTATCATTATTTTCTTAAAGATGAAGTGTGTATTTGCAGTTTCACTAAGATAATATGTAAAAATAAATTTTAAACAGGTTTTACCAAATACTGCAATTGGTCAGATAAATAGATGTTCTATGTTGATATGTCTCAAAACAGGACAATGTTGATGGTGCCACAAACAATCAACCAAAGGATGGTTTGTGGATGGTTTGCTTAGCAACACAGTGCAGATAAATGGTTTACAGTATATTTATATGGTTTGTGGTTTTATATTTTAAATCAAAATCAAAGCAAAATGCTAATTATTGTGCTTCCTGAAAATGGCTTTCCTTTTTCCGTTGACATAATTTATGCCACTAGCCATTAGATAATGTTAACTAGTAGCTAAATAACGTAATTTATGCACTATTCTATCAAAATGCCAAGTTCTGTCATTAAACCCTAGATGGCGCAGGCTGATGGAGGCATTAACGCAAACGTTAAATTACTTGGCCAGAGTGATTGGTAATGTGGCATACGCAGCCACTTAGCTTGCTGCTTTTAAAACCCCAACTTTGAATGGCTGGGTTAGAATTACTAGATCTATTCACTTGGGCTTCAGAGTTCCTCGAAACCCTCACCTTCCAGATCCACTGTTAGATCTGCTACAGGGTAATTATATACGCTATTTGTGCAGCAGCAGTATGTCTTAAAGTTCCTGTACTTGCTTTGCAGCGGCAATAATCTACAACAACAGCAATAACCAACAGCAGCAGCAATTCAGCTGTGTAGCAGAACACATTAACATTGTCATATGCATCACCATGCGAAAATCTTCAGAGAGTTGTCATGACAGAACTTACAATACGTTCTGTCTGGCACTGTTCTGGGCTGCGTTTCTCGATAACGATTGATCTTAGAGCTTAAGAGCGTTTTCTACAAGTCATTTTACGATAGTGTGTTATTGTTTCACGTGTGTTTCCCAAAAATGCACTTTACGCAATCGCACGTAGCTGTGCTTTAAGTGCTATTTAGGAGTCGCTATCCATTTGTCAAGTGCTGAAATGTCACCTTATAGAATGGTTCGTAATTGTAGTATACGCTAGTTTATTGAAATGTTAACCTAATGCTGCGTTCCAGACAACTCGGATATAATAGCTATATTACATTATATTATATTATATTATTATACTTTACATAATAGTATATAATAAATTTTATATAAAAATATATATATTATAGTATGACGTTATTTCTGGGTCCAATACATTGCTGGTTATCGTGCAAGTCAGCCGAAGTCCATTGGACCGACCCCCCCCCCCCCAGTCTTTTTGAAGCCATATTTCCTACATATTTATTGAAGTTTTTTTGTTAAGTTATTAGCTATATATTTCCGTGTTTATTCCTTTTTAATTATTTATTTCTAAATTAAAACAAAACCACAAAAAATGGTAATAAATGTACACAAAAGTACAATCAAATCCTTAAATTTATCACAGCACGTGAATAAAGGTAAAGGTGTAATCTGCCGATTGTCCTGCAGGTGACCGCATAAATATGTCTTCTTACGATGCGCTTAGGGCTTTACGATTACTCTAGAGCACTCATAGTTCAACTATGTTTTTCAAGTGCTACTTAAGTTACGATGATTTTGGGAAACAGATCGTAATATTAAGATCAGTCGTACGATTTTTTTATGAACTTCTTAGGCTTACGAAGCTTTTGGGAAATACAGCCCTGCTTTTTAACAACCACTTATCACAATCCAATCCTAATGGACAAAATCAAGTCTAAGTGTATTCTTGTTGGATATCCTATTTCACTCTTATATGTTGCATTTTAGTTGTAAAATGAATGACATTTCTCATCGACTGCAACATAGAAAAAAGAGGTTAAAGAATAATATTTAAGGTGTTGAGAATGTACACAAAAAAGAAAAACCTGACCTGTATCTGTGTGTGTTCAGAAACTGAGTGGATGTCATTAATGGCCAACAGCTTATTCTATTGCTGAGAGGCTTTGCTAATGTAAACTGTCAGATAGAACATATTGCTGCCTGAAGCGCACGCGTACAACGGAAAAATGAACCGTCACAGCATGAGAGCGGGATTAGACGGAGTGTGAAAAAGAGAAGGGAAGAGAATGAGGTCAAGAGGGAGAGAGAAACAGAGAGAGAGAGACTAATATAGCACAAAGGGAGTGATCTTGGTATTCCATGAATCAGACCTGAGTGCTCTGAAGTGTGTAGCGTAAGTGTGTTCAACCTGCAGTAACTCCACCCCCCTTTACCTTTTCGCCATTTTGCAGATTCAGACTCAGTGATGAGTGTTTCTCACTGAAGGGCATGACCTTGACAACATTTCAAACCATTCTCATTCCAACCCCTCCATTTGGTAATGCCAAAAATCACAATGCCTAAACTCAACACAACAAATATACGAATCAACTGATTTAGAAAATGCCTGTGTTTAAAAACTCATCATTAGCATTAATGCTGTTCTAAATTGGTTTGTTGGCAAGCTGAGCTCAAGCTATGTTTATTGCGGTGGCTTTTTGTAGTCCCTTTAGGCCACCGCTCCGCCCCCCACTCCTCTCCCAGGCCGGGCATCTGGACCAGGGGAGGGGCCTGGCAGCTGCTCCGGGCTCACTGTTCATTTGCATACAGTTTCTTTGGGAATACCCTTGACTGACTCCTCAAGGGGACGTGGGCTGCATCTACACTACGAGAGAGAGGGGGGAAAGAGCAGGAAGAAATGGCAGCCTTAGGAAGGGATGAGTGCTTCCGTTCTGATTGGTCTTTTGCTTTTAAACTGACATTTTATGTATCTGATGCACTGCATGTTAAACAGCAAATTGTTCTATTCACTGCTTTTTTTAAAAGTAGTGGGATGTGTCTTATGACCCAAGACGTTCATCTAGCGCATGTTTATATATACTAACAATTAGATTATTAGACAATTAGACTATTTGTAGTCCCAATGCGATCCGTTATCAGCTGTGAACTGGTGTGTCAACCCCTGTAATGTAGAGCAGCATCAGCATGTGTATGTGTGCAAACACATACACACAAAATGTATGTATAGTTCTAGATTTTATTGATATAATGGGTTTGGTTCAGGACCTAGATTTTTGCATTTTACATCATGTGGCTGTCTGTGATCGTATCGAAACTGACCTGTGATGCATTTTAGGTCGCATCCCACTGGATGAGAACCTTTCAGTATGCGCACAGTTAATAATAAGCAGGTATTCCTTTACAAATATAGCCTTAGTCACGTAAAAAAGAGAGATGTTAATCCCTGTTCGTGAAAGACAAAAGCAGAGGAAGAGAATGTTTGTCGAGTAAAGAAACCGAATGTATGGACAAGAGAGTGTTGGTAACAACGAAGGATCGTGCCTGGAGAGAGAGAGAGAAGAGAGAGAGAGGAGAGAGAGAGAGTCTCGCATGTCGGTGTGACGAGAGAGAATGACAGTGCGGTTTGTGTGAAAGAAAAGAGATAGGAAAAGGGGGGTGTCGCGGGTAGCGTAGGGAGGGGCGGAAGACGAGTGGAAGGCTGCGAGAGAGAGAACTTCAGGCTGCGTTCAGAGCGTGTGTAAGAGAAGATGGAGAACGAGTGGTGCACAGGGAATCCATATTTCTACAGGACAAACGGAGGTGTTTTCACTCAATTCTATTTCAGCCTCCACCTCCTGCTCTTCCTGCCTTCCAGCTCTGAACAAAAACCTAGGAGTGACTACTGACTGCCAGGTAGGGACACTTGACTGTACTGAGAACAGTGTTTCCCTCTCTCTCTGTGTGTTTGTGTTAGTTAAGTATAACTTCTGTACTGAACTGTTTTAGAATATTCTACTTCAAATTAGATGCTGCTTTGGGATTTAAAGTCTTGAAATGGCTTAGATAGCAATATCTGACTCTCATCACTCATATCATCACTCATATGATGAGAATACTACACTACAGTACATACCCTATGTGCATGCATATGTGTTGTGATTACATGCTCAGCCATGTGAAAGGCTTTTGCATTTCATTACTGAGTGAAAACAGTCCATAATAGCTCTCACTAGAGCGTGAGGCACACTGCTTCCAGTGCCTCGTGACGGCTGATTCCAGGAGGAATAACTTCACTAGCTTCCTGCCGTCTACTGCCGCTCTCACTAATTCTGACACTGGCGATGAGGAGGTCATCTCCAAGCGTCTCTCGCCCTGCCTGGACGTTTTCTTTGAAAACTGTCTGTTTGAGGGCAGGGAGAGAGTCTATTGTTTACACAGCGCATTTAAGAGGATGGACTATCTGCTTTCTCTGAAAGAGTAGACAGTGTAAGCAGGCAGAGAAACAAGGATTGTCTGTCATTACAGTGGTGAAATTGTTATTTGTGATTGTACCCTACACACCCCTTCACCCACATGCCCACACGTAGCTCTCATTTCATGCCCCTTTTTTCCCAGTGGAGTTTGCAGCCCCTGACGTATGGAGTGATCAAACCTCAAGATGCTATCACCTTCCGTACAATAATTTTTCCCCACCTTTCACAATCTCAGTGATGTCAAACCACACCTAATTGACGGATCTCTTCCGGTTTCACCATTTTTCAGCCCCTTCCTCCATTAGCTCATGATCTAAAGAAGGAACAAAGGGGCTGCTGGATTGCGGTTAACACGCACAGTTGTTCCCTCATTTCAAAACATGAAAGAGAGTAAGAGTGGCTTATTGCGGAGCTTCAAACATCTTCTCTCCATTTGGTTCCATTCTCCTGCCTGGCATAATCCTCAAAAGCCACTGCATGCCACCCGTCTCTTTTTTTTCTTCTTCTTTTCTTAATCAAAGCCAACTGCACTCTGATTCCTTTTCTTTTTACCCGAAAGGCTTTTTTTACATCAATTTATTTCATAGTCCTTTATTTTGAATATTAATTTGTACTTTTAAGGTGGTACAGAAGGCATCACAGATGTTCATTTCTGTATGGCTGTAAGCACCACAGTACGACTGACCACTTTGGTTTAGTTAGAGTTTAAACTGCCACCCCTCTTGTTTGGTTCAGTACCATGGAGACTGGTTTGAACTGAGTCCATTCTCAATGAGTGCAGAAATAAACAATCTGTGTGTGCGTGTGTGTATCCAGCTGTGGCGCCAGATCTCACACAGCATCAATAGTTAATGAGTGATGCTGGCAAGAGCTCTATTGATATGTCTGTTTTTGTTTTCCTAACGGCTGTGTAATTTATATGAGCTTTATATTTGACAGAAGGTAGAACAAAACAGGACCATTACAGAGCTGTAAAACCACCATAGACATGGATGGGGACAGGGGTCAACATGTAGGAGTCAGTGAAGAGTCGTAAATATGCCGTTACATACTTGATTGAACAAATCAATGACATGCAGTGAGAAAACCCACATGCTTTTGTGAAAAAGAAACACCAAACTGAAACAAAACTAGGTGTAAATGGCATGTGAGAAGTTGCATGTTTGTGTGCATATGCATTGCAGTGACAAGTGTGAGTCTGTAAGAGTGCTTCCCCCTTTTTGGACTGTATCTGAGCTTCACTTGCCATTAGCGGGATGTTTTTTTTTTTCTCCCACTCCTCACGAGCTCACAAACTGCGCCTTGTGATTGGTCATCTCTCTCACACTCCGCGGGAAGAAATGACAGAGTGGAATTAAGGTCACATGATCAGCGATGTGGGATTCGGCACTCACAATCTCCTCTTTTTAATCTCCTTTATAGACTCTCTCTCTTTCTGTATCTCTCGCTTGCGGCGGATTTGGAATATCTGACGGATTTACGTGCGGTCAAAAAGTAGCTGTATGATTGTCTGCTAGTGTATAGATACAAGCAGCTGGTTGCAAGCCAAATTAATAAACATAAATAAATAGAGAGAAAAAATACATATCTGAGATGGGCCATTTGGCGAGCACCGCCGGGCACGTGTGTCGTCGTAACCTGTGTATCTGTACAGTAGGAAGTCGCCTGTCTTATCGGTCCAGGAATGAATAATCTGCTTTTCTGTTTCCTTTCACCCACCCCCCTGGGATTTCAACAGGGGTGCTTTGCCTTCCCCGAGCCGGCCTGCCTCGCCTCGTCCCAATCCCTAAATCCGTCCATCCCTCCCTGCGATAGTATCGTTCCGCTTGGCCTGTGTTCCATTGGACGCTGCCGATTGTCCTACGGACTGTCTCCTCCCCCAACAGATCACTGTCGCCCTGCACACCACCCCGCCCCACCCCAGCTTCCACCTCCCCCACACGCGACTCTCCCCTGTTTTGAACTGTTTTTATACTGTTTGTGACTTTTGTTGGTTCGTAGTGTTGCGGGCCTTGGTTATACGTGTTAGCACAGAGTTAGGTCCTTTTTGTTCCACGGCGACCCTAACTAACACAACCCGAAACATTTTGTGCACACAACTGTGATCCTAGGCGCCAACGAACACGCACAAGTCCTTCGGATGCACTGGGCCCCGACCGCCCGACAGATCCGCCGCCCCCACCACCGCGCTCCACCTATCGACACCCCCGCAACCCAACCCACGCGTACGTTCAGAACACCACATCCTCTCAACACCCGCACATCCTTTCAGACCATCATTGCATCATGAACACATCCCGACGACACACCACGCGCCCGTCACGCTCAGCCCACGCCACGGGACCCCGCGAGCGTCGGTGACACAGCAGCCACCGGCTGGGGTTGCAGTATTTCAGACTGCCCTGTTCCGAGGCCACACACCGCCCGGCAGCCCAAAGATCAGGCTCAGCCACCCTACCCCGATCCGACCTACATCCCCCCCAAATGTTATTGATTCATTTTTCTTCCATACCCCCCCCCCCATTTTATCAACCACTCGAGAGAGCGCCCCCCCTCACAACCACACCCCCCCCACATCTTCCCTTTGTCCCCCTCTCTTTCAACTCCCCACCCACAGGGCCAGCCCCCATTATCGCTCTCGGGGAGTCGCAACCCCCTCCCTCAGACCACCTTTCACACCCTCAGCTCGTTGCCCCTTTTCCCGCGGTATATGCGCTCTCCCCTGACCGCAAGTATGGAGTTTCCCTTTCTTCGAGGGACGCGCGGCCTTCGCCATCCTATCCGCCGGGCCCACACTCCTGCGATTTTATTTACTAAAAAGCCCGAGCCCCCCAACGCACCACCCTACAAAGCAGATGTGCCATATGAAACATAGAAAACCACACGGATTCATTACTCTAGCGGGCTGACTAGTGTGTTTTTCCCAAAGATCCCCTGTAGGGTGTGTGGTGCGTGGGGTGTGGGACGCTCTGGCGGTGCCGACACCCTCTGCTGGCTTTTTATTTCGCAGCTGGGGGGGGAGTGTGCGCGAGTGTAGTGAGAATGTTTGGGCCATCTGAGACTAGTTTCCAGGGATGTTGACTGCTGCTGGTCGTGACCTTAGGTTCCTGCCGCTTTGTGTACGTGAAACCATTGTGCCCCCGCGCTCCAGCTGTTCACTTTCAGCCCAGCCCCCAACCCGCAGCCTCCGCACTCTTCACGTCCCGAACACCAAGAGACTGTATTCCTGCCCTTGGACAGCCCCACCATATGCCACCCCAGACCCCCTGCCCTGTCTTACCCCAGCTTCTGCCCCCCCTTCCTCTATTGCTTTTGCTACCTCTTTTTTGTCCCTTTTGCCTAGGGTAGACTGAAAGCCAAGCACTCATGTAGCCAGTGCTCAGCTTTATTGTGCAGTTCCCAACGTACCCCCCCCGATCCCACGACACCTACATCGCTGCGAGCCCTTTCACACACGCCCCCACGACCCGAGCTTCCATCCATTTACACACCACAGAATTAGCGTTGCTGAGAAACCAATGCAAACTAAGCCTCCATGTTCTCCGACCTGTTCAATTTGCTTCGCCTAATCCTACCGAACATTACTACACCCACAGCCATCCGAAACAAGTGCCACCCGTGCCAACCATGACCACATCACTCTACCCTTCCCACCCAAAGGCTTGGCCTCAACCCACCCAGTGGCCGTGCCTGCAAACGGGCACCCACCCGGTACAATACACGTGAACCGACACCCAGCCGTCCGCCAACCGTTCTCCACCACACCAGGCCAGTTTGCCCGCACAACAGGACGTCCTCACTACGCAGTACCCTGCCCCAGCACCCCGCATCCCCACACACTAGACCCAGTGATGTTTTCCCGCCCCAAGCAAAGAATCCACCCGCTGACGCTGTTTTCTTGTAGACGGATAGGCAGGACAGTAACAGTGCTTCTAAAGCCAACCCTGTAAGCCTGTCACCTAATGAGACAGATGGTGTAAGTGGGCGGGGTCATTTGCATGTGTACATTAGGCATATGAATAGGGCGAGTTCAGTGCATTCAGCCGGCTGTTACTACCCGCCAGATACATTCATTCCTGTTTTTTTCTCTCATACCGCAGACGAGCCGATGCTTCCGTCCTTGCTGTTCCTTTTCTTGTTTTCCTTTGTCTGGTCTTCCCTCTGTCTGTGCGCAGCCTCCGTTGAGGTTGGTTCTTTCCCTGCGGCCTCTCTGTGTCGTTGGTCCCATCTCCCCGATCCCTTCTGCCCCTTGACTACGGCGCTTGCGGTCTGCGCCCCGTCGCTGCCGCTTCCATGGCCCCCCGCCCCTGGGCTCACTCTGCCCCCCTCGGTTCCTCTTTTCGGGTCGCCTTGATGTGAAGCGCTTCCCTCAACCTGGTCGGGGCCGTGGTATTGTGGTTTGTTTCACCGGTGGCCCGCAACCCCACCCTGCCCCGACACACAACAGCTGCGCCCCCCCGCACACGTACAGCCCACAATAGCAGCAACGCACCCTGTGGACGGGAGCAATGTCCATCTCCCCCCCCCTACCGTTGTACATCAATATCCCTCCTAAAACTCTAACTCATATCTATCTTACCTCACTCCATTCTATCTCTATAGTTATTTTTTATTTATTTTTGCTCAGATACCTTTTTTGCTTTTATTTACCCGCTCCGCGTGTCACTGGGTGAGGGCTTCGCGATCCTTGCTTCTGAGCAGCTACTGGTTTTTGTAGGTCCTGTTCCCTCATGACCTCTGTTGTTTCCACGCCCGCCCTGTGTCTTTGTGTTCACCTCCTGCGCTGTCTGTCCTCACACAGACCCCCGTACACACCCTATTTGGAGAGAGAAGGCTAGCACCAGGGCATCCTCCCCCCTTAGCTCTGTTCCAACGGCTCTGGCTTTTTCGTGGGCTTCTCTTATTTTTCTGTCAGACTCCTTTTTTTGGCTTGAATCCCAATGAGTGCCATTATCAAACACCCTTTATACGCTCGGACAGCCCCCCCTTTGTGCACCCCCGTCTTGGTATGGACCAAAGGACGGCTTCTCGAAGGCCTCTACCCCGGTCATCAGACGCGTGGGCTTCTTTCCGACCTTTGGCCTGTCTGATTTTTGCACAACCCCTGGTTTCTCTTTGCTGTCCCAGCTCGAGTGTGCGACTGGTCGGAGCGCGCGCTGCCCGCGTCGCTCTTCACTTTCTCTCCTACAAGTCCCTGCGTGCTTCTATTACCGTTCGGACTTGTGTCGTTCCGCGCTGTGTTGTACAGGGTTCACGCTGATATCTACTCTCTCTGCCGGGGCGTTTTTTGCGGGCCCCTCAGAGACGGCGCGTTGACCTGTTTCGAGCATCGCTCGGCTCCGACTCTTCCAGCGACGACGACTTATTTTTCATGCCTCCTTCTCCAATTTCTATACCAATCCCAGTCTTCTCATTTGTGTACAACACATGATAGACCTCACACGTCCCCCAGCGCACACGTGGCATATGACGGTGCAGCTTGCCACTTGGGTCCGTCATTCTAAACACCTCGTCGCTATCACTGCCTAGTACATCTTCTAGGTTCCAGCCGGCCAGCTGCACCTTTCACGCGAATCCAATCATCGTAACCTGTTACGTCATAATTGGTTTTGCTTCCTTCCTTCAACCAAACTGTTACAATTCCTACGTTTGACTTCCCCACTGTGCCCACCGTATGCGCAGATTGCCCCTTAGATTCCCGCGTCATTTGTGCATACACAGTTTTGGTATTAACATGACTTCTTCGCTTCCCACCACCGCAGTGGTTTATGCCTCGCAGCCTATAGTCTGTTGGACACTTACTTTTTGGTGCCCCGTATCTTTGAAGTATACTAACCTCCTCATGCGACACAGCCAAAAGCTCTCCGCTGGCCTAGGTCGTCATCCTTGGCGTGGATCGGTCTGTTGCCAATTACAATGGTCCCCGTGTTGGCCTACAACACCCCTCAACCGACTGCACCGCTCTGTTGCTCCTGCCATGCTCCCCGCATCCCCCAACATCCCACCTCCTCGCCACACCCCTAACACACTCTATTTGACTCCACCATTTACCCCTATTTTCGTCTAGGTTTTTAATATTTCTTTAGTCGCCATACGTTGCTGTATGTCCCCTCCGCCGACACACCTTGCCCTCCTCTTACCTTCCTTTTGCTTTTCATTAGGCGCTCATGTGGGTATTTTGATTTCTCCTTCTAGTACATGACCTCCTGTGCACTCTTTAGATGAAATGCATTCTTCCATCCGTTCTTCACCCTTTTTGAGTGTTCGGTCGTTCTTCTGGTTGGTTGGATGCTAGTAGATTGTTAGGGGAGGGGTAGCCGTGAGATCACTCTCTCCCTGATCCCTTTGCCTCCCCTACCGTCACTCTCGCCGCGACAGCCGGCTTGGAATTCCCTCTGACACCCAACCACTGAGCCCGCCTTTCCCTGCCGTTTACCCCTCGTTACCCCCCCTTTGCTGGGCCGTGTCTTTTCCTCCATGCCCCTTTTTTCCGCCGGTATTCTTCAAGTCATTCGCTAGTTTAAACACTCCCACGCTCGACCATTACATTCCCACCCGCCTTTTCCCCTCTACCCTACTCCGTGGCTCCAACCCCTCCCCCTGAAAACCCCCAGGACCCGCTCACTTCCTCGTTCTTGCCCTCCCAGGAACGTTCCCACCTTCCCTACTAGCACCTTTTGATTACCTTAGCGCCCCCAAGTATTGCATTTGACCAAGCCATTTTTCGCTCCACACTGCTAGCCATAAACACAACTCCCACATAATCACCCTCCCCACTTACACCCCACCCCGCCATCCGTCCACCCGCACAACCAAACACCCCAACTTAGTAGCAGAAACTATGCCCCCTTGCCAAACCACATGACCACCGCCACCTTCCTCATTCTATTTCCTCCGGCCGTTTTATTTAGGGTCCAACGTCACATAGTTTTCCAAAGTTTGAGATCGAATGGAGCGCATCTTAGCTACTCTTCGCTTCACAACTGCATGCCTAACACCATCTTCCCCAGAAATTCTGCACAAGCGCTTAGCCCAGCTCTCCCATGCGCCTGTCTGCCGACGTATACCAAACACCTTGGGAAGGTGACTCCCCGACCCACGACGCGGGATTCGCAGTACGACAGTGACACAACCATTAAAAATAAACCCCAAAAGGCTACCGACAAAAAAAGATATCAGTTCAGAGTAATAAAAGAGTACGACAATCAGAAGCTTTTTACCTCTCTAAAGACCTTGACTCTGGATCCAGTGTCTTGAGCTGAGCAGAGAAATGAGTAAATGAGAAGAAAAACATCCTGAGGCCACATCACATCTCGCTTTCTCTTTCTCTCACCATCTCATCATGATTAACGGCAGCAGATAAATTTCATGCATTATTCATCCACTCTGCCACCTTCACCTGCAGAGTGGAGGCTGATTTTCAGGTGCCGCTTTGTTCCTAAAAAAACTTTAGCCACAATGACAGTTTGATAAAATCAGCTCCCTCAGGGCCAGTGTTCTCACTCATTTAGCTCTTACTGGCAGGCCGAGTCACTCCTAACGCTTGTGGATCTGCCCGCGAGCTCTTTTCCATCTGGAGAGATAACCAAAAAAGATCAAAATCAAAAGCATGCATTCATCAGCTTCAACACAGAATGCTACAGTCCATGATGTATTCAGATTATGTCCACATTAATCCATATTCACAAGTAAATTTATATCACATTAGTGGCACACATAATTTTATTTCGAATTAATATTATTCATTTTATTTTGAAAATATTTTGTGTAAAATAAAAGATATCATTTTTCATAACATATGGGTTTGACATCAGTGCACAAAATAGCTGTATGTAATGTAGCTCTTGAGTTGAAGGTTTAAATGTGTCATTTCTGTGTCAATCGTGCCACCAAATGGAATTGCGACATTTTAAGAGTTTTATTTATTTTTATTTTTGCCATTGGTCAGACAACATATACAGACACATATTGTCCTGGAAAGTATATAATAAGCCGTGCTGCCCAGATTTCTTTCTTTCTTGTTTTTTGACCCAATTTATTATTTATGCCTCTATAAATCAATTGCTGTAGATTAAATTTGATTAATTTTGTCCCTTGTTAATCTAACACTCACCCAACAGTTCATGCTCAGAACAGTTTTGTTTAAACTAGAGCCACAGCTCATAGCACTGGGTCTTGGCATGGCTTGGCTGTCAGTGTAAATCATTCACTTGCCAACTGAGATGATAAAGCCCTGGGAGAAATGAATTACCCAGGATGCACCGCGTGTGCCAGGCACAGGATGAGATAGTGGCTAGTGTTGCTCACCTACCTGTTCCACAATCTCTGGATTCGGCCAGTGCGAAAGGAGCCTAACACTGGTAGTAGTGCGGTCAATAAGGAAATGAAAATGCGAGGGGTGTGTATGGCATGACTATAATAAATGCCATGAAAAACCTTGAGCTGAAGCGGCACAGTTGAGGGCCCAGCCTTACCTTTTAATGGAGCCCTTGACAGAAATTTGCATTAGTGCTACAGGCAACCCATTCTGTGTACTATGCATAATGCAGTCTATTGGGGACATGCACACACACATACACACTCATAGCTGCTCTCATAACAGTCACGGAATTCAGACATTTAGCCAAGCATATCAATGCAGTATACTGCAGATGCATTATTGATAGGGTCGATCTTTTCGATTTCCAAAATGCACTATAACAGTGGTTCTCAAACCTGTCCTGGAGTACCCCCAGCCTTGCACATATTGTATGTCTCCCTCATCTAACACACCTGATTCAACTCATCAGCAGAGTCTGCAAGACTTGAACTGGGTGTGGCCTATGAGGGAGACATACAAAATGTGTAGTGATGGGGGTACTTTCCATGGAGAGGTTTGAGAACCACTGCACTATAATATAGGGATACAATATTATATGCATGTTTAAACATACAACACTAGAGAAAAATCAAACACATTAAATTTCTGAAGTACAACTACTATACATTTGTTCACATGCCGTGCATGCCTGATTACCGTGTCACCTTGCCCAATTTTTTTTTAAATTTACCTTTTTTGAGGGCCAGTCCATTCATCAAACACCATCATGCAAAGTCCAAGGATGTGAAAGACATTCCTATTGGGCTTAGTGAGAGAATAACCAGACTGAGGGGACAAGCAGGGTGAGACATAGCCTACGCCACATGGCCATTTCTGCTGTCATTCCACCATCGCCAATGGCTGCAGTGCCATGCCAGGATACTGAACGCAGTAGCAAATCAGAGGTAATCTGGAGGTTGAGGACAATGGCCACCCGGGCTTACATTGTATGCGGGAGCTTTTAGCAAATTCCTGGCAGGATTTTTTTTTGGATACAAAACAGCAGTCTGCATGAACAAGCAAAAATTCTCACATGGATAATTCCTTTTTGAAAGAGAAACACAAAATAAAATACTAGTAATAATAAATCAGAATAATTAAAATAAAATAAATCATTTCTTTATCAAAATAAAAGGGTTGTGTCGGTTGTGTTCAATGAATATCAGCTATTCATTGAATGCTTATCTTAAACTTAATATTGGTAACAATTTGCAGTATTGCAGTAACATTATCGAATGTTCATTTGTAAAAAAAATGTATTAATGAATGTAGAAATGCACATTAACTCAAATGAATA
This sequence comes from Sinocyclocheilus anophthalmus, assembly GCA_018155175.1. NCBI lineage: Eukaryota > Metazoa > Chordata > Actinopteri > Cypriniformes > Cyprinidae > Sinocyclocheilus > Sinocyclocheilus anophthalmus. The sequence continues at coordinate 14,755 of JADLZN010002962.1, forward strand.
AATACTGTAAAAGTATTGCTAATTTTTAGTTCATATTACACATTACCTTTCTAGCTCGTGATACCTAATGGTAACAAATTCAACCTTATTGTAAAGTGTTACATTTATAAATTCCCCCCTTAGCTTAAACGTTCTGCAGAACCACTAAACAAAAATGCTGAAAATAAAATCCCTCTGAGCTTGTATTTACTTCTGTAGCATCTCTGTTTGGCCACATGTGTGTTTATGGCCACTGAAGCATGCTGGGAGACATGAGGCTGCAGGCAGCACAGTTGAGCTGGCAGCCGGGGATGGAAGGGGGAAGTGACCCGGCGTCACGTTTCACTGCACACAATGCAGGGTGGACTGGGAGTATTGGAACACCCAGTCAGCAGAGAGGAACTAATAAACATGAGTCACCGCCAGGGCTTTGTGTGCGCTCCAGCAGTCCAAACCGAACAAACCCGGGGTTATATTGTGGAAGAAGAACACATTAAGGTCATTCTATTTATTTGTTTATGGTTGTCATTGGATATAGATCTATTCAACAAATAGTATTTCTGTTTACTAATGTAAATGGTACTTTCAGACTTGACAACCCCTGTAATGTGGCTTGTATGTGGGTGTAAGTGAGAAAGCCTCTGCTAGCGGCAAACCCCTAGAAATTGGTAAAAGCATCTATCAAAGAGGAAATCGACAGAAAATTGTAGGCAAAGCAATTTTTCTCAAATAATATCACTACAAACATCACCCTATGTCCGGCATGGGTTTTCGCTTCGCTACAACTAAAGACGCAGACAACAGACAGACAACAACAGCTCGATAGATAGATAGAATAGATACTAGTATATAGATAATAGATATATCTAAAATAAAGGTTTATTTTTAAATGTAATGCTTCCATTGCCGTTCTTCTCCTCTCTATTTGGGGTGGGGAGGACTGTCAGACAGATCTGCTGCTGGCTTATCTCCTCTTGCAATGTTTACAGATCTTGTTTTTCTGTGTGAATGATTCGTCACTTTAGAAGCACAACTTTGAGCTTCTCTTTAGCAAAGTGTCACTCTTTTATCTGCTTCTATCTGAGCCATGCCTGGGGAGCCCATAATAAAAAAGTGTTTACTTGAATACGTCACAAACAGAATTATGGCTGTGCATACATTTTCTTATGGTCTTTACACCAAGATCTTTTGTTGCCATGGCAACAGCAATCCCTTGTACGAGGTTGTGGTAACCAGTTACTAGTTATTGGAATTATGTATTGATTCACCTCAAGGAATTTCACTCTGTACACATGAGAGAAAAAAGATGCACTTTGTAGTTCAGCTGACCTATAAAGGCAGAGCTGCTTCAGGTTTATTTATAGAATTGTGGTAGAGGGAGGGGTGGATGTGTGTGTGGGTTGAGGGGGGTGTCATTCAGATAGACGCGACTGCACTGATGTAAAAAATCTATAAAAAGAGTCAGATTCGTCTTCCAATTCTCCACCTAGATTGTTAAAAAGATTATTTCAAAGACAAGCTCAATTTCCAGCATGCACATCTTGAAGGAAGAAGGATGTACTCTCAGAATGAATTAGATAATGTCTTGTTTGAGGAAATGCATGAGCTACATAATCTAATCTAATGTTGCTGCAGTTTCCTCCACAGTATGATTTGATGGCAGCAAACATGCCCTCTAAAATACAACTTCATTGAAGTATTTGGCTTGCCATGTGCCATTACGCGGCAGGGGGGCCGTGTCCTTGCCATATTACGAGCACTGAAACAATCATTTTTCCAGCAACATCCTGTCTCTTCTTCGTAGAAATATGCCAACCAGGGTGGAGTTGCACCCTTCTGGCTATAATCAGAGCATTTCTCCCGATTCATTCTGTCTGCCTGACTTGAAATATGACATTATTGGTATTTAGAAGCTCTTTTAGCTGCAAATGCACGCTGATTTGGTGCAAAGAGGGGAAAGGCACTGAATGCCTGACAGGATGTTTTCAGCAAAGTGTAGCCTGTATCTGTCACATCCATCTTATGATAACTAACGATCCCCACCTTCAGCACAAGACGAATGGTCTTATTATTGGAAGGAGTCATTCAAAATAGGATCATGTCAAGCATAGCCTTGCCTGCTCAAAAGTATACAGACCTGTGGCTTGAAGTACAAAGAGTTCACAATATATTCCGCACACCTCTGAGAAATTATCAAGCGGCACTGGGCACATAGAAATAAACACTGGTGGATTCAGGATTAAAACTGCTCCATCTCATGTGAGAGGTTGAAATTTCCCATATTGTTGAAAATCTACATTTAAATGTATAGTGGTAATATGAATGATTTGTCAGTGTTCCAAGTCCTAATGTCCTAGAATTCAGAAGGTATCATAATCATGCTGCTTAATTTCTTTGCAGCCTTCAAATTGGGAGTCTACCTATAATGCCTAAAATGCTTCCTGCGTAGGCAGTTCACTAGATTTTGGTAAACAGTCTTATAGTTCCATATTTATTCCCTGATGTATCACAGCTAATAGAAGTGCTGTGGCACTACCTCAAGCATTTCCTGAACTGCTATAGCTAGTACACATGTAAAACAAGCTTGGGGCTATATTATATAGTTTGTTTGCTTAACATTCAGTGTGATTGCTCTAGTGTAGTAAATAAACAGTAAGAGAACAGAAAGGGAAAGAGAGAGATGAGCCAGGCACACAGTGTTCTCCCTGCTGGGAAATTAGTGTCCATGTGCATAATTATGGGATTAACTAGATGAGGAGTGATTACTTTCTATTTTGTGTATGAGAGTCAAACAGCATTGTGTGCACTAGAAAACATCCCCTCCCACATTGACCATCTGCAAACAGCCTCCATTTCAAATTCGATTACACCAGTAAACACACTGGTTTGTCTCCCAAGAGCAAGTAGAGGATGTATCTGATGAGAATTCACAGAGTTAACACCTCAGGCTGACCTAAACGGCAGAAGGTCAGGGATATTAATATGCTTTTTGTTTAAATGGTGTATTCGTTTGAGTCATTTAAAGAGATTCACGATAAAAAAAGAGACTGTTTTAAAGGAATTAGTTACCCCAAAACATAATTTGTGTGTCATTCTAAATCCATTAAACTTTCTTTGAACTGTGGAAAACAAACAAAAAAGGGTAATTTATCAGTAATCTAGACACTCTTTTTTTTATATATAATGAATATATTCCAAGTATTCTGAAAATATATGATTGCTATGTCTAAAAAAATCTCATGTGGGTTCGTACACATTGTCCATAACATTCAATATTGATCATGATGAAACATTCAAGAACAACAGGTCACACAAAGCTATTGTTTAGCTTTGAAATAGTGCTTTTTTTGGTCATGGTATGCTTACATTTTATGGAATACAGCAGATTGGACATTCTGCAAAAGTTTTTCCTTTTGTGTTCCACCGACGAAAAACGCGACAGGTTTGAATAAATGAGGGTTTTGTACATTATGACTTTTTTTTTTTTTTTTTTCGATTAACTACTCCTCCATATGTGCAGTGTGTGGTATGGCTTGGGGCATTTTGTAATATAATGTTTTCTCTTTGATGGTTATTTAGTGAGCCGGATGCCATTTAAGTCACTTTAAGAAACTCAAATGTAGAGTTCGCCTCTGACCTCTCAAAGTGTTTCTCTCATTCAGGTGCTGCTGCATGCTGGCACATAGGTTGCCTGCCCTTGGTAACAGCTGTGAAATATACACCTCATTTCCACTGCGCTGTTGTTTCCTTTTTCTTTTTCGCTGAGCTTGTCTGTGGCTTTCAGGGCAGGCAGCTTTTCACAGTGTGTTTATGCAGCCTGTCAGCACCTGAGATCTGCTGAGCTGGCTGCTCCAGGCTCTTGCTCCACACAACCCAGCAACGGTCAATCTCAGCCAGCTGGACCAGAAGGTTGCGACAAGGGCACGAAGGTCAATAAGTTCCCAGCATGGGCTTCTGAAGTAAGATTTCTATTTACATAGTCTACAGATTAGCAATGGTGAAATATACAGCAGGATTGACAGAACAGAGCGTGGAATCTGAACGACATGCCCGAGCCGCGGGTTGCCAGATCGGCATGGCTGGTGGACATTACAGTGGCATGAGAGAAAGATGCAACGTGTCACAATGTGACACAAATGCACGCTGATGGAAGTGAGACTGACAAGCTTGCAGGCACACACGGACTTGAAATGGCAGATTGCTCCTTGTTGAGGAAGGTCTATTTTTGGGGCTACGCCAACACCCACTCTGTGGGTGACGAATGCAGCTGACTACATTCACACCTTATGGAATTCATTGAATTATACAAAGCTTTGAACTTCATTAACCTGTAAAGAATATACACTGATCTCAAGATCGGTCATTTATAATGTCAAAAATATCAAATCTGTCCACCCATTTTATTTTTGTTGAACACTTATGTGCCAATCAACAAAGCTGCTAAAACTGTTGTCTGCACAGTCAAAGTCTTTTCAAAGCAGGCAGCACCGTTCTAGCCTTCCGTCCCCTGTTGCTCAGAAACAACTCTGTAAAAGCTTCTTCCGCTCAGTGGTCTTCAAAGGGCCCCGGACAGCACCAGGCTTAAGAATACCCCTGCACCAAGTGTGTTGGGAGAGATGCTTATCTCTGGTCCCATGTTTTCTGCTCCCATGGCGATCCACTGGAAGTGATACCCTCCTGGCAATACTTGCTTATTAGCATGCAGATTTAAGCCAGCCTCTCCTGATAACACTTCTGAAGCTATTGAGTTGATTTTTCAATTTTGCACTGCTTATCCCCCGCTTCCCTGCCCATAATGAAAATTCCCATCTTGACTATCACCAAGAGTGCGTGCGAAAGAGCTGTGTCGCTAATAACTACCTTTCTCTGAGCAACACCCTCTCTGACAAAGGTATGCAATCAGTTCTTGTTCTTGTCTAGCATTGATTGTGAGACATCGCTTGAGCTTGCAGTTGTTCTATCATACAGTATATTTACTGTCATAAAGTAAATTGCAACTTAAGTAAAGCGAATGCAGGTTGCTTGAGCAGCAAATCTCCTCTCTAAACATGTTTTAAAAGGCCATGTAGACTTGCTTGAGTGACAAAAATGCTAGGTTTAACATTTTTTGTTCAGAAAGGCAAATGTTCTTTAAAAGGCTTCTCAGTCCTTTTTATTTTTGTCAAAGAGATAGTTCACAACACGTCCCCGCCGCCCCTAAAAATCCCCTGTGTCTTCAAACCTGTAAACCTTTGTTCATCTTCGGAACACCCACTTAAATATTTTTGTTGACATCCGGAGTTTTCTGACCCTGCCTAGCAACAGGGATAGCTACCGCATTTCCAAGGGTCCAGAAAGGTAGAAGGACATTGTAAAATAACCACAGTGACATCATGGTTTCACACCTATTTTTTATGAGCTAAAAACGGGAATACATTTTGTGTGCAAGAAACAAAGAGATGACTTTATTCAAAATCTTTCCCTCTTAATTTGTTTTCTGAAGATGAATGAAGGTCTTACAGATTTGGAAAGACATGAGGGTGACATTAAGGACAGAACTTTGAAGTTGAACTCTCCCTTTCAGAAGAAAAGTTCTTCAGGTGTTTTTCTTAGACGATGGTCCCCAGTTCTAGATGCTGGTGTTTCCATCAAGACTTTCTTAGTCAACCAGCCTCTCCAAAAAAAGAACATCCTGGTCGACTAGTCTAACCAGTAGAAAACCAGCTAAGCTCAAATGCTGGTCCAATCAGAACTTTTCAGAGAGAATATGTAGTGTATGGCTAGATAAAATTGGTTGTTTATCAATTTCATTGGGCATGAAGAAAAAGAGCAAATAAGTATGACGTTATAACATGAGGCTGTGCATTTTTTTTATTTAAAAGCGGTCATTTGCAATTAGTGTGATCTGTGGAGGAAGCATATACTGACTGAAGGAGTCATTTTATAGCATGGCTGATTTCTTTCTCAACTCCCTCTCGGGCTGACTAACAGCTTGTTCAGTCAAGGGTTATCAGCTGCAGATGGTTTCAGACAATAAACATGATCAAATACGGGGGTGGTTTCACCGAGGCGCCCTGGCTGAAACATGGTTTTGACGATCTCTGGTCTCTATACATCCCTTTTCATTTGGTTTATTTATTCTTTCTATCTATCCTTCTCCTTAATCAACCCATTTTCTGTCTGCTTTTTCTATCCTCTGGATTACCATTATATAATTTGTTCTATTCACTACAGGACATCAAGAGCTTGGATGGATAAAACACATCAAAACTGAAAGAATGAACTCTGAATCTGCAGTGTTTCAGTCTATTACCTGCTTTTCCACTCAAGGTAGCTTCTAAAGCCGTTCTACCTTTCAGTGCAATTCACAATGTTCCAATGTGACAATGCAGTAAAGAAGCAATGAGGAGACCTTTAGTGCAAGGGAATGGATTCTGTTCTCTTTATTCATCATTTTTGAAAATAACTCATTCAGTTTGTGAGTCTGGGTACTGTACTGAGTCTGTACTGACTATAGACAGATAAAATGACTACTTTAGCCAAATTTAATACATTGGTTGCATCCAGGTATATTTAAACAATTTGGGTGTCATGCTAGTGCTGGTGGTATATCGTTCATACCGAATACCCGGTGTTTATTTTTTTGTTTGATATGAATTTGAAAATACGCAATATAAACCGATTTATGTCACTTCCAACGTCGAAACACGACACGTTTAAAGGGGACCCTTTTCACTTTTTCACTGTGGTGAGGGAACAGCTGTATGGGTTACTAAGCGTGAAAGTTCCGAAACTGAAGCTGTAGAACTAATAGAATGTTATGACACAGAAGAACTCATCCACAATATCCACATTGACCACCACAAATATCCACCACCCGCCTCCTGGCCCCCTGTCATCAGCTCACGCATCTCACACACACGAGCGCGACTTTAGAACTAGATTTAGCAACTTTCAGACCCTTTTAACGGCGAGTTAATCGGATTCTCTCCATAGAATATTCATACTGACAAACCTAGCTACTTTTTTGGTTAAACCTTAGCTATGGTTCAGTTGGAAGATTTCGCCAGTGCGGTCCCGCGAACGCGAGGTCTGACTTTCCCGGAGAAGTGTCACCTTTATTTATTTTTTTATATAGCGCTTTTTTAACAATACAGATTGTACAGTCGCCTCTCTCGGCGTCTGTTCTGTGAAGTGAGCGGCAGAGAAGCAGTCACTCAGGTTGTGCCGCTACCGCAGCGACTGACTCGATCCTAAACGAGTACAAAACATGTTCCTAGCACACACCTGTCGCTTACCTGATTGTTTGGAATTAAAATATTAGCGTATTTCATTCTGTTCAATAATCACAACAATGCAAATGCACTTTTTTTTAACAATTTTTGTTTATTTGTTTACTCAAACGCAGGTAGTTGCCTGCATGAGACAAAAAAGTAATTCTAAACAAGAACACGCATAGCCCACTCTTTAGAGTGTAATGCGGTTGATTTTATTCAGACGATGCCATGATATAAATGAGAGTGACTCCTGGTTTAACATTAATTAAAAGGTATATTTATTGTGGTATTTTTTGACAATATTCACTCCTCATGACAGTAAAATATAAAATTCGAAGTCAATATACTGCAGTATTTCCTCAATCAGTAGAAAATATGGTTAACACACAGTCATGCACGGAAAAAAAAATACTGTCATGTACCGTGAAACCAGTATAATTAAAAAAAATACCGTGATATACATTTTTGGTCATACCACCCAGCACTATGTTCCCATGCTGTATGTGCTTTCAGGGAATTCCAACGTGCACTGGTTTTCAGAATGATTTTGAGTAAACAACTTTTACCTCCTTCTCTTGCTTCCTTTCTCTTCCGAGCCTTGCTATAGCATCCATGACTCTTTTTTAAGCCCATCGTTATGAATACATGTTGTTGGTTTAGTTTAGGTGAGTGAGAGAGAGGTGGGGGGTTTAAGTTTAGTCATTTTTGGAGCTCCACAGTGCCATTTACCATTCAATTTCTTTTTATGGAAAAGTGTACCTAAGAAATTTTCTATACTTCTTTGCTGAATAAAGTCTTAAATCCAAAGTTCTGTCATGAAAATCTAGATGGCAGTCTTACCTAATGACATCATTATTCACACAGTGCAGCTGATAGGTTATTTTCGTATCAGCAGCCAATGAGCAACAACATTCAAATACTCGGCTAGCTATAGTGTAGTCTCAGCCTCAGACGTCCACAGACTGTTGGTTGAATGTCTGATGTATATGGCACACAAAACTGGAAACACTTTTCAGAGCTCAAAAGTCGTCCTTGATTTTATAAGTTTCTACATGATTTCCAGTAATATGGTGTTACCGTGCCGCATGAAAAAATAGATCTGGGATGGGGCCCACACGCCTCATTGAAAGACGAAATATTGAAAGTTCACCGTCCCAGAATCTTTTACAATATGTTAAGAGTTTTAAACCCTGTATTGTGGTACTTGCAGGCCTCTCCTAAACATGACCGTACAACAACAAACATTATGGGTGATTTACCTGTCAGTCATAGGTCTCGTTTGCAGGTTCTTGACCATCAAGTGGTCATGTGCCCAGACCTTTTTTCCTGCCGTCCAGTCTGAGGTCTGGCTAAGCGAGACTAAGCTGTAGCACTGCTTGCTGTAGCAGGTTGCAGCACATTTCACGATTTCACGTCCCCACACTACCACCTCCTCCACCTTCCCCACATCTCTACCGGTATAGATCAGCTACATGGTGGTTTTTCATGTGTTATATATCAGGGATTATTTAATATGTTTATATGTTCAGCAAGGCAGTATTGCTACATGCTCACAACAGCATGTTTTTGAATGTATTGGCAGCATACTTGCGCTGCCGCAGCCACAGTGTAGCAGATCTATTCCGCCACGACCAAATACATTAACATTGTCATATAATCCATCACCTTGCTAAAATCTTCAGAGAGTTGTCATGACAGAACTGGTTTGGAACGACATTAGGATGAGTGAACAATGACAGAAACGAAAGATGCCTTTACTACTATTTATTAATTAGTGTGTAATGATACACGTATTCGTATTGAAACGTTCGGTATGAGGGTTTCGGTTCGGTACGCATTACAAACCATATGATCCTATTACATTTGGAAAATAAAAGAGCTTAGAGTGTGTGAAATATAATGTTCTCAGTGCCACTGCGCTCTACAAGGCAGCCCAAACGACGTAACAGTCAACGTGCTGTCTGCCCCGTGAAAACCTCCCCTTGCTGGGGTGTGCTGAAAGACGACGATCTTGTATCAACGATAGCCAGAGATATTGCCAAAACATCAATTATTGGCAATATTAAGACGATTTGGCATGTCCAATTAATGTAGGCCTGTTACATTATTATTTTTATTAGGCCTATTATTATTATTAAGTTACTTTTATTATTAAATTAAAATTACAATTAATTTGCCCCGCAATAATTAACAAAATTACCGCATAACAGGGCGCTGCGAGGATAAACAAAAGATATTTCCTACTCCTCAATTAAAGTTTTAAAAAAAAAAAAACTGTCTTTAAATGTCTACGATGAATTAATGCTAATAATTAAAATATTACACCTCATTCATATTCGATAAAAATCAATGAATAAAAAAAAACTTTTAATTTCCAGCACACCACAGCCCCTTAAAAAACAACCTGTTTAAACCCACAATACTTTCTTCTCTTTTTTTTTTTCACTATGTACGGACTGGCCACCAGAGAAATATTAAATGTATAATGAAAACTTTTAGCTATATACTAGGGCTGTGATCTTGGTTTAGACAGCGAATCGATTCACTACACAGTGAATCGATTCGATTCAAAAACGATTTTTGCAAATTCAGAACGATTAAATTTGATTCGATTCACAATTAAATTAAATTTGATTCGATTCTGCATTCTTTAAGTCCTTTCATCACTCATCACAGGATTATTTAAATAATGCTTCCCGCTACATTATTTTAAATGGCTTAGTCAGGGGGCTAATTACACCGGCCGGCCTTTATGGTTAGAGCACCATAGGTTACCAGAAAAAAAAAAACCACTTTTGTCCAATTTTAGATGCTAGTTTATGCGCTATGGGCATGAATGGCATATGTAGAAATTTATGAAGAAAAAAAACAAGGAGCTTTAAAAGTATTTATGTATAGGCTAAACTTTTGTCACACCAGGGCGTAGCCCATCATAAGTGACGAAATGTCAAATACAAACTTTTCTGTGTTTGTATATTATTATTATTATTTTTACCAAGAATTATTTTCCCTTATCTCTTACCTTTGAATTTACTGTAAGAATCAAATACACTTCTAGACCATTTAATAGTCCATTTTATCTTAATGTTTTTTCCTATGGCAATTTATGATTGTTTATATACTAATAGCCATTTATTTCAGTTTTCTGCACAGAATTAGGTAGAAAATATACTTTACAGTTTCTGTATTGTAATAAATGATATGTCGATTAGCACTGCATCATTCATAAATTTTATTTATAGTGTTTATTGTCTTAACATTTCACCAGTTCATTCTGCTTTTTATTCAGATTAACTGCAGATATAGCCTGGCACGTCTTAAGGTAATTTGTATTAGCATGAGAACAACTTCTCTTTTTTTCTGTGCGAAAACTTCTTTATCTAATTTTCATAAAATAAAATGCTATGGTATTTAACTTTTCCTCTCCATTGGCGAATGATGATTCTAAAAGAAAACGCACCGGATGTCTGTTTGCTATAGCAAAAAATGCTACTTTCATGCATCTGATTATCAGATAAACCTTGCGCTCTTATTTCAAGGTCGTTGTTAAAGCTGTGGTTATTTTAACAGTTTCCTTAGTACATTCGGTTCAACAACATTGTTAAAACACATTTATCATTCAATGGAACTGCGTACGCTTTAGACACTTCCATTTTTGCTCTGTCCATGCAATAAATGTGCAGCCTTCAACTGCTCAGGTAATGCTGTCGGTATGACTGAGAGCCATTGAAAAACTACAGAAAAACAAAACTACTTCACTTTAGCATAACTGGCCACGAGTACTAATGAGAGATCACACATCAGCTGCTCAAAAAATGTGTCAGTGAGACGAACGGAGTGTTAAATAGTGGAGCTATTCAAGATCTCCATTAGTTCGTGCTTGTAGTAATTTAATATATTTTGAAAGCATTAAATCGGTATAGAAATCGCGATTCATTCAAATTCTTAGCTTTTAAATCCGATTACTGTCCCAAAAAAAAAAAATCCGAAAATCAACGATTCACGATTCAAAAATCCATGTTTCAAGATCGATGCATATGCATCGTCAGGGTTTGTAATCGATGCATCGAGAAAACAAGTGAATCGTTACAGCCCTACTATATACCGTTATCAGCATATGTTGAAGTCGGTTCGTATCTGAGAGAAAATGCGGTGTCAGATGCCGAAAGCTCCACCATTACTCGGTCAGTTTGTTTTTGCTTTCACTTTCTGCATATAGTGAATTGACTAAGATTAAGACGTTCACCGGCATAACTCTTGCACAAAGTTTGCACATTGCCTGTGTGATATCCGTTGGCTCGCCGTCATAAAACAGAAACATTTGTTTCTATATCATTGCGACATAACCAATTATCCCCGTACCGAACATACCGAACCGAACCGTGACACCACTGTGTCATATCGAATTTTGTGAAAAGTTACACCCCTACTATTTATTCATCTACTAAAAATACCGTCATTTATATCAGCCATTTAAAATGGAAATTATCAGTTATTCAAGGAGTTTGTGGAGCAAATCCTAGCAAGCGATTTAAGTGGGTATCCACTTATTTCCTCAGCCTTTACCCATTGTACACATTTACAGTGATTAATTGTGTTTACCCCAACCAATCAGCACAGAGAATGGCTTGACTAATTGTGGTGGACTTTGGCTTGATTCTCTCGAAGGCTGCAGTTCTCCAAACCTCAATGGCCTCTCAACTGATTAAGCTGTTTTGGCTCTACTGAGAGAGTTTGCTGATTCTTTACAAATACAAATACACATCACACAGTTAGTCAGTGCTAATCGTGGTATTCAATATGCATGAATTCATGTAATTCAGTATAAAACATGCTTTGTCAGCTCACCACAAAGCAGAGTGGGGCAATCCATCATTGTCTGAGTATTGTCTACCAAATTGTGTTCAGATTGGATTTATTTATTTTTTTTATTGTGAAATCGGTTCTTGATTATCCAGCTTCGGATACAATGTGTTAATTCATGTTGTGCAGCCCATGCATCAGCAGTAAAATACTTAAACATTGGTTGCAGATGCATTATAAAGCAAGAGAAGCGTCTCGTTTCATCCCATTTGGCTAATGATCATACGGAAGCAAGGGTCTACTTCAACAACGATGCTTTCTGATTGAAAACCACTCGGGAATGAGAAGGCATCTGATGAGGTCAATTGCAAACCTTTTCATGCAGCAATTTCTGCAACACAAGGTTGAAACGCGAACCCTTTCAACCCCCTTGACTGACTTCCACTCCACCTACTTCATCTTCATTTTTCTCTTTGTTTCATTTCAACGCACCCACAGGATTTCTTTCAGACAGTATCAAAACTCATTCGCCCTACCTAAGCAAGACTGATGTGCAGCCTTTACAGTTTTCGGCCAAATTTACCAGTTCTTTCTCCAGCAGTCCATTTGTTTATTTGACATGTATTGCTCCATATAGATTGTGTCAGGAACGTCTGGCATGAAATTACAGGCATCCTCAGTCAGAGGCTGAAACCATGCATGATAAGGATTTTAAAATCATGTCGCTGTAGTCTTGAGATCTAATTCCCAGTTTCATCATTTGAACATGAAAATAAAATGCAATGCCGCAAAAGAGCCAACTTTTCAAATAAGAAAATGAAAATAATTGCTGTTCACCTTTGACTGCAGAAGAGAGAAAGTACATTTTATGATACCTTGTCCGAACGTGGTGGATCTCTTTCCACTGAAGATGTCAAGATTATTACTTCATGAAAAAATTATTCTGCTGCTTCAAAAGTCTCAGTCTCACTCTCAACGCTGACCCGTTTAAAGGAGTGCGTTTTCAGTTTGATAAAATCACATTATGCCTTTCTACTACTGCAGTGGTTATGCTATGAGATGAATAACTGGGATTTCAATTGATATCTTAATAAATCCATTGGACTTTTTTGGCTTCTTTTTGCATTTATGACTTCCATTGAAATGGAATCATACATGAATTGTGAAGGATTGAGAGAGATGCTACTTATAATTCAGTCCTTCTGAAAGGAAGTATAAAGAAGCCTTGATGAGATCACCATCCAAACTGCTCCCTCGTAATAAATGTTAGCGACTAAGTCACTGAATTTTTCATGCTTCCTGCATTTCAAAACAAGATCTAAAATGGTGAAGCCACAGCGGAGGAAGTCACGATACAGGTGCCGTGTCAGTTATGATGTCCTAAAAAACCATCAGAGAAATCTTTTGGGATAAAGATACAGAGGCTGTGGCATAAGCCCATATATCTATCTTCCCCCCCTGTCTCATTCACCCAGCTCAAACAGAGTTTCCTAATGGAGCAATTTCAGCTGTGCCTCTGGCAACCCCTCTCTTTCGTTCTCATCACCCTTTCCTCCCTCCCTTTCATACTCTCTCAATGCAATCCTTGGACAGGGCAGAAAGGAGGCCCCCTGGTGAGCATGGTCGGGTGGCTTGATGGGAAGCACCGGCCTCATGGTGCTACTGATGCTAATGGCCTGTTTAGAATAGCTGACCCGAAGGAAAAGAACAAGTAAAAGAGAAAGTGAAAATAATTCTGCAGAAACTTCCGAGACACATTGTAATTGTACAGGCAAACTTTTCTGTTTGCTAAAAGAGATTAACATAAGAGGCCTGCATGAGTGTTAAGCCTGAACATGACCTGTAAGCTAGAACCTGTGGCATTACCCAACCCATCCAGATGTAAGGAAGTAGACTTTTTTCACTGGCTCAAAGATGTGTAAAACTAAAACAGTTTATTATTTGTTTATTATTTATTACTTTTGTATAATTTTGAATGCATAGTATAATTCACTGCCTTTCAAAAGTATGGAGTTTATAAGATATTATGTTTCTTGTACTCAACAAGGCTGCATTTATTTGATCATAAATACAATAAAACATTAATATTGTGAATTAAACTATTTAAACTACAAACTATTTTCTATTTTAACGTGTTTTAAAATTAAAATTTTATTCCTGTCATGCCATAGCTAAATTTTCAGCAATCTTTACTCTAGTCTTCAGTGTCACATGGTCCTTAAGAAATAATTATAATATGCTCAAGAAATGTTTTATTAATATGAATGTTAAAAAAAGTTGTGGTGCTTCATCAACGTGATACCTTTTTCAAGAATCTTGATAAATAGAAAGTTCAAAAGAACAGCATTTATTTGATTTAGAAATATTTTGTAACATTATAAATGTTTTTACTTTTAATCAACTCAATAGAAATGTTCATTTTAGAAATGAGAAATGCTATTTTTAAACTAAAACAAACAAACAAACAAAAAACAACTTACTGACCCCAAAATCTTGAACAGTAATATGTATAATTATTTTTGTAGTATATGAAATCTAATCATCTAGTGGTTTTAAATCTGTTCACTGAGGGAAAAAATACAGATTATCTTTTCAATTACTCTTTTTCTGTTCGTTACATTTTTGCATGTCAAGCGAGTGTCTGTACATCAGCAGATCCTCATTCACGATTCCTCATTCAGGATGTTCACATACAAGAGTTTGTCTTGTTCAGACTCACAACACTGACTTGTTCAGTAGGCCCACTGATATTCTCCTGAACAACCCACACACAAATACTGTTTTTGTGACTATAGTCAGCCCTTGAAGCAGTTACAGTACACACTCTCTTCAAATTGGAGAGAACAAAAACGCATATATAATATGAGTGTGAACTGATTCATAAACAAAACAAAACTGATCTGATCCAAATTCATCAGTTTATTGGGTCTCACTGGGCTCAGTTCTGGTAGCAGACCTCTTATCTGCATAGATCACTAGAAAGAACGATATCTCAGTGTTCTGGGAAAAGCACTAATAGCCACTTCTGGAAATGGCTTACTTTGAACCGAGCGAAAGTACATTAACGTTTTCAATGGCTAGTTTGATACCAGACTTGCAAACAATGCTGGTGTTTACTAAAATGGATGTGTCCAAAGGTAAAATTAGGTCAGATTGAGTTTATAGGACATAATGACATGATGGCTTAGTAAATATTTTCTTCGTGCTGCAGCATAAAGACTCTAGGATTCGGTAACAGCGATGTCTTTCCTCTAAAGCAAACACACCCTAACAGAGGTCAGAACATATTCATCTTGGCTTAGTCTCTCTGTCTTCTGTCTCTGTCTTATTCAGTTACTCCCATTTCCAGAATACCACTCAGCCATGCTTAATTAATTAACAGGCTCGCTTAAATTTCCCACTGTCTGAATGCTGCACATGTAGAGAAATTAGTGCAGAAGAGAGGCCTTTAAAGGAACGGCTAAGCCTGCCGCCTTACGATTCATTTGTTGGGAATTAGCAGATGGCTTTATTTGACAGGCCAGCCATCTGAAACGTTTAGCACTTGTTTTGTTCAGAGACGACGCTGCTGTGGGGAACTGTTTGGAGTTTTCACACCTGAGTGTGGTGCTGGATTGAACTATTTTGCACTTTTAAAGGTAACACTGTGACTGTCCATGTGATCCTATGGTGGTAATTGTCAGATTCACCCTAGTCAACGCTCAGGTCTGACTGCAGGTGGCGCTCTCACTTCTTCATTCTCTCTTTACTTGTGCCTCCCCTTCACTGAACCAATGTCCCAGTCATTGAGCTGTTAAAAGAGGTGGGGATCGATTGGAATTACATTTCTCCTGCCATTTTTGGCATTGTAATTGGAGACGAGCCAGACGAGGTTATTTTTGTGGAGTCGATTGACAGGATCTTTTAGACACTGAAGCATCAAGACACCCTCCGCTTTTGACAATCCAGTTGCTACCATTACCAGTACCATCTCAACAAACCTATTCAGAAAGAGAGTGAGATAAAAAGAGAGAGGAATAGTGGGAGATCTTTCTAATGTTTTGCACAAACAAAAATCCTTTACAAAAACGCTTCAACAAGATCAATATCCCCACCCCCAGCATTAGTCAAATGGCATCTAAAATAGCATTTGAACAGAGGCTAGATATGACCACACACACAACTCTTTCAGTGCAAATCAATGTTTTAAAATTCAATGCAATGCAAATCTTTTAGCATGCTGTTGGTACATCTTTGAATATTTATATGTGACTCAGTAGTTTTGGAGTGTTTGTATGGATTTTATTTGTATTGGCCAGCGTGAGGTGTGCATGTGCACTTTATTTTACCTAGTTTTTTTGTTTTTGTTTACTAACATGGAAAATGGTCACCAAGTCTTGTTGGTCACCAAAGTATTAATTTCCCTTCTTAAAGGTTTAGTTCACCCCAAAAGGAAAATTCTGTCAATAATTACGCACCTCCATGTCATTCCAAACCCGTAAGACCTTCGTTCATCTTCGGAACACAAATTAAGATATTTTTAATGAAATGTGAGAGCTCTCAGACCCTGCATAGGCAGCAACGCAACTGTAATGTTCCCAAGTCCAGAAACATAGTAAGGACATCGATAAAACAGTCCATGTGACATCAGTGGCTCAACTTCAGTTTTGCGAAGCTACGAGAATACTTTTTGAGCGCAAAGAAAACAAAAATAACATAATTTTATCAACAATTCTTCTCCCCCGAGTTACGTCTTCCGCCATTTTAGATAGTATCACAATGCATACGCACGCTTTTCCCTAAGTGTAAACAACGCTGATTACGCAGATTACGTTCATGCGCGCACTTTCTCCTGAATGTAAACAACACTGATTACGTCAATTACGCTCTTGGGTACTCTTCAAAATGCCGGAAGATGTAACTTGGGGGAGAAGAATTGTTAACGGGTCCTATTATTCTCTTTTAACAAAGTCTTGATTTTGTTTTGGGTGTGTACTAGAACATACTCTCATGCTTGGTGGTTCGAAAAACATTAAAATACCTTTCTCCCCAGGCTGGCACAAATGGCTCGATTAGTTCCGGCTTTGATGAAGGCCCGCCTTCCGAAAAAAGAAATGTGTTGTGATTGGTTAGTTGTCTCAGTGCATTGTGATTGGCGAACAGCTTGGACGGTGTTTCAGTACTGCCACGCCCCTTTGCTCCGTCTTTCAAACAAAAGCTTTTGGGAATCCGGCACTTCTCACTCGTGATGTGGAAGCTGTCCTCAGTAAAATGCGCAGCACACAATAGCAAATCGGGGTTATAATGCTCAGGAACAGAGTTAAAAAGTAATTGCAACCACTGTTTCCTGACATCATCCGCTTTCGGAAGCCCAAAGAAAGACGTTTTGGCACGGAGGTGAAAAAAACAGCGTTTCATGCGGTCGCGCACCGGACGAGAAGCGCATCGTCGCGCCACGTCTTTAAAATTCAATTACATTATTTTCTATGAGTGTAGGCACACTGGCGGCGCCGTTCGGCGTCTGTCCGCAACGCCCAGCTACGTCGTGTTATACTTGTAAGAATTGTTCTAGAGACCAGCGGTTCTCAATTCCCATCCTCGCGTACCCCCGCTCTGCATGTTTTGCACGTCTCTCTTTGTTAACACACCTTATTCAGATAACCAGCTCGTTAGAAGTGAGCTATGTGCATGAACTGTGTTCCAATTGATATGATCCCTTTACAGTGTTCATTGCTCCCTATTCCCTGAGCAGGGGAGATCCGTTGAAGTTACTTCACTTCGGAACATTCTTTTACAGATTGTGCTCTGCCGCTGCCTGTCAGCGTCTTCACACACAAGACGAAACCTTACTAGAGAAGCGTGAAGTGGGACATAATATACTTCTGTAAATAAATACAATTTAAATTCACGTCTTGCACACTTAAATGCCCTTTGTATGGAACATATACGCTCCCTTCAAACTGGAATCACGGCGGAATATCCGGTAATGTCCACTTCGCAGGGCACTTACAGTCAAATATAACAAACGTATGAAGCAATAAGAGAAACAAAATGTGCAGAGCGGGGGTACACAAGGACTGGAATTGAGAACCACTGATCTAGACTGCCAACAATTTGAGGCTACAGCACAGCAGCTGCTCTTCTTCATCGTCTCGTCTCATGCGCTCACTTAACCAAGCGTTCTAACCACAACCTCGTCTCTCCCCACCCCCCAACCATTCGAATTTCTGTAGGCGGGAATTATTTTTAATGAAATTCTAATGAGCCGCTTTGTGATATCACAAAGCCCTGAAACCAAACGCTGTAGTCCAAACGAGCCGTTTGCTGTAGTTAGGGCAAAACTAAACTAAACTAAATATCTCCCTTTGGAGTGGACTTTGAGATTTGTAACTTTCTAGATCTTTTTTTTTTTATGCCCAAACATACACACTACAACACTGACTAAAATTAAAAGTGAAAAGCATAATAGACCCCCTTTAAATACATTTGTTATTTTTGTTTTCTTTGCTCTCAAAAAGTATTCTCGTAGCTTCGCAAAACTGAAGTTGAGCCACTGATGTCACATGGACTGTTTTATCTATGTCCTTACTACGTTTCTGGACCTGGGAACATTACAGTTGCGTTGCTGTCTATGCAGGGACTGAGAGCTCTCACATTTCATCAAAAATATCTTAATTTGTGTTCCGAAGATGACAGAATTTTCATTTTGGGGTGAACTAACCCTTTACATGAATTCACCTATGCATAAGTACAGTTATATTATTGAAAACACTTCCAAATGAATAATTCAATAATATAATAATAATTATGGGGGATTTTTATATTATTTTTTTTTTCTTAATTGTTGATAGATTGTTGAAAGAAAAGGCAAAACAGAAAGATTTTCCCAATTCCCAGGAAAAAAAAATGTTGCAATGAGCAATCTAAATCTAGGAAATAACAAAGAGGAAATTTACATTGAGACTTCTCTGACAGGTTTGTTAATGTCAATCGTGGCTTTGCCTGCGCAGCTGTAAATGATTGTAATGATTCTTGACTTGAGCAATGAAAACAGTCTTCACTTGATGAGCTTGACAGCTCTTGCTCTCTCTCTCTTTCTCTCTCTCTTTTTCCTCAATCTACTTATAATCGTAATACTAATTAGCTTTGATGAATAAAACGTCAAAGCAGGACAGATTCTGCTGTCTCAAGATCCGCACAACCCTCAAGTCCTCTGCCTTCTGCTTTGAGCATCTTACAGTTGTGATCATAAATTTACATACTGCATCCGAAATTTGTAACATTAAACAAATAAATAGAAATAAAAGAAAAATCCACTTAATTTTATCATTAAAAAATCTTATTACAATAAAAAATAGTTTTACTCTTTTTATTTGTGTTAATTTATTTTTGCAATACAGATTCTGAAGAAGTGTGAAAGCTTAAGCACCAGGGTACGAACTACGGGGGAGCTAGGCTCCCCTGAAAACGTGATTTGTGAAATTTTGGGGGGTCTCAAAATATTGACAATGTTATTTTGACGTGCAATTTCAGTTTTGCGTAATGTGTTCATCGTGGATTATTATGTGTAAAATTGCAGAAATATCATTCATTCATGCATGATGGCGATTTAAACCTAATTCACTTCAATAAAGATAGCTTTACATGTTATTCTTGTCATGAGCATCAAGGTGTTGGGGGCGCTGCGGTGCAAATTCCACTCATGTTTAGTACATGTTAACTCAAGATTCGTAGAAAAAATATAAACGTTGGACTCTGTGGTTGATTCTGTATTAAGTAAAGGCATGTTTTCCGCAAATTATGTGTTTGTGGCCTGGGTTGTTATAGGTCTGCGATGGTCTTAGGCCTAATTGACGGAGGAATTATGGTATCTTGCTGTAGCCTGACGACAGTAACTTTACGTTAACCGGTGTTTTCTGTGAACTCAAAGACAAGCCTGATGCTTTGTCTCTAGACTTTTGTTGGGTGGCTGTTTGTTGTTTCATCTACAATTTGTGGCCATTAAGTTCATAGGGTCATCCCCCCCCCCCCTGGGGTGGTTTGTTTTTATAGTGATTTATCCTATATATTGCTTGCATAAAGCAAGTAGTGCATACACTTGTAGCTGTTATGTATCTTTGTAAGTCATTGTAAGCTCTCTTTTGAGGCACGCGCAAGCGCACGAAAACCCCCCCCCGTTATAAAAGAAAAACAAGTGGGCTCCCCCAAAGTCTACAGTATAGTTCGAACACTGTTAAGCACAACTGTACACTGGCTTCAGCATTGTTTATTTCATCTTCTTTTTTTCCACTCTCCCCTAGCACAGTTTGTCCTTCACAGAATGAGAAAGTGACTGATGGGGAAAAGGAGATGTTACAGCATGTTGAGACATGCAGAGAGTGAGAAGTGGAAACATCAGTCAGACTGTCCTGTGACTGTCAGTTCACATCAGAGAAGAGAATGCTGAACACTAGAACCACTGCACTTTAGATTACCTGTCAGTATCCAACCATCACACACACACACACATATTCACCATCACCAGAACCCTTTCCATCACACTTCCTCTTCTTTCATCCTCACCTCTCTCTATCTTCGTCTATCACTTTTTCGTTCTGCTAGCGTGTGAAGAAACATGCCAGAATTGACTTTATTTGCGAATAGAAAGACACACTAATGTGCTTGTGCCTACAGGATAGACCAACTTAGGCTGGTCACTGCTGGTTTGGTGTTGATCCAGCTGAATGGTCATGCTGTTCAACAAAGGGTGTTTCATTACAGTACAGAATTCAGATACAGTAAAAGGATTTTCAGACTTACAGACCCTCCTGTGGCAATTTGTTTGTATTTCTATAAGAAAGTATGTAGCCAAATTGATTACCTTAATGTAAATGAAACTGCATAAACAAACCATTTTATTTGTGTAATTTGACTTTTTTTTGTAATTATTTAAGTATTATTTATGATATATTGTTTTAAATTAGGGAATTATTTAATTATTATTTATTTTAATTAATAATAATTAACTATCAAATATGATATTAAATTATTATATTATTAATTTTGAATTTAATAAAGAAGAAAGGACGGGGAAAGTTATTAAAATTTGAAAGATCAGAAACTTGCATGCACTGTTGAAATATGCACAATAAGATCTATAATTTGTATTAAGAATGCAAATAGTATCAATTGTTGCTTAAGAGTTCAATTTTAACATGCAAATTGCATGCATGGTTCACTGTCTGCTGTCGTTTTTCTCTCACTCTGTCTCTTTCTCTGTCCTCCTTCCTGTTTTTTGAAAGATATCCTTTTTAAGCCACATAATGTGTTTTGTAGCTCATTTAAAAAATGATAATTTCATAGTTTTATTATTTGAGAAATGTAACTGAAATACAATCAAACAATGTTGGAGCCTTTTTCTTCCCCAAGAATATATAATTTCTTAATATAAGCAGCTGCTGATTGATACCAAGTGAAATGACCAATCTAAAAATCAAATACAAAACCAAAGTCAAACCCAAATTCTGTAAATTTAATACTGAATGAAAAGGGACAGGTTAGCAGTCTGGATTGAACCTTTCTGCTATTCTTCTAAATTAATCAAGGGGAAAACCTGAGGAGGTTTGGATTAGGCCAAAGCCTTCTGAGATTAGAAGAGACTCTCAGACTGCCTGTGGAAGTATGTAAATCACAAAACCGGTGAATTTAGAGTGTTGCCAGCAGTGGTGGATTCTTCTCTTTCATAAAGCCACTCCGTAGGATAAAATCCTAAAATGTAAAGTGTTATGCAATGCTGAAATATATTCAAATTCACACTCTCAGGACAAACAGCCCTTGCAAGTACATACTGACTGCTTGTGTGAGTGTGTGTGAAGTGCCAGCTGCAAAATACTCTCTTTATCTACAAAAAATGAAAGAGTCGCCAACGTGGGAGTCGTGGAGAGAGCAGAATGAGTTGTTAGGAGCTGCATCTGTGGAAGAAGCTCAGTGCAAATTAATAGATAGATAGAGTTCCAAAAATCTTGGGGTGCCCCAACAAATCATGAGGCAGGCCCCACCCACAAGTAATGATGTAATTTATGAGTGTTTGTATCAGTTTTGAGCCACTTATTGTATGGTAAAAATTGCCAATTTAATGTGTTTCTTTCTTAAACCGGTGTCTTGTATGCCAGTGTAGAGGGAGCGGTGAAGTGGGACGGTCAGGTGTCCTTGTGCACTGACAGTTTAGCCTGTCCCATTCTTTCCTTTTCAATTAGAGAGGTGTACAGGGCTCTTACAGGCACTGTAAATCACAGGTGAGAAGGGCAGAGAGAGGGAGAGAAAGAGAAAGGCTGAGTCCTTGGTCCAAAAGCAATCTACTAGCACACACTGCATCACATCTGACATCCTCCTATAAAGAATAAAAAGAGAAGTAATAGGGTATACCAATCAATTATTTTCTCTCTCTCTCTCACACACACACACTCACACACACACTCACTCACTCACTCACTCCCACACACTCACTCACTCACTCACTCACAAACACAACCGTAACCTGGCTACAAATGTAATCAGATTGCTGCTGTTGTTTAATCACCCCTCTGCCCTTGTATGACATTATGAGCTGTTTAGCACTTGCTCAAACACTTGCTCAAACACACATTAAAACTTTATACAGGCGTATTTATCAAACTGTTGTTCATGCCAGGGCTGTGCACAGTGGAATTTAATTTTAGAATACCTAAAAGTCTAATTCAGTTTGAACTGAGGTTGTGAATAGTGCAAAATTGAAGTGTGAAATTGACTGTAAGGAAAGAGAGTTAGAATGGAATGAAATTAAAAGAAAGTGTATTATATATACACACTCACATATATAAAACACTCACACACACTGTATGCATAATTCTTTGTAAAAGAATGCTCCTAAGTAAAGGAGTGTTTTGACAGTTGAGCTATGACAAATCATAATTATAGTTCACTTGCTTTTAAAGGCATATTTAGTCTAAAGGGTTTGTCTGAAAACTAGTGTTGTAAAACCAAACATCCTGTGTTGAATGTATTTAATTCAGTAAATTCAGATTCCAGTTAAACATTGTTTATTTTGTAGTCAGTTCAGGTCAAATTGCAATGAATTACAAGGTGTCAGTGGGAGATTTTCTTAAATCTAATCCTAAATTTAAAGTTTATAGAAAAAATAGATTATGAAATTATGTAACTATGTTTAGCAGTTCATGCTGAATTAATAGCAGGAAATTGTGGAGGAGAATAAGTAGAATAAAAATAGACTGAATATCAGTACAGCACTGCCTTACAATCTCTGTAATAAATAATGTGGAGTCATTTCCCATTTTCCTGTGATGTACCATGCTCATTCAGTGCAAAATAAGATGAAACATTGTCTTTTTATTTATAAAGTCAATTCAAATTCCACCACTGGTTGTTTTAACATTTTGCCTTTGTTATTAAGAAATGTAGTTTTAAGGTTGTTGCTTTACTTTGCCTGTATTGTAGATTTATATGTATCTGCTGCTGTATTCATAACAATTATATAAGCCTCTTCTCAAAAATACCAAACAGGCAGAGTGGAATCCCATCATGCTCTGCTCCACCTTGTCACTTCTGATCTTTCTGAGCGAGCTTTTTTCCCTCTAGCCCCAAGGGTCCTGCCCTCTCCAAACCCCCCCACGTCTGCTGTCGTTTTTTCCCTCACGCTGTCTCTTTATCTGTCCTCCTTCCTGTTTTTTTTTAAAGATATCCTTTTTTAACCCACGTATGTGTCTGTTCACCTCAGTGTCGTAAAATGGCAGCAGGCATAGTACAAAATGGAGAGTTGTGTGAAATGAGTTTCACATGGTGGATAGACAAGGCACTGATTATTATTAGTTTTTTGGAAGTTTGTAGAATTTTCTCTTGCTTTTTGGTCATTATTTCATGGTATTGTATGGCTTTTCTGTCATTACTGACCTGTTAATTACAGCACATTCTGAAACATTTGAAGGGTAAATTGAAGTTGATCCGTTAGACCTTTCTCATATGATATTAAACATAACAAATGTGATCTCTTTAATATCTCAATTGTTTCGCCTACAGCAGTGAAATTAAATAGATTTCAAAAGGAGACTCTCCTGCTTCTCAGATGTTTCTCCTGAGAAAAACACTCTATCATGAGTCTCATATAGAGTTTCAGAAAACATCTTAATATCACACACTCAGATTTGACAGCTTACACTTACCTACTGAAGGTGCTGATCAATTTGCAATAGCCTTGGCCTACAGAATTATTTTTTTAGTAAAATTTATTATGTGGTTATGTATGTTTTCAAACCTGACTGTATCTTCATTGTGAATGTATGTTTATTCAGTTGTTGCCTGTACAAATCTATTCTTTGACCTGCTGACTCACCTGCCCTCCTATACAGTACATATATATGTGCATACACACAGCTTGATGCCAGTGGCCATGACGCCAAGCTCCCGAAGGATCTCCATTTAAGACGTCACTCTCTGTCAATTTGTACCACTAAATGTGTGTGTGTGGGTGTACATGAGAGAAGCTCAGGGCTCCTACAAGCCCAATTACTCCAAAACAAGAAAAAAACATGATGAAATGAACAACAGACATCCTAGCCTGGGGCCATTGCCTACACTGGATGACTAATAGCATTTAATGGTGGAGTGTTTGACTGGTGTCATGTTAATGAACAAATGATTGGTGCTTTTTGGTCACAAACAAGTCGGGGTGTTAAAAAAACACAGTTGGCTTGAACTTCAGTCTCCATGCAGACGAAAGTTATGTGACGAAGCAACAGCTGGCTTCCTACTCTTACGAATACACTCATATGCCAAAAAACCTGTCTGTATTACTCCCATGGCTTTTTGCTTCCCAAACGTACCCTCTTTCCCCAGCAGATCTGCCCTGCCTCAGCCAAACGTCCATTATTTACACTTGTTCAGGATTTAAATGAGAGCAGCTGTGAGCCGATGAGTGAGCGATGCCCTGAGGGTTCCTCACACTCGTCGGGTTTTCTGCCCAAGCTGATGTGATTCTGCATTCGCTGTCTCAAGTCCTTTTTCCAGGGTAGTTTATAAGCAACAAAGAGATGTTTAGGAGTTTTTCATCATCCTCCGCGGTGGCGAGAGGTAATTGAAAAGGGGGGGATTTTGTGCATGGGCTAAATAGAGAGGCAGTGGCCCTTCAGCAAAGCGAGGTTAATAACTTTTCCACTTTCATTACCCTAGAGATGGACTGCAGGGGACTTAAGCACAGTCCCTGGACACCGGAGGATTCTACTGCTCTTATCTTACTTTCAATTCTCTCTATTTCACTCTCGTTTACATATAAATGCCGACGTATTGTCAACAGCCAGTCTTGTTTTTTTCTTGGTTGGCCTGATGGAGTGATTGTACAACAGTGTTGCCCAGAATTTCTTTTGCAAGAATGTAATTTTACTGTCTGAAATTTGTGTTTTTGTGTTTAGTGTTTGGGCAGACAGACAGACAGGTTTTGTTTTAGTTTGGTTTCATGGTTTTCATTGGTTTCACACTTGATTTTAAGGTCCAGTTCTCACCATTAACTACACCTTTTGCCTCAATAAACTCCTAATTTGCTGCTTATTAATAGTTAGTAAAGTAGTTGTTAAGTTTAGGTTTTGGGTAGGATTAGGGCTGTAGAATATGCTCATGCAGAAATATGTGCTTTATAAGTCCTACTAAACAGCTAAAATGTTAATAATAGGCAAGCTAATAAGCAACTAGTTAATATAAAAAATTGGTCCCTATACTACAGTGTTACCGGTTTCATCTGTTTTAGCTGTGGTTGACTATTTTGCTGTAATGTCACCATGTCCCATAGCAGAGTTAAAGTCTCCTGGAGGTTAATTACTATGATTCCCCTATCAGCCAGTTTTGCTGAAAAAGAAGTGAATTATACATTCATATTGTACATTTTGCCCTTGACATTCCAGTTTGTTCCTTATGGCCTAATTATTCAACTGACCTCTAGTTCATGAAAACATACTGACTATAGTATAGAAACAATCCCTTAATAGTGTTCCTTCACAAGTAACTGAAAATGGCTTAAACCAAACACTTAAGGCTGGAATACAGTACACACTATTTGCCTAGATTTTTGTCCTTAATTACAATCTGGATGTATCAATGCTAGTTGCCGAAAATCAAGCCAGGCTGCAAATTTGAGTAGATAGATTTAATAGAAAATCTCATATTTAAATTATATTTTCAAATTGCACAGTGCATGTATATTTCTGCGTGAGTTTGTTGTGTTTGGAACAACACTACCATGACTTCATTGTAGTGTATGATGCCCAATTATTCCTCTGTATTTACAAAGTCATCAAATGTATGATGCCTAGTGTTTTAAAAATCTGTTTGGATTTTAAAAGTTCTGTACTGTATCCCTGCCTTTAAAGTGTAGTAGAAAAGTACTGAAATGTTCTGATGCTAATGATCTACAATCCAATTTTCAGCATGTACTGAAATACATTAGTATGCACTTTGCATACTCATATAGTTCCTGTACTGTTCCTTTATAGATAGCACTTGTTTTGATCATAAAATGAAATGGCATTTACTTTAGAGGCTTTAATTACTATTTGTCTGATAAGTGTCATGCAATTCAATAAAGTGCTCTTAATTGTTTGACGCAACACCAGTGAACTATTTATTTGCTTTCATACAGCCTTTAATTGTGTTCGGTTTTCTTTTTTTAAATTTAATTTTAATATAATTGCATTGTTGGTTCTCCCTTCAGATCAAAAGATTTCCATTGCTATGATTATTGCTTTATCCCCACGGGAAAGCAATTTGAACGTCTTGGTGAACATTATCTTTAAATGAAACACAACATTATGAACGCTAGAATAAAACTTACCTGTGTAAACACAAGAGTTTGACATTAAAATACTCATGTATCCCCTTCTTATGAAGATAAACGGTAAACCTGTGTGAAAACATCATTATTTTTTCAATTATATTTGGTGATGCTGGCGGTGCAGAAATTACACACTTTATCTATAAAGCTACAGGCAGTTATTTTGTTATTTTGGTAGTTTTCTTCCTTGGGAAATGTTTTGTAAGGCTAAGGAAAAGGTGCTGTAAAGGAAAAGTTTAACTATGAATTTTGTTTGATTAAACACAATAGAAAATCTATCCGAGAGCTGAATAAGCTAAATGTAAATATGAATTTACAATGGGTCATTATATAATCAAATATTACTACTAAAAACATGATTGTTGTTGTTGCCGCTGAGAGGTTGAAGCTGCTTATCCATGTTCACACTTGTTCATTGCCTGTAGCATCCAGTTTGTGTTACCAGTGTTTTTCATCTCTCTTCCTCTTTCTTTCTCTTTCTCTTTCTCATCTCATTGATTTGTACTATTGATTCAAACCATAGCATTCATCCAGACGTTTTTTTAGTGTTTTTTCAACCAAATGTGTCCTTTTTTTGTTCTTTTCTACTTCCTGTGCTTCTGACCCGTTGTTTGACTAAACGATTACACACCATTAGCCCCTTCCCACTCCAGCTTTTTCCAGAGTCATTACAGTTGAGCTACTGTATGCACCTTACTGCTAGCTCAAATAATTATTTGGTTTGAACTTTTCCTTTGTAGTTCACTCCCTTTGTACAGTCAACTATTTACAACCGCATTTATTATTCATGCAAACACAAGATCAGATCAGACTGATCAGACCTCACTTGCTTCCTTTTCTATACACATACACATTCTTACAAACATATAGAACAGAAAGCATTCACCCTCCACTCTGCATTTTTTTCCTATTTTGTTTGTTACAAATCTCCCTTCAATAGCACAATAAATTGAACACAATTATAAATAAAACAATATGTGTTCAAGAACATTAATTCCCCCACAATTAACAATTTACTTTTTCCCAACACCCTCATTGAGATGAAATTTTCACCTGTTTTCCAATTCAGATTTGCTCTGCCAAATTATATAGAGTGACACAACAGTTTTAGGTATTTTTTCCACCTTCTTGCTAACAACTTTGTCTCAAACAGTTTGTTACTTCTTTATCTTCAAAATTTGCCATTTAAAAAAGAAAAACAAAATCTTGGATGGTGTATTACACTGTTTAGTACTGGTAAAGCATGTTCCTTCCGCACGCATTATGATAGACCTATAGAAAAAAATATTTGACTCTTTTTCTTTTCTAAGAATGGCTTAACTTGAAGTGCTGTAAAAAAAAAAATTTGAAAAAAATATTATTTTAAGGTACTTTATATGTTGCCATACGGCAACAGCATACAATAGTGGATCTAATTTAGAATAAGTGTAAGTTTACTTATAGTTAATATTTTTCCTCAGAAATGTTCTTTGTGTTGATTCAATTGGTGCAATTATAAGCTTTAACACAGTACTTATAATTTACACCTTATACATACTTTCCAACAACTTGTGCTTTTATTTATTCCATTCTTTTTTGCTGAATAATGATTTATAATTTTTTTATTTCATTACATTTTTCATGAATATTATTTAAATTGCAAATGTATACAGTTAAAACAAATATAATACTGTATATCATGTATCATGAAACATTGACATAAAACCAAAAACGTTGCAGTTCATGAAAATTCAGCATTACGCAATCTTATGAAAGGAAGACTATGAACATGAGCCCATGAACTCCATGAACAACTCCATGAAATGAAATCACTACCACACCATTTCATACCCAGTGCTGAGAGACTGGTACATCTGCAAGTATTTCACAGAAATTACTCAAACACATAATAAGAACTTGTGAAGACGCATTACGCACATGTTGATTCGTCATTGATATTCAGTGCATCAGTGAATATGAAATGTCTTCTCTCGGTTGCAAATCCACACTACCATTCCTTGATTGCATTATGCATGCGTTTGTTTTTTTAATATGCAATAAACATGTTGCAAGGCTGTATCGCTGGTGACAAATGGAAGTCAACTCCAGTTAAGTGGAAGTAATTGATGATTACATGCTTGATTAAGCCCTGAATTTAAACCAGGACATATAGACATCCAAGATCAAAGTCCAAAGCAAAGGCATTCATTGTGATTCAAGGCGTGTGTTTGTGTCACTATTTTAATTTCTGCATGATGAAAGAAAGAGCAATGGCATGGGCCCAAGCATCCTCACCTGCCCTCCCTCGCATGATAACATTTAGTTTTAGTTAGTTTAGTTTAGTTAGTCATTTAGCAGACGCTTTTATCCAAAGCGACTTACAAATGAGGACAACAGAAGCAATCAATTGTAGTATTAAAGCAACTAAAAACAGATCCAAAACTAAAAACTAAAACTTTATAAATACTACCTATGTTAAAAATAAAAATGACAACAATGCACACAAACAACATTTCAAAACTAAAACATTTACATGAAAACAAAAAAATAAAGCTAAAAACTATTCAAAATATTAAAGAACAAAAGATGTAAGTGTTTAATAATGATTCTAACATAACACTAAAGCCAAACACCAAAAAAAAAACGACATATATGTGTATGTACAACCATACACACATACATACATACACATACACACATATACACACACATATATATATATATATATATATATACAGTATATACACATATACACACATATATGCAGTTGTTCCCCTGGTTTTAGTTGTTATATACATACACATTTATAAATTCAATATATATATTATTTCATTTCCATGTAATTAATAAATGACTAAATTTTCGCGGGGTGGTTATGGGGCGATGCAATCACTCTGACGCAGTTTTAAGTGCCACAGTTTAGAAAATACACTCTGGGGCCTTCAAAAGTGAGAAACGAAGAGTCCAACCAAAGTAGAAGCAACTCAAGCACCAAATGACAACCCAGCATACACAAAAGTAATGCTTAGTGTGTCTTACTGCATGGCATAGAGCCGTAGTTTTGCTCTGGCAGCAGTGGAAGTTTCAGTGGAGGAGCGTAACCCAGTTGGGAAAATGGGGGGATGAAGCAGGAAGCCAGGAAAGAAGGGAGAGAAGCGCGGTTTGATGCGCAGAGCACCGGAGCGAGTGCAATGAAAGCCATGCTGTGCCATCTGGCAGAGTGGTAATTGGGTAAGGATTTTTCACCTGCTCAGTGCCATGGCCCACACTGGGCTGGGTAAAGAGAGTATGGTGCATCCTGGAAGCACATTATGCAGTCAGTGTAGTTTTTATAGTTTACCTGCAATTAAGTGGCTTTAGTTTAGGGACAAATTCTCACTATTATCTAGTTGGTTATTAGCATGAATTACTAGCATATTGTCAGTTTATTAGTACTTATAAAGCACATATTAGTGCCTTATTCGGCATGAGCATATTTTAGATCCCTTAATCCTACCCATACTTAACTTAAAACAAAATACCTACTAACTATAATTAGCAGCAAATAGGCTGTCATTTTGGGGCAAAGTCATAGATAGGTAGTTATTTAATAGTGAGAATTGGTCCCCAAATTAAAGTGTGACTAGTGACTCAATCAGTAACTCAGTGGGCCCTATTTTAACGATCTAAGTGCAAGGTCTAAAGTGCACGGCCCAGGTGCACTTAGGGAGGTCGAAATCCCCCCCACTATTGCTAGTTTAAGGACGGGAAAAATGGTCGGCGCGCCCGATGCGTGGTCTAAAAGGGTTGTCCCTATTCTCTCAATGAGTTATGGGTGTTTTTTGGGCGGAACGTGCAATAAAACAATCAGAGTCTCATCTCCCATTGCCTTTAAAGGCCAGTTGCACTCGTGCCATGGCGGATTCTCTGTTTAAATGCGGAATTTGCGCGAGGCAAAGACAGAACGCATCTCCAGCGATATGAAACGGAGCGAGGCAGCTCGTGCGTGAGCAAATAGGTAGCCTAATTCTGATACGCAAATGACTCTCCATTATGACATTTTTTTGTTTTTAGCAATTTTTTATATTTTTGTAGCCTACACAAGAGTAATCTTTTACATTGCAATCCTTTAATTTTTTATATTTGTTATGTTTGTGTGCTGCTGTGCGTCCATGTGTGGGTAATAAGCAGAGTGTACGCGAAATGTGGACCCGCATACAACGCAGCTCTTAAATAACAAAAAACATACTGCGCAATTGACTTTAGACCAGGTTTTAGTTGGTCAATGGTGCGGTCTATTTCAGTTGCCACAAAATAGCAACGCTCCAACAATGCGCCTGAACACACCTAGTTTTTAGACCAGCATGCCCATGAGTGCACAAATGGGCGCAAATGCATTTGCTATTTAAACAGCGTGGCGCAGGATGTGAAAATGATAACTGTGTCAGGCTGAAACTAGCAAAAAAACACTTGCGTCGCGCCGCATTGCGCCGGGTGTATTATAGAGCCCAGTAACTCAATCTAAACACTTATTCACAAATTGATGCATTTAACTGACAGATTGAGGGACGGGTTTGTCAAGGTCTGGCTTAAATTCTTTAAAGATAGTTTTGTGTGAGACACCTAATAACAATTAATTAAATATGAAGAAACAGAACTGTGTTTTCTGCTAATTATGTCTGTGAATAATTAGTGCTTGTTACTTTTGGAAAGAATGATGTTATCATTACAAAGTCTACACATATTTCCACTAATTTATTCTGTGTTTACTGTACAGTAGGTCAGTTTTTCCACACTGGTACCAACTATTTCAGATAAGCCCACCCCAAAATGACACACAGGAGTAAACATGTCCAAAAAATATAGCTGCAGATTTATATGTTGGCATCAAATTTTTGGGCAACTCTGGCATAAGAATGTCTGTACTTGTCTAGAGTAAGTTACAAATTTGATGATGTTTTACAGTGAAAAGTCTGGCAATGTGAGGCTATAGTGTGTTAAAACTCATTTCTGAGCTGTTCTGTATGTGCAAATCATCAAACAGAGTATGTTTTCAAATGAATCATTCATCTCAAAGGCACACTACACAAAATCTCCAAATGCAAGAACTGCTCCTGCTTTTAGCTCTCTGAAATCTAATAGAGACCTGCAAAGACATTGTTACCATTTCATGGCGATTGTATTTTTAAAGTCTGGATGATTAGCTCCTTTGCCTTTGCTATATTTTATGCAGTTTTGCTTTAAAATGGCCGTTTTGCTGTTTGGATGGAGAGGGCTGCAATCCTTGTGAAGTCTGTTCACTGGGCACTTTCATTTGATTTACACAAAGTTGCCTCCTACGAGCATGTCTCTCGCATCCTGCTGTTTTAGCTCTTAAACGTGCAACTTGCTTTTGTCTGTGTGATACAAGTAATGGCCTAAAGGACATTCTTGCACAGCCTCGACCCGTTTGTGAGTAATTATGGCTTTTTGTGTAGGTCTATAATGGACTTCTATGACTCACCATGTGAAGCAGTCTAGCTTCGCAGGTGCACGGCAATGCTATTCATATGTGCGGAATACACACACACACACACAAAAGCCTTTTTTATTTTCTCTTATATGCTACAAGGACAAATTTTGCAATGTGAAACTTCGAGAAATGCTAGTTATTGTACCGGTAGCATACCTTGTGTTAACCAGACTAGCCCAGACATGACATTTAGTTTTTTAAAGACCAGTGCCTAATCAGTTGTCTGTCTTAGACACATGGCAACTACAGTAGATACCAAGTACAAAAATCCTATAAAAACTGATTTTGAACTGATTTGAGATGTGTAACCAAAACTAGCCATGGGTAGTGAGTGCCACAGCTGTTGTATCCTGTGCTCTTCACACCCTATTGTGTCAGCAGACCACACAGCTGCTGCTGTGTACATATGTAAACACTTCCCCATAGAGTCTGCAGCTTGGTTAGGGTGTGGATAAATCATTAGCGTCAGTTTGCAGCCAGCAGCACACAGGCTTGACCAGCTGTTGGTCAACATCTTTATTCCTTATTAAAAAAAAAGTACTGGGGCTGTAACACTGTACGTTGATGGGGTCTACTGTTAGTGCTATGGTACTTTATACTGAGGTGGAGGATATCCTTGTGATTGTGTGTGTGTGTGAGAGAGAGAGAGAGAGAGAGAGAGAGATCTGCAATACTTTTTTTCCCAACACTTCCTTCATTATAGTACACTATAGATGTTTAATTAATATCCATTTTAATAGAAGTGTACACTACCATTCAAAAGTTTTAGAGCAGCAAGATTTTTAATGTTTTTATCAGAAGTCTCTTCTGCTCACCAATGCTGCATTTATTTGATCAAAAATATAGAAAAACAGTAATGTTGTGAAAGATTTTTACACTTTAAAATAACTGTTTTCTATTTAAATATACTTTAAAATGCATTTATTTAAAAAAATGATTCCTGTGTTGGCCAAGCTGAATTTTTAGCATTATTACTCCAGTCTTGTCACATGATTCTTCGGAAATCCTTCTGATATGATGATTTGCTGCTCAAGAAACATTTATTATTATTGTTAATGTTGAAAACAGTTATGTATTCATTCAGCAAGGATGCATTTGAATTGATTGAAAGTTACAGTAAAGGCTTAATTTATGTTACAAAAGTATTCTCTTTCAGCTAAAATCTGTTTTTAACTTTCTATTCATCAAAGACTCCTGAAAAAAGATGTGTATACAACTGTTTTATAACTGTTTTATACCACACAAGCTTTGGTTACACATCTCAGTTGTTCAAAATCAGTTTCTATAGGACTTTTGTAGTTGGTTATATAGTTGTTATGTGTCTAAGACAGAAAACTGATCAGGCACTTCCAGCAAGAGAATAAGCATTTCTTAAAGTATCTCTGAACCAGCTAAACTTCTAATTTATACCTAATTTGTCAGACGAAACACCAAGCAACCCATTTTCTGAAATATTTCAGTTTGCCCTTCTCTAGTTTGCCCTTCAAACTCTCTCAAACTACAAGAAACCCGCAACACACTCCATATAACCTGTAGGCCATCAATCCTGCTGTCACCATAGCGACATGAGCACAGCGATGACAACCTGTCCAACACAACAGCTCCAACGGTTTCATATTTTTTCCAGCCAGTCACCTGCAGAGAAAGGAGGACCCAATAGAAAGTCTAATTAAACTTACTGTAAGTTCATTCTGACTCCTCTAAACTTTGAGGTTTCGTACCTGCCACATTCATTCCATCTATTATTATTACATCTGAGTGATTGACAAAGGCATTAATTACAGAGCAGGTACAATGGCAGTGACACCGGCTGTGCAGGAGTGGGCGGATCTTGCGTGTCCTGTGGATAGAAGAGAACAAGACTCACAGTCTGCTCGCTGTTCATCAGCACATACTACGACCTACTGTGGGTCTTCAGGACCTCCTGGGGTCATGCCGGTACTGGCGAGAGAGATACGACACTGACTGCACATGAACTTGGGAGGCAGAGAGAGTCTGTAGGCAAGCAAGTGAGAAAATGAACAGAGGACTGAGTAAATGCGAGCAGGAGATTAGCAAGGATGGATGGGAGGATGTTTAAACAGCTAAACACACCTCACAGCGTGTTCGTTCATGCTGTAGTCGAGACTTCCCATTGAAATCACACCTCATTCTCCAACTTCCTCTCACACACTGGAGTTTTCATCTTTCTCATTCTCACTCCATCTCTCACTTCCTGACCTGTTATCTGCTTCTATCTATATCCCCCATTAATGGTGTTGTAAACGAGTGTTTTAAGTGAACGACTTAAACTTTCATGCACTGATTTTTCTTTGTAAATTATATGACTGCTTTGGTGACTTTAGAAGACTTAAGCAAATTTCCTGTGTGGCCCATAAAAAAGTATTTTATTGTTTGAACAAGCTAAGTGAATGAATATGCCTCTTCATTGAAAAAGCCATCGTTCTGAGTCTTAACGAGACTCACTGAATGAGAGAATTTTGTTCATTAATGAACAGAATGAACTGGAACATGTTGTTTGTGAACAAGAATCTTCTGACCAATAATGACTAAACAAAAAAGGTCATGATGTCCATTCAGTTCCACATGTGAGTCTTTGTATCAAGGATTGCGAATGCGAAATTAGTTGAGTGAATAATTCAGTGACTCACTTACAACACTCATTGGTGCCACCTACATGTGTATTGATGTAACCTACAAAAACTTTCACTGGAACGAATCTGAATTAGCTGTTGTTTAACAGAATCAAAAGATTCAAATCAGTGGAATGAATCAAAATTCCCAAAATTTTTCTGTAGTTGTTCAACATAAATTTATTAGGACATAATTGTAGGCACCTACAAATCCTTGTGGTATACAACAGACAAAGATATTGGAAGAATTGTGAATGTGCACATGACATTTTCTTATTAATATTCCAGATAATATGAGTAACCCTCTTTTGTCTTTCCTTGGTTAGCTTCTGCCTGGCTGCCACATCCAGCGATGAGTCGAAGGGAGGCTCTGGTGGGGAACCCTGTGCCTAGTGCAGCGCCTGAGGTATCAGGCAACAGCACAGAGGCAGCAGGACCCGGTCCCCACGAGACCAAAGATGAGATGTTCTCCAAAGTCAAAGACAAGTTCATGAATGAACTGCACAAAATCCCACGTGAGTGAAATTTGTTTAACACGACACGGTCTTCACTTGATTACATTTGCTGTTTACATAATTTTGAAACCCTGAATGGCATTGATTGAGCTCCAGCATTGACAGTGAATGGCAAGGTCTGTCAGATCCATTTTTGATTATTTTGTTTCCATTTTTTAACTTCCATTGTTCACCCAGTGCTGAAAAATAATGAGCTTGAGAAACAGGCGGCAACCAAGCATGTTCCTTCTCATTCTAATTGTAAATAAGCGAGTAAATTAGTTTTGTTATTTCGTTTCGAAGCACAAGTGCCCTGTGCTTCGGTCCGCAACACACTGCAGCTCTCACTGTGAAGCATGGAGCTAAATGCATGCATCTAACCACTATCCAATTCACTGTACACTCGTTCACATTTTCAAATTAACACATCTGCAGCTGTTGGCTTGGTGTGTTCTTCGGCTCGGTGGCTTTATGCCAAGGATTATTATTATTATTATATTATATTATTATTTTAATTATATTATTATTAAGATACTGGTGCAACAGTCTCTTTGAAACTCTAAATTTAAAAGAAACTCCATAAAGTTTGGCAAACTAATGAACCAATTGTGTTAATATCCAGCTAAATTCTAATGCAGCATTATAACCAAAATAAAGCCTCATAAATAGCTGATTTGAGAAGTTTTTTCTAAGCTGTAACGAAAGAGAAGCACTCAATGAGCTCAAGAAGTTTAACATTGAAATGTTGTTAAGCTAATTCTCAATACCTTTATAAGCATGTTTTTTTTCCACAATTGATTCCAACCCACTACAGTATTGAGCTAAAGGTTACTCGTGCATGTAGCAGAGGTGAAGGCAGAATTACATTTAGGATGCCATGCCTGACGTGACACCATTGGCAAGACCTGAGAAAGATCTGAGTCCTCTTCTACACCTACGTTACCTCATACAACACTCATAGGTGTCTGGTCATTTTGCCCATCTCTCTATCTCTCATACTCAATTTCACACATGCAGCTTCGCTCTCACTCTCACTCACACTCTCACACACGTACACTTTCACTTCCACCCTTGCTTTCGCACTTGGAGACACATTCACCACATATTACACTTTGCTTTCCTGCAGACAACTGTAAAATAAAGGGTTGCCGCATTTGACTCAGACAGATATGCCCCTTCTGAGATCCAGCCAGAAAAAGACACTCCATTGCAGTGGCTTAAATTACTGTTTTAGCCGCCTCCCTCCATCACACACACGTCTCTGTGCCAACCGGTGCCTGGGCTGATGAATGCCTGGGGAGAAGGGTGCTGTATTGACCGGGGCATCCAGGAACCCTGACGGACCTGCATTAAGTGATGAATGGGCGAGTCCTGATGCAGAATACTTGAGCTTTTCTCCACCAATATAATCCAGTGCGTTGAATGTGTGCAGGTGCCGCCTGTAAAAGTAAGACGCATGGACCTGTCACGATCTGCCGTCTAGCACGGCAAAAACAGAGGAACACAGACAGATGCTGCATAGTGATGATAAAGATTTACTTCACTCTAACCCTTCTGCCTTTGTCATAGCGCTATGTAGGCAAAACATGAAGATGAATACTGTTTGACATCTATTTCCATGCCAGAACTGAGTGCTTCTACCACGTCAAATAATGTATTGAGTTTCATAGAATATACTGTATATATAATATATTTTTTTTATTATTTATTTTTTTAATATACATTATAATTTGTGAGACAGCCATTTTTGATAAAAATCTTTTTCATTTCCAGAATTTATTGAGCGATAAATTATTTATTTATTCATTCCATTACAGATAGTTTACGTGACTGCGAGCTGGTTTACTCTGTTTAGATAAATAGAATAAAAATGCATATAAATGCAATAAAAGGGCGTTTGAATATATGTAACAAAAATAAATAAACAAATGAATCAGTTTTAATAAAAATCCACCCTTAGGTACATAAAATGACCAAAGAAAAAAATAAAACACCCAATTACTCCCTCGTACTTCAGACCGAGGGGAAATGTAAATGAACAGGCAATTTGTGTTCATAGCGATTTGCACAGTCTCAGATGGTGACACATATTCAAAAGGGTTTCTCCATAACCTGTGATTACTAACGTTCCCTCAACGCTTACGGTCACACAACATCACATCCGTTCTACGGCGCCCATCACAAACGGTCCTGCGTGTAGAATCACTCCGACAGGTAACTCTCAGGACGCCACACTTGCTTTGTCATGGCTCTCTTCGAGAGCCTTCCCCTCAAGCCTTGAGGCCAGTTGACAGGTTCAGCAGTTTGAACCCGACCATCTTGACTCGGAAAGGTCTACGCACCGCTGTGGTTACACAGCTTGGTTGACTCGGAGCAACAAAAGAAAATGACTGTTACACAACAGCTCTGGTTATTCTCCCAACACTCTGCTGCTCAAGCTCAAGGCATCTGTTTTCGATGATAATTAACCTCGCCGCTCAGAGACAGTTTGAGACATTATTCAGCTTTGACACAATTACTATGAATAATGAACACACTCTGTCCAGCCTCTGAAACATTCTTGCACACTGGGTACCCTGATCCCCGACACAATGCCCCTTGATCTCTGAAAATTTCTGATGTTCTATCAAACACCACAATCAATGTTCATTTCATTCTTGTTAAAATGTGAATTTAACTGGCAATATGCTTTGAAAATTAACTACAAATTAATGGGGTCAAATTTTATAAATTGCCATTATGGCAAGAAATCTACATCTATTTGCATTTTAATTGGATGGCAACTATGAAAAAAATGTGATTTGTCACATTGTTGTATTCTCATTGGCTCTGTTTCAAACCCTAGTGAGCTGCCTGGCTGTCTACCATCTGCATAGGCAGCTACATTGTAAATCTTATTAGTGTCTGAATTAAAATACTCTTTTAGACAGCAGCTCAAAGGGAGTCATAAAAAATGTCTGACATTAGCATGTTGCTAAGCTGCAACTGGCACATGTATAGCATCCACTAATATTGGGCAAAAGTTCATTTTAATTAAATTAAACTATTTTCTGTAGTTACTTTACTAGTAACACATTATAAAATAACTTTATTATTGTTTATTTAATTCTAACAAATACGTTGTTGTTAAAAAAATAACCAAAATTAAAAATAAATTGTTTATAATTTCCACACAGGAGAGACTATTGGTATCGGCTATTGGCTAAAATGAGTTGAAAAATATCGGCATATTGGATATCGGCAAAATCCAATATTGTGCATCCCTAAACAAATCTTTAAAAATAACTAGAAAATAGTTTCAATAACTCACATCAAATATTTATATACACAATTTATATATTTTGTAGGCTCTTTTGTCTTTATTTTTGACAAGAAAGTAGAGATCGTAAAAGGACCCCATGTCAGGTCTCGTGGTCACCTGACCCAATATTTTGTCTCTACTAAATGACACAGTGATATTTTTAAAATGAACATTTCTCTTTATTTTGCAGTAAATGCAGTAAATATTGGATGAAATTATTTTAATTAAATGAAACTCTTTGTTACTTTTTAAAGATGTTTAGGGATGCACAATATTGGATTTTTGCCGATATCCCGATATTTTTCAACTCATTTTGGCCAATAGCCGATACCAATAGTCTCTCCTG
This sequence comes from Sinocyclocheilus anophthalmus, assembly GCA_018155175.1. NCBI lineage: Eukaryota > Metazoa > Chordata > Actinopteri > Cypriniformes > Cyprinidae > Sinocyclocheilus > Sinocyclocheilus anophthalmus. The sequence goes on from JADLZN010002962.1 coordinate 53,867, forward strand.
TGTAGAAATTATAAACAATTTATTTTTAGTTTTTTAACAATAACGTATTTGTTAAAATTAAATAAACAATAATGAAGTTATTTTATAATGACAGTACATTGAAGCTTTGAAAATAATTATAAATCAACTACATATCAATCACTGCATTTGTTTTTCTCAGAAAGATGCAGTGGTAACCTTAACATTTTATTTTAACATTTAACATTTGTAGATGGTCTAAAGCAAGAGTTGTAAAAATTCTGAAAATCTTTTACAGCTCATAATTCGCTCATAATAATTTAATCATCATTCAGGCAAAAGTTTGCTTCAAGAATGACCACACTGCTGACGTGATCTAATTGCTAGCACACCCTGAGCACATGTGAGTTATTCATCTTATCGGTAAGATATATTGGCATAATTTTTCATATTGGGCCGATGCCGATATTTACATTTAAAGCCATTATTGGCCGATTCTGATATCGGTCCGATAATGTTGTGCATCCCCAGATTTGTTTTTGTACTAAATGAAAAAGTTATTTTTGAAATAAACATTTCCCTCAATTCATAGCAGTGCATTATGAAACTGGGCATACAGTACATCAAGAGTTAAATCTCTATATCAAGACATTTACATTGCATTAGTTCACTTTGCCATTACTTCTAATGTATACATTTTATCAGTGTATTTCCTGGGAACTTATGACCTTGGCTGCTCTGTTGTCATGTTCTACTAGTCCAGCTACAGAAATGCCAAGACATGACAAGTTGCGAGTCCTCTATGTATGTTTGCGAAGTGTGATGTGTTTAGTTAGTTAATTAGTTGTTTAGCAGGTTTGTGTTGTTTGCCAGTGTGTAGAAAGCCTCAGTCATAGTCAGCAACAGGAGGAGAACTGGAGCAGAGTGCCAAACACATCATCAGCCAAAAGCCTGACAGATGGAACAGCTAGCCCTCCCATTCTGATGACTTTTGACCTAATCCTATCTCCCTCTCTTCCCCTTCCCCTGCTGGCCCCAAGACCGCCCCAGAGGACGTCTGAAGGTTACCAGGCCTGTCAAACCTGCTCCCTTGAAATTGAATTATGCAAACAAACACAAATAAAACCCCAGCCCTCTCCATCTGCCTGCTTCGCATTATAAAGCCGTTTGGAGAAAGAGATAATCTAATTTAAAACACGTTAAAACTGCATTACAGTAGTAAACAAACATATGAGAAAAGACAAATTTTCTCCTGCAGTGTAGAAGCTGCTTCAAAATTATAATATATAAAGCTACAAGACATTAAAATTCATCATATTACAAAAGATTTATATTTCAAATAAATGCAGTTCTTTTGAACTTTCTATTCATCAAAGAATCCTGACATTAATAATCCAACATTAATAAGAAGAAAAGTTTCTTGAGCAGCAAATCTGCATGTCTGAAGGACTATATGACAAAATAGAAAACAGTTATTAGATATTTATATTCAATATATATATATATATATATAATATATATATATATATATTATATAATATGTATGTGTGTGCGTGTGTGTGTATACTGTAATAATATTTCACAATATCACTATATTTTTATCAAATAATTGAAGCTTCACAAACTTTTGAATGGTAGTGTACAATTTGATACAGTGTGACAAAACCCAGCAACGTACCATTACATCACTACACCATGTAGTTTGTTATTTTTCAAGATCTTGCTACTGAATATGTAGTGAAGTTTGTTTCTTTCATTTACTTGTTCCTCGTCTCACAAAACACATTATCTTGACAAATGGGATGACAGACGTCCAATTAGCAGTCAACAGATGAGATCGGACAAATGAGGGTTTTGGTTTGTTTGTTGTCCCTCATAGCTGTTGTCCCTGATATTTTCAGTACCATAATCAATGATATTATCAGTTTTCAGTGAGAGTCTCATCATTGGTGTCACTCACCGTCCGAGCGCTTCGTACATCACAGACCAAACAACAGCACCGTCTGTAATAACAAAAGATATGATCTGATCTGGATGCTGTTGACAGAGGATATGAGAGGGTGGATATTAATCTGCTTGCAATATCACGTGAGCTGTTATCACACTTGTCTTTCTTTTCCCCTTCAAATATTTTCTTATATGAGTCTCGTGGTTTGTTTGGGAAGGACATTAAGCGATATGATATGCCTAGGTTCAATGGTACAAAAACTTTAGAAGTTTCTCTTGAATGTGATATTCAGGTTTTCAAACATTTTCCCCCGCTTTTAGAAAATTTTAGGTTTATCTCCACCACTTTTCGGACTTCGTTTTGCAAAGAAAAAAAGCCTCTGCCAATAAACAAAATAATAATAAAAATAAATAGCAGTTTGTAATCCTAATATGGTTAGCAGCCACTGCTTTTAAGAATCTCAGTCTCGAATACTAGGTGAATATTACATCACAATTAATATTCATGAGCCAGGCTCCATTTTCAGATTGTTCCTTCTTCCCTGAAACTTTACTAAATGGATATTGAAATTACCGCCCATCTGCTGGACTGTAACATAACCACATTGCATGATAAATCACTTCTAAATTTTCCTTAACGCAGAGAGTATCTTTGGAAGTGCAACAGGGTTGTCTTTCTCTCGTGCTGTATAACATGCTCTAGTACCAGGGTTAATTGACCAACAGCGTGCTGTCAAAACACATTAGTTTGGGTTGCCGGTGTGTGGTGTATTTCACCGATGGATCATTTCCCCCCGCTTGGCCCGTGCGCTCACTAGTGCTCACAATCACTGCGCACTCTCAATCAAATCACGCCTGTTAAGACATCGAGTTTCTCATCCCGTTTTGGCATGTTAACAAGTGTGAGAGTGGGTAACTCGGCCCTGCGATATGCCGCCTGGGGATAGATCATGTTACTGTTAGCTTCGCGTTAGCAGGCAACACAACCTCGCTGGTCAGAGACGCTCACATTACATTCTGATCAGACAAACAGTAGGATAATGAGCCCCAGGCTGCCCAAAGAGAATCCCAGCATGGTGCCACTACTGCTGATGACCAGTTTACTCTTACTATAAATTGACTATTTATTAATATAATATTTTTATTGCTTGAAGCATGAATGTCATGAAAATATGTCTAAGTTACCCTACATTTCACCTTACAGTCAGAAATGAAAAAAGAATTAATAAGTTAAAAATAATAATATATGTAGAATTATATTTTACATAAAGGAAAATAAGCTTTTTTGTGGACCTTTAATTTTTTTAATTATTAATTTTATTTTATTTGTATATGATAACTAAGAAAATTTTCTTTAAAATATGTCACTGATATTTATTTTTTTATTTTTTTTAATCTGATTAAATTAAAGTCTTTGCAAAAAACTGGGTTGTACAATACTTCCCCATTTAAATAATATGCAATAATGAGAATAGTGTGATAATATAGTAAACTTTTTTTGCATTGCAATGAGAAATGTGAATATGGGTTGAGGGAAAGGTCGATTGTGTAATTTCGTGGAACCATGATGGCACAGTTGCAAAAACAAAAAAAAAATAGAGTTAATTAAATAGGCTTCCATTTTTTGTCCATTTTCATTTTTTCTTTCAGTTGAAATATGAAATGGAAATGTTCTTGACAGGTTTCGTGAGATTCACCCTGTTGCTTTACATAAGTATTTTTTTTCTTATGTGGGTGTTGGGAAATTTAATTTGCATTTTTAAAAATCTTAATATCCCTCGTTGCAGATTAGGTACTTCAGCAAAATTAGAAATAATTGTGTTCATTTAAAGTTTTGAATGAGTAAACTCATTGTGATAATTCTGTCATATACAGAATAAAGCACATGCATATTTATGATGTTTTCATGAGTCATAGTTATAAAAATGTGGTACCCAAACTATTGCAGTGCTGCACTGCAAGCAAATGAAAAGATTCTTTTGTAAATGTAAGATGCCAATCTCAGAGTCATTATTGTTTCTCTCGATCCCTGCATGGGGGGGGGGGGGGGGACTTCCTAAAGCAGCTTGGTAAGATTTTTGTGTGAGCCCAGTCTGATAAGTCTGATGCTGTATTCTTTTGTCAAGGAAAAAGGTAAAAGAGCGGACCCCCCCACACCTGCAGTGTGCTCAAGATTTATCAGGAACACCTCGATTGGATCTAAGCCGCAATCGTAGGTCGAGGACAGAGGAAAGGTGGGAACCGGACACGTTCTGTCACGTCCTTGAAAGCAGTAGCAAGATGGCAGACTTTCTTTGGCATCCACCTCCAGTCGTGTCATTGTTCTAAGCTGTATTTGGCTTTGAATTGTGCACCACAGCAGTGCTGGATTTGAATAATGTTCCTCTCTGATTGGCTGTGCAGTCACACGGTCCAGCTACAAAACCTCATTTTGTGCTCCCTGTTGAGAGTTTGTGTGTGCATGTGCATGGCGGAACGAGAGATAGCTGCTTGAAGTTGAAGAGCACATGCTTGCTCCGCAATCCCAAAGGACAATAGGCACTTACACAATTGAGTTAATTAGAAAATGTTTCTATTGCTTTCTGGGTCTCGGGTTCTTTTAATTAAGAAACACAAAAGTATCTTTCAGGAGAAGGTAAGTCGGCGAACGTGCTTGCGCTCACAGAGAACGAAAAGAGGTAAGAAGCATCCTACGCGAGGACACTTTATTGTGACACCGACTTAGGAGACGAAGGTAATGCAAGCATTAGACTTTTGGAGCTAATCTATAGTGCACACGAGTCAACTGCAATGGGCACAGCTTCTAAAAACAAGAATGAGAATACGGAAAAGTCGAATTCTAATTGCTGAACAGATGTCTGTGTGTGGATTTACAAATACAGGGCTCAAGCTGCGCTTGTTGTATTAAACATAATTTTTTCATAAGCTTTCATTATAAAAGTGTCAAAATTGCTCAGTGTCCGCAGTAGCACTAAATGGTTCTCATCATTGACCTTTACAGACCTTTAATATGAGCTCGCCCTTGTCGTGTGAGATTGTGGCTCGTCACAGAATCCCGTACCCCTTGGACACAAGAGGTTTTTAATCTGTGTCTCGTTATGACAGTATCGGTTTCTAGAGAATGAAAATTTCCAGTTACATGTTAGACATGTTTAATTTTATGGTTTATATCTTCAGTTACAGTATATAATGCTTTAATATTGTCGTATTTACAGAGCTAAGAGGACATTCATCTTAGAATTTCGGTAACACTTTAGTATAGCGACCAATTCTCACTATTAACTAGTTGCTTATTAGCATGACTATTATTAACATATTTGCTGTTTATTAGTACTTATAAAGCACATATTCTGCATGACCATATTCTACATCCCTAATCCTACCCAATACCTAAATTTAACAACTACCTTACTAACTATTAATAAGCAGCAAATTAGGAGTTTGAGGCAGAAGTCATAGTTAATGTTTTGTTAATGGCAAGACCTTAAAATAAAGTGTGACTAGAATTTCTAATCAGACATCAGTTATGCTTCATTCTGTTCAACTAGAAATCAGAATTTCAAACTTTTAACATTAACTTTCAACTTTAAATGGAAAACTGCATTACTGTGCACATTCCTTTGCTGTTTTAAAGTCAGATTCTAACTTTTTTTTATGCATTTGATGATTTTTAATTAGCTTAAAAGTGGTTGTTTATCATTAATTCACTATATCACAATATCACCATGGTCATGAAACATTATACTCACTCATCTCAGCAATAAATCTGACTTGCGGACTGACACATTTCCCAAGCTTGAGGTCTGATTTCACATGGCGTTCAATTGCAAATTTCAAAGTACATCGTTGAATGAAACCTAGCAATATAATCTTGCATGACACAGCTGTCAAGGCACGTCTAAAAATGATAGTACTCCAGGAAAACTGATAGAGCACTTGTTGGTCTAAGCCAAGGACGGCTCAATGCTTTGTGCAGGTTGAGTCCCATGTGGCAGGGTTTGCTTTAGAGGAGGCATAGAGATGAAAGGGGCTCTTTATTCCCCCAGCGGGCTGATATTCAGGCCAGTGGTGGAGAAAAAAGTGAGGGCCAGAGAGCAGGTTTTAACAGGTATGAATCAGGGGTCTGATGCTAGACAAGCTTCAGGAGCAATTATGGTCTAAGCTGCAAGCTTTCAAAGAAGACGCAGCACAACTGACCAATAAGAGTGGCCTTTTAAGATGGCTGACAGATTCTCCTCTGTTTGAAAAGAGTTGAAATGACAGGGCTTTGGAAAAAGCTTTTCGAAAAAGCCTGGTGAGAGGTTTTTTTTTTTTGTTTTGTTTGTTTTTTTCATATCCATTTTTTCCTTTTCTTTTCATGTCTAATACCATGCTAAAATGTTATGCTAAATGTGCAAAACACATTTACTCAGCTATTCAAGATATTCAACCAATCAAATTTTAATGTCAACAGGAAACGCTATTCACAAACCATTTTCTTGGATAATCTGGTGTAAACAGGATTTAAAAATGAGAAATGTTATGTATTTGTAATACATTTCCTAAAGCGTTTAAGAGAAACACTCTAGGGATCCCTGTTAATTGCTCTTAATTTTGAATGAAACATCTGGGAACATACTTTAGGTCTATGCATAAGCTAAAACCATTTGATTGTTGTATTTTTTTATTTTTTCTTCTTCTAACGGATGTATCCCGTGGAGGGGTGTGCTAAGGGAAAAAAGGGAAAAAGTGGAGGATTGTCACCTCAATGACCCACAGCCACGTCTGAGGCGCCTTTGCTTATGATCCCAATTTACTTTCGAATATCACGTCCCTCCTGTTTTTTCCTCAGAGGAGAGTGCTTATCGATTTTGTCAACAGGCAATTGATTTTTCTTTCTCTCTTTCTCTCTCACTCTTTATCTTCCCCTTTTGCTCTCCCTTTGGATCTTGCTGTGGGAAATGTGTCCTGTGGTAGCAAGTCTAACCCTCCTGGGAGCGAAAGAGCTACCTTTTATTTAATTTTTCCTACCTGCCAAGTTCAAATATAAAGTTTCTCAAACCATTAAAGAGAAACCAAATATGTTTCAAATGTATGTTTAGGGGAAAATAGGCTGTCATGATATATTGGATATGGTCAAATGTTTTAAATATATAATGGATAAATCTCACACAAAGTTCCAGATTACTTTTACTGGAATTTCAAAGAAAAAACTATATAAAATAATTTTTGTTAGATCATTTTCTTAATAATGAATACACAATAATAATATTTAAAATTTAAATTATTGTAAATTAAGCCTATTTTATGGTCATTAAGTTATCCCCTTGTGATTTCATTGTGACATTATTTTAAAGACAGTTAAGTACATTTAACTCCCAAATTTAAATGAGAATGGATAAGAAAGATTACATTTAATTACAATTCTAGCAAAACTGCTTTTTTTTATTTCTTCCAATTTTCAGGTGAAATGTGACCTTGACAGGTTTCTTGAGATGCACTATAACATGTTTGAGTGCTTGCTTGTTTCCCAAATGCAGAGTACAAGATGTCTTTCGCCCACTGGAGCCTGACATTATTTATACAGTCCTTGACTCTGCATTGTCCCAGAGCAAATCAAGCACATTCAAATCTTAAGTGGAAAAATCGGCTTCTTTTCTGGAGAAATCTGCTTCCCTGAAAGTTGCCATTCGGTTGGCAGGTGTTTGTTGTGTTGTGCGCAAAAGCCGTAATTACTGTATGAGTATCTGAATGCAGAATTCTTCCACCACATCTGTCTACCAATTATTCCCAGCAAATGTTGGTTCGGGGAGGAAGCTTCTCTCGCGTCTCGGAAACTAACATTTTCGTATCTGGTGCTCGTGCTCTGTTGGCGCATGCAGTTTTAGTCCTGCTGTATAGAGGCGTTGCTCTTTCTCTTGGCAGGAGGCTGTTAATCTTGTCGAAAAGCTGAGGAGCTCGATTGTCCTCCCCTGACAGTGCTCGCTGGAGTTTGGAGCTGTATTTATAAAGTCATGACCAGAAGAGGAAATACTATTTTCAGTTATTCTAGCACAAAGTCCATCACTATGCCGCATGGATGTAAATTGCTCACAATATTTTTAAAACAAGTTTCTGGAGGCCAAGCAATTTGGTCAGTGTGCATAAATTCTTGTTTGTGAAGTTCAAACCTCATTAAACAACATACTTTTAGGAGTATTTTCGTTCCGTTTATTTAGTTCCACACTGTCCTTGACAATCAAACAAATCCGGCGCTGAGCGTGATTGCTTTAACAATGTCAAGCTCAAAATGTCTTCCAAGAGTGATCAAATGGCAAGTTGTGAATGCCAACAGCTCCGGTTTTCAACTAAATTGGCTGATTACTCTCACTAGAGCATTGCAACATCTCTCTGAGCAAAGATCGTTAATCCCGTGCGACCGGCAGACATGAAGTTCTCCGGCAATTGATCAAAGTGTGTAAACCAACAGACTGAAACTTTTCGTCATTTTCACTTCTCGCCTGTTGTGTTTTCTCGTTGCTCTGGGAATATATTGAACCATAAAGAGCATGGCTATTTGAAATCATGAAAGCTTGTTTGGTGGCCATCTTGATAGCAGCTATTTGAATACCACTTTTATTGGCTTGAATGAAGAAAGTTTAATAAATTAATAGTTATCTCAAGATTAAAATTCTGCAATTTTAATTCTCCTTTATAAACCTAGACTACATTTCTTGGTTCTGTGAAACCAAAAAGGATTCACTATTCTTTTCCAGTGAAAGTAATGTTTTTTAAAGGCATTAAATGTTAAATGAAATTAAATGTTTATTAGACATTCAAAGATTTGTTTAAATGATATAAATGCGTATTTGCTGAATGCTGATAGTAAAGGAGAAAGTATTATGTTTGCCTTTCTATTACTAATAATATAAAAGCAATCATTATAATACTTTTGTATACCTTTTAATTCCTTTTTTAACATTCTATCTGATTATTAGACAGGCTTATGTCCCTATTAGAAAGAACTGTTAAACTGTGAAGGCAAACAATGAAGAGGGGGAATGTGAGCACTGTGCTTAGTCAGGTGCTGCCGTTCTCAGCGCAGTCAAAATAAAAGTCTGGCACGCAGTCTAAATAAAATTCCCGAACACATTGGCCAAACAGGAAAAACTTATTGGCCGATGCCAGTATTTGAAAAAATGTCAAATATCGGCCGATATATCGGCCTTGGAAATATATTGGTCGACCATTACTGTAGTGCATGATTTACAAATGAAATAAAAGTGGTTGTTATAAAGATGCCTGTATAAGTGCATTGAGTTTTCTTATTTATTTTTGTCTGCACAGTGCCATCATGGGCCATCGTCGCCATTGCATTTGTTGCTGTTGTACTAGTTGTTTCCTGCTGCTTCTGCGTCTGCAAAAAGTGGATATTCAAGAAGAAGAACAAGAAAAAGGGCAAAGACAAGGGCAAGAATGCCATCAACATGAAGGACGTCACTGACGGTATCAAAACCGAGGTAAAAACATTTTGTTACTGCTATTGGATTGGCCTTGTTCTTTAGTCGTCAGAAGTTGCATGAAATATGTATTTACTCAAGTAGTATTGTATTAATGCACAATGCCAATTAAGTATGTTCATAAGACAACTCTAGATGGAGTCATCTGTTGATGATGTTGTTTCACAGCTGACTTTAATTGCAGGACTGCAAACCTGGGCATGTTAACGGTTCATTAAAATATTGAGTTTTTCTGTTTTTCTTGTATTTAGCTTAATTCACTTTGTAGTGCTGCATATGGTTAACTGTACTATGAAGTGGTATCAACCCAGAGAAATGACAGTAGATAATGAAAACAATAGGAGAAAGAACATTAATGCAGCTCGCTTTTTCCCACACACCCACAAATTATATGGAACACTGGCACTTTAACCCTAGTTAGCATGCTAATTGCATTAACATGCTCGCAATAGTACACTTCTAACAGAATAATTAACAAAGTCAGCTTAATTCGTGGTGTAAGGACACTGGCTTTGAGACCATGCCAAGACCACTCATCCCAAATTAGAGACATTGATTCTTGAGCACAAAGCACAGTGAAGAGGAACAGACACAGATAATTAACAGCACTCTTTTAAAAAAACCAGTGTGCATTTCTAGAATGTCACAGTTTATCAGCATCAAACCAAATACGAACAGATATACAATAGCTGCTATATGATATTTACCCACCAGAATTGTGTATTAGTACTTTCAAAATAGAAATAAGAAATGGCTACAGCCATTGAAATCCATATAATCAATATTTTGCAACACAACTCTTCTGAATAAAACAAACCAGGCTAAGGTGTTTAACTGCTCTCCCAACTGGACCAAGCTGGTTAGGCTGGTCTTATTAATAGTTTTAGAAGGTTTGGGTCACTGCAGAACAGATGAAGACCATCTTTGCCAGGTTAGGAGACCAGCTAAAGCCAACATAACAACTTGTAATACCTGTGCTAATTGGCTAAATATGAGAGATTAATGAATTGTCACTCTTATTTAGCAAATTAGCACAGACATTAAGAACGATACACAACGATCAGAGCGATATGCCAGAGTACAATGTCCTGCACAACATACATCTTTGTTGTATTGTCAGCAGAAGAAGCTTTGAGCTTCTCAGCAGTCATTTCTCCTGGTATGCCCTGACTCATGTGGTCGCCTTTGTGTGTGGTTGTTTTAATTTGTGTCTCTTCCTTCCATGTCCTCCTTATCTATGTTTTGTCTGATGACTTTGCGGGATTGCCACTGGCGGTAGGTTCCCAATTGCTGTTGGATCTTCTATAGCCTGCTGCAATGACTTTTAATAGCCTCTTGACAACAGGTTTACTCTAGTAGAGTAACATATATGTAACTATGCATACAGTACATGTATATCTACAATATATATGTGTAAGTCTACATATACACATATATATGAAGAGAGAAAATGCATTTGGGTACGCTTTAGCAAGGTTGAACCACATTGATTTCTACTTGTCATTTGAAGTAGAAAACAGACTATGATAATTTAAGGAGACTGTCAAAGTACGGACTGCTTAACTACTAGTGATACGTTCAGCTTGTTTGACTGCCCTTGGCCAAATTATCAGTACTCATCTGGTCCACTAGAACTTAAAATTGAAAAATGTCCTGGAGGAGAACAGCACCCACCTCATTAGCAGGACAAATTTGTTCAAGAAGCAATTTTCAGACACGATGACCAGACTGATCTTTAATTGGCTGACATGTTTATGAAACATCATCTTTTCCAGTCAGATGGAAAGGGTATCAATGAAGGACACTCACAGCTGCATACGGGTGTTACCAACTACTTTTAATCATTTTACACTTCCAAAAAGGCTCATTTATAGGAATAGCTCAGCCACAACAGAAAATCCTGTCTTCATTTACTCACCCTCATGTTGTTCAAAGCTGTGTGACTCTTCTTGAAACATAAAAGGAGAAGTTTAGCAGAATGTCCACGCTGCTCGTTTCCACACATTAAAAGTTAATGTTGACTACATCTGTTAAACAAAATTTAAAAGCATATACATTTTAGTGATTAATTACTTAATATTTCCTCACAATGCTATCATATGACCCGAACTATAGTGCGAGTCATATGGACCACTAATATGGTGTTCAGTTTTTGGGCTTATACAAGCCTTAATTTCCTATCCATTTTCATTATGTGGAAAAGAGCAGCTCACATATCCAGCTAAACATTTAATTTTGCATTCTGCTGGACAAATAAAGTCAAACGGGTTTGGAACAACAACAACATGAGGGTGAATAAATTATCTCTGGGTGAACTATGCCTTTAAATACATCACAAGACTTAACAAGCACCCCAAAGAGGTTGTTGAATTGAAGCGCACAAGTGTTTGTGAAAATAGTCTGATCCTCATAAGAGGACAAGACAGCCAAGAAATCAATTTTGTTCAGCCTTTTGCTTTCACACTTGTAACCCAACAACTAATAGGAGAGGCCCTGTAACGACCCCTCCCACCAACACCTTCTGCTGGCATGATGCTTACAGCTTCTATGAGCGTGGTGGTTATCACCAATAACTAAGGGTCATGACAACGCTACTGTGTGTGGAAGATCACGTCACAGAGAATGAGGGTCACTATACAAGCACTCTTCTTAAGAACGTGAATGCCTTGCATGCTTTACCGATGAGCAAGACTGCCCTTTCGGAAGGCAACTATTTCACAGTGAATGAACTGAGAGCTGAGTTTGCCTCGACAATCGCATGCTTTCCAGTGACAACAAACCTTACTCGAAATCCCCTTAACACTGGTCTTAAACTAAGGCTAGCTAGGGAGTTAATGTCACACCATTCACAACATTTCCCCACTGATTTGTTGATGCCAGAGATTGTTCTGCCTGAAATAACATAAAGGACAATGTATTGTACAATGTATTTCTTAAGAACATCTGTCTGCTCATCTTGCCTAGGGTTGGACGGTATGACCAATAATTGTAGCTTTATATCACGGTACCGGTACACATAACATGACATGTTTGTTGTTGCTGTTTTATGTATGTATGTATTTATTTATTTATATATGATCGATTTTGACAGCGTCATACTTTCATTTTAGGAAATATTTTCAATAACAAATGATTATTTGTCTGACAACTGTGCAAAACAGATTTTCATAATCTAACTGGGTGGGCTAATATGTAATATAATATACTATAATATAATATAATATAAATATATACCACTGATTGATGAGCCAAGTTCTAGGCCTTTGTAAAATAGCTAGATATAGTACCATATGCACAATCGATACGTTATCATACCACCCAGCCCTAGCCTTGCCCTTCCCAACCTAGATTGCTTGCACCCATTCAGTTCATCTTCTTGCAACTCTTTTCACAACTTTTCACAATAGCAGACCGTAGGAGAGAAGGTGGGTTCACGCCCAAGTCCTATGCATCACTGAGCATGTCATGTTCTTAATCGCTGTTTGGGGGGGGGGGGGTTTGTTTAAGTGTTGCCTCCCCCCTAATCGAGGTCGTGTTGAATAGCAGGCTGGTCCAGGGCGGGCCCGGCGCTCTGGCGAGGGCAATCGGGCAGCGCCAGCGTTGGGCCGACGAGACTGACTGTTAGTGGGTGTCTCCTTCAGGCCTTGAAGGATGAGGATGATGCGGAAACAGGGCTGACGGATACAGAGAAAGAGGTGGAGTCTAAGGAAGAAGAGAAACTTGGCAAATTACAGTACTCCTTGGATTACAATTTCACAGAGAATACGGTAAGGAGCTGTCTCCGAATCACCGTCACTGTGTGGTGTTTAGTGAGGTCTTCTTCGTAAGTACAGCGTATTTGTCCATCAAATTGTAACCAGCTCCACAAATAACGCCCATTTCAGTAAAGTTATTCAGCGTGTCACTCTTACATAATTGAATGCTCACTGTAAACTGTGTGTTTAAAAAATACATACTGAAAATGTGAAGATAGAGTACACTTTGACAACATGAATCGCTTTTCAGAGTCATTTTTAGAGTCATGTGCACTATTATTAAGTGCTATCTATAAAAGCCAGAGGAATTCAGACGTAGCACTTTAAAAAATAATGCCCATCATCCTGTAAACTCACCAAATGCCATGAATGTCAAGGGCACATCACAGTAGTTAGATTCGAGTTTGAACTGGCTTTCTTCCACCCTGACTGAATGAGGGTGCTGGCTTGTCTTCAACTCTGAGGCTAAGCCGAAAATCATTGGCCGCCTCTTACAAGCGGTTGAGCTTGAAAGCCGAGTGACTTCCAGAATGAATGCACTTCCTTTTGTCAGATCCTGGGTGACAGATAATTGAAGCTGTGCATAGTCTCACGCCGAGACCGTGCAAAAAAAGCTACAAACCTGAAAAAGCCAGAATTTCCGTCATCACACACACACAAATTACAGCTTTTATAAGCACAGTATGCCGGCAATGTATGTGTAGTGAGATGACAAAATGACTGCAAATGACTGGTAATGCTTTCCATTTATGGCATAACAGAGTTTTAAGAACAATAATGAGATGTTCAAGATACTGCATTTGTTCTATTCTTTTGCCATGTAGCAAAAATATTTCAAATAGCTAGTTAAGTTTACTGAAGTCTTCATTGGAGGTATAAGAATGTGAGGATAAAATATAGCATTAACACAAAAGAGCAAATTCACTAAACAGTTATTTTTGCATAAAAACCTACGTCATATTCACTAACCACCTACCACCCAGTTTTACCGCTAATATTGCAGATAGCATGTGCAAATAAATGAAGGCAGGAGATGCAAAAAAAGCACGAGATGCAAAGAAATCCACATCAGCCTGACCCAGATTCAACCCAGAGAACCACTCGCTCTCATAGACATGCATGTATCTCCACCCTTCGTGCCGGCAGGAAATCTACAGGCTTCTTTCCCGTCTGGCTTTAAATCAAGCTGAGTATCGCTTCAGGGAGACTTGAGACAACATGAGGTCTGGGAGATTTTTCTGCAACTCTTGCCCTTTCCAAAGGGGAAAGGTTCCAGTGAGCTCAACTAAACTCTGGGTTTGTTTAAAGGTAATCTGGACCTTTCCAACCCTGCTGAGCAAGCCAGAGGGTAAAAATAGAAAAGTACAAAACATGGCAGTCACAAAGCCACAAGACACAATATCTCAGAATCCAGGGTGGCTCCTCAGGGAGACAGAGAGGCAGGGTGCAGATAAGGGTGATATTAATAATGAGGATAGAAAAAGAGGTTTGGATTGAGCTGCGAATCCATACACGTTCACTGAGGTGAATCATTGCAATCGTGGCCTGTTTTCTAACACATCCCAGAAACCCCTCTAAGAAAACAGTTTTCTCTGAAAACCATTGCAGCAGTAATTTAAGATGACAGCTCAAAGCCTTCAGATGAGAGATTGTGAGAACTGCACCCACTGAGGTGAAGTCATACAGCTGAATCTTCCTCCAGCATGTCCTGTGTAAGGGAAACAGGTCAATAATTTAGCTCAAAGGGAATCATTTAAGATTTTAAAGGGAACTCCACCATTAATATGCAAGGGAATTAGGACAGAATCACTGTTTACGGCTGATCATTGAGACGGCCAGCGATTCAGTGAACGGGCCGTGTGACATCAATTCTGCAATGGATATCAATATCCGAAATATAGTGTAAACACTATTAATTAGCACATGTAACACGATCGCAGTTAAGACATTAACTTGTGAGCACAAACCACAAGATACTTCTCTTTTCAATACGAACAAAGCTTTATTCGACAAATCTAAGACGTATAAAATAATCTAACAACATGACCACCATTCACACTAAGTGTTTCAGAAAGCGAGAGAGTGAGGAAATATTAAAGAGACTGAAAATTGAATCCCAATTTTACAGCAATATGTGCAATTGCATAGACATGAACAACCATCAGTCACTTAATTAACCCTTGAATTGAGTTTGCTCAATGAGGTTCAAATTTATATTAAAGGCACCAGTTCAGTATAATCTGGGGTACTTGCTTTCCTGTGTCCGGGTTTCCCTTCCTTGTCTGCTGAAAGGGGTTTCCCGTTTTTCTGATTGGCTGGAGGTTCAGTCTTGGAAGCCAGTGGTTGGGCGTTGGCTGGCGATGCGGAGCTGTGGTCTGCAGTTGAAGTTTAGATGGCACTCTTTTTCGGAGATGCGGCGTTAGGCGAACTTAACTCAAAACACGAGACTCTCAATGGAAAATAAAACAAACTAAAGAATAGAAGTAAAGTTTGACGAGACTAGGTGGCGTTTCTCCTCATGGTTTTGGAGGAGCTGGCGTGTAAGCCAGAGCACGCTCAAAACTAAAGAAGCATGATTAAAAAAAAAACATAGCTCACAGCTATGACTAAAAAGAGGAGAGTAAGAGCAAAGAAGGTTGACAGAAGAGAACCAAGAGAACCAATGAGAGCGTTGATGGTGTTTCTAGTATTTAAGCCAGGCTGTTTAACACACCCAAATGGTGTTTTGACCAATTAGATGTTGTGTTTGCTCGGGGTGTTGCAATGTTTCTTCTTCCCATTCATAAATCAACTGTTATCTCGTTATTCACATGATCCGCGTTTTTCCCGCTCTGGTAGAGTATACATTTTGGACATGATTTCTTATAATAAGAATATGATACATTTGACAACGAAGTGATTATAATAAACGTTTCAAGCATGAAGATTCATACACACACATACTAAACATGAATAGCATTTCTTAAACTATTCAATAGTTATTCAAATTACATTCACAATAAATGATTAAGACCAGATAAGTCACATGTGGGTTACATACATTAGTTGCTCAGGTCCTTTTAGTGTCATTTAGATGCATATTCACATGGAAATGCAGTTTCTGTGCCATTCTCTGAACATAAGGACGTGTTCTGTGAAGACCAGAGAGGTTAAGAGGTCTCTCATAAGGAATTTTCAGTCTGTCTGTCTTCGTGAGGTGGGAGGGAAAAGTCAATTCCGAAGCTTGTGATTCACTGCAACATGTTTTCCATGTGCGGTCACTGCTGGTGCATCATCTTTTGACCATTATTCTTGATTACTGCCCGACAATGACATCTCCTTCCTGAGTGTGTTATGATCAGTGTGTTCCTTTTGGTTATTTTGAAAGCTGTTCTGTGACAGAGTGGTTTAGGCTTGCTTCAGACTGGCTAATGCTAGGATCTGATTTATGAACATCCTGTTGTCTTGGGCCTCTGTGGAATTTTTGTGACTCCTCGTGCCTCAATCATGTTTTACCAAATCTTAGATTGTCTGATTCGGTCTGATATCCTACACCTGCATCAGTCTGATTCTTCAAAATGTGTAGCCTGCAGAGCGATTGAAGGTTATTATGGCCAAAGTCTCATCAGGATCAGATAGTCTTTCACCCCCCCTCTATGTCCAAAACAACCAGAGACAGATCCACCCTGACTCATACTGCTACTGTCGTCCACAACTATTCAATCTAACTCACAGCTAGGAGCTACTTACAAAAGACTTCTCATTTAAACTTAAAGATGGCATCGGCTTGTGTATCGCAAACTTCCAGTGAGACTGACAGCGATGCCACTGATAGGTTGCGTAATTTGGGCTAAATGTGCAGTCACATTTGCAAAATTTTGCAGGCACAAATGGTGCATTGTCTGTTGTCAGTAGTATAGCGATGTGTGAAGAACTCACACAGAAGTCACTTTCAAACCAAACAGCTTTCTTCTGCTCAACACTGCAAATTTAAGTGAACAACTTGAACCTGTTGCAAAATCTGCTTTTGAAATGACGATTTCACCCGCCAAAAATTCAGCAAACAATGACAACTGCAACTTAAGGTCAGAATATCAACAATACTCTATTTACTGTAAGTCTGATGCCACGTGTCATTGTTTTCAGATTACAAAAACAAACAAAAAATGGTGCTAATATACATTTAGGCTAACTGAGACTTGTCATAGCATTTGTGTATCATTGCTCTTTTGTTGATTTTGATTGCTTCCATTGTCCTCATTTGTAAGTCTCTTTTGATAAAAGCGTCAGCTAAATGACTAAATGTAAATTTACAACATGTTGTAATACTACAAACCAAAAAAAAATCATAATTCTAACTTTTATCTCCATACCAAAATCTCAGTTGGCCAGACAGTGATTCATCTTTTCTGAATCGATAAATTATTAGTCTCCGGAACACAGTGAGTCCAGAGACTGTAGTGTACACCGTGAGTTTTTAAAAGCTTAGCTTTAATCTGTGCTATAAATAAATTAAGTAGTAGAGATAGTATTCTCAATCGTAATAGAGTGGAGGCTTGGAACTGGAAACATTATTAGATACGTCACAACCTAATAAGTATATTGTGCACACAGACCTTTTTATGCAAAGCAAATTAGAGTGCATTCAGGGTATTTTATCGGTTTGTGTGTTCCCTGCAAACCAAATCTATGACCATCCTTTTGCAAGTACCATTCTCTATTGTTAAGCTACAGGAGCTCCTCAAAGCAATAATAGCATTACAATCAAATATCTTGAAAGAAGTGTTACAATTGGGTTATGTTGAGGGTGTTCTGTTCTCAAGGGTGAACTGAACTTTACATTTAATTGTAAATTCCACTTTATTTATTATTATCTAGATATTGAATTTCTCATTGCTAACATGTCAAGATATGAATCTGGAGTCAAAATCTAGCTGACATCTAAGTATTCTCCTGTCAAGTAGTATGAAATGTTAAAGACTGGAATCAATATATATTAAAATTAAATTTTCCAGTTCTTACAAAGTTAAAGGTAATATAACTGCATGACTGACAAAAGAGAACTATTGGTTAAAATAAATAACAAGGACTCTTATTTTGTCAACCATTTTCACTTATGCTTTATGGAAGCAGTGACTATAGGAGCAATGGGCATCATTTGTGGAGTATTTTCTACCTTTCAACTAATTCTTTAAAAATACAGATGTTTTCCTGTTTGATTGTGCCTGTGTTAGAACAGTGTTTGTGGGGGTTTCTTTCTTGAAGTCAGAACATGTGCTTTTTTTCATCCAAGATTACAATGTGAAGCAATAAAACTGTCCAGACCTGAAACCCACCACCATTTAATGAAAAAAGAAAGAAAGAAAATCAAACATTACTACAGCCTGACAGGATATTACAATCTGTATAGTTCCTTTGTAAAGAAACAATCACAATATTCTCTGATGGCCACCATCTAAACCAGAAACACTGGTAAAGCTTGTCACAGACTACAGTCCTTCCCATGGCAGCACAACCGAAGTGTGACAGCTGGTCAGAGTGAGAGAGAGAAGGTGAGAGGAGAGAGAGTTCTATGCCCGAGTGCATGTGTAGACACAGAGACAGGGCGTTTTATGGGAAGCTGATGGGAGCTTGATTGACTGACTCTAGGACCCATGAGGCCATGCAGGGGATATGGTGACTGGCAGGTCAATCAGGTCCTCAGCCCAGCCAGCCGGCCAATCAATTATCTGAGCCGATGGGGAGATAGGATCAGGAACGCCACGCTTGACATGGCCTGACCCCATTGCCTCCTTAATGTTGGGACTGTTTAAAGAGTAATGCAGCCTGGGTCTGAAGGACGCACCTCAGCATCATAACTATAACTGACCTCTCAGTGGCTTTTCATATGAATAAGCAGATACTTTCCAGGCTGATTTACTATAGTACAACCCATAAAGAGAACCAAACAGTTGAAGTCAAATACAAAGTAGTTGATTCACAATAAACCACATCAGATTTATAAGAAGGCAGTTAAAACTTTTTCAGTGTGTACTAGTTACTAATTTTAGGAGCAGAAGTTCTCAAAGAGTGAAGGTATGTCCACCAAACTTTCGAAAAGTATGAAATTGTCAATATTATGGAGAGAATAATATTGAATGTAGTGTCATTTTAGTATTACTTATATACTATTGTTGTATTTATTTATTTTTTTAAATATACGTTCAGTTTACATTTAAATTTTAATTGAACTTTTAGAAACTTTGTTTTTTGTTAGTTTTATGAGGGTTTTCTATATTTCTATTTATTTTTATCAATTTTTATATTTCAGCTTATTTCAGTTAGTTTCAAAGGCAACATTTCTAATACGTTTAATTTTATGTTTTTTTTTCTTTTATATTTATATTTTATGTCAGTTTTATTACAATTAATCGAAACAATTTTTAATAGTTTAAGTTCTAGGTAACAATAACAAAAAGCTTGACAGTCACCAGACAAGCTGAAAAAACCCCAGTTTTATGGAAAGACCCTGATACTTTTAATCTACATGAATGTGTAGAACTTATGTTAGACAGCAGATCTTGGTGCTTTAGAAAAAGAAGACCAACTGTCTTCACATAAATCTGATCCAGCATTACAGTAAGCTCCTACAGAATGGTGGTGGGGTGATGGTTTAGATAAAGACTACACTTCTCTTCAAGGTCTTACTCATGATCTCTTTAACTTTGACGTTTGACCCTTCATAGCTCATAGTGGGGATCATCCAAGCAGCAGAGCTGCCCGCTATGGATATGGGTGGCACTTCTGACCCCTATGTGAAGGTCTACCTTCTTCCAGACAAGAAGAAGAAATTTGAGACCAAGGTCCACCGGAAGACACTGAATCCCGTTTTCAATGAGCAATTCACCTTTAAGGTAGGTCACAAACCTAACAGAATTGAATTATAACAAGTGATTTCTCATTGGATCCGTGCGTTTGCATTCTACTCATGCAGTATATAGAGTTATTTCTGACTACTTCTTCTGGTGTATTAACAAGACAGTAAGTGGCACGATGCATTGGAGTAATTACATGTAAACATGCAGATGGACTCCTGCAGGTGTCTGTCATCCGGAAAGTAGAATAATTTCTATTTTGAATGTTCAGTAGAGATTTCTGATTCATTTTTATAGGACGTCATGTGGCTAGAAAGACATTTTTGAGTAATTACCGCACTCAGACCTCTAGACTTCTATTAAATTGCTAAGTGAAGTGTTGAATTCCTAAAAAAATTGCAAAAATATAACTGATCCAACCTAGGGGGGGAGTAAAGGACTGTTTGCGTGTTTGGTTCTTGTTTAGCCTAGCACAATTTCAACTATGACAAGGTACCTTGAGAACGAGAAATGAGCTGCACGCCAACATAGAGAGAGATAACCACAGAGCTCTGACATGTAATCACAAGTGCCTTCATTATTGAAATGAAGAGACTGGAGAGCTAGTGTGTGTGATAGCGTCAAGGACAAAATAGCAACCCTTGGGTCTTATCTCTTTTCCGGCCAATCAAGCAGTTTGTCGCCATGTTGGAACAAGTCCTTCGGGATAATGAGTTTTGTCTGAAAAAACAGCTCAATTGGAGGTAATCAAGAATCAAATCTCTCTCTTTCTCTTGCGCACATGCAATTGTCCTATAGCTTCATCCCAGCATCTCAGCGTTAGATAAATCCCGTAACTGGAATTGAGAGAGATTAGAATGGTAGGTATGCATGCAATTAATGTCACCCATCATATCCTACAGGTTCCCTACACTGAGCTTGGAGGGAAAACTCTGGTGATGACGGTGTATGACTTTGACCGCTTCTCCAAACACGACGCTATTGGAGACGTGAAGGTGCCCATGAATAAGGTCGACTTTAGTCATGTGACTGAGGAGTGGAGGGACCTCCTGAGCGCTGAGAAAGAAGAGGTACAAAGCTTATATGCATGGGTGGCAATAACCTGTTCCCTGGTAATGTGCTTGAATATTAGCTTTTGTGTGAATAGTCCATCTTTATTGCCTGACCTTCTGGAGCACAAGTGGGATTTTTGCCAATTCATTTGTTCACTAGTAGTGATTCTTCCTAGTGACTTCAATCTTTTCAAACCATTCATACAGAAAATTTACATCATATTCATTCACATTCAGATTTTTTTTGCTGAAGTTAACATCGTTATACCAGTTGGCAGCAACTGCTAAGTGAATGAGTCAAAATATTTTTTGGTTTTTGTTTTTCTAGACATGTGATCTCAACATGGAGACCCATTTTGTTTAAAATTAGAGTTTTTATTAGGCTACTGAAACGATACATCCATGCAGATTTAGAATATAGTAAAATATTTTTTTTTATTTAAAAATAAATGTAACTTTTAAAAAATAAGAAAAAGTGTGCACCTTTACAAGATTTGCTGTATACAATGGAAACGCAGACAAATGGCAGTAGATGCATTCATCAGTTTTTGACAGACCAGTGTTTTACCCCGTTGGCATCTGTTGGCATTGGCGCTTGTTTTGTCTGATTGAACATATTGAATCGTGTTTGTCGGGTCTTGGAATGTCTGAGAAATTACGTACTGTAATTCTGTGCAATGTGAATTAGCCTTTATGCTCCCCGTGTTTTTCTTTAACAAATCCACCTAATAAGTTTGAAATGTTCCCAAATGTTAACTCGTATATTGAAAAGATTGTACACAACAAGAGTAAATATAATTTAGCAGGAGCTGCATGGAAATGTACTAACTGTACAAGTACAAGACTTGAGGGCTATCCATCTTCAATGGAAATGTCAGTTTAATCAGCTGGGCCGTGCCACATTTTTATTAATAAAAAGTGTGACTTTCCAAGCAGTGGTTTGGGAGATTCAATTTTCATGGTAAATGTCATGGAATATAGCATTTAAGCCATGGTTTCTATGGGAACCTTGTTTTTGTGCCACGGTTCCTTGGTGTAAAGGTTAATTATGACGCCGTCAAAAACCTGCTGAGGGCAGAGATTTGAAGGCTATCTACATACGTTGAAGGTTGCTCTTTGAGATTGTGCTTCTGTTACACTCCATGTCCGATGAGCTAACGGAGCACTCCAAGCACTGCTTGAGAAAGCTAGAGCGTATTGACTTTTATCAAAGAATCTCTAGAGTGGTGTCCTGAGGGTGGCACTTTAAGTGCCTGTAAAAAACTAAATGAAAATTGACTGCAAAATGCCGTAGATTCTTGTAGTTCCACCCAGTTCGGTCCTCTTTGCTCTTTTTTTTCCTACACAATTTTAAAAAGAGGAGAAAAAAACTCTCGGCAGTCGATTCAACTTATTTACCTTGTAGGACTTACCTTGTTTAATTAAACTATGAAATGTTATTTTTCCATTCTGATGACCTTTTAATTGACAGAAAATTGATTGTGTGGAAATGGCATCAGCCAGTTGAAAGTAAAGTGATGTAACCTTTTCCCCCTTCCTGTTGTTTTCTATATGTCACATGTGTTTGTGTCCATGTTTATTAGAATGGCTCCTAAAATATTAATGCAATGTGTGAACGTGTAAATGTATTTTCAGTGTGTTTACCGGTGCAGCTACATTTGTGGAAAATTAATCCGATTCAAAGAATACAAACGCTATGCTCCTCAAATCAGTTTCTCTTATAAATCCTGTTGGGTGGGTGAACGTCAAAAAAAATTTTGTGTAAAGGGGAATATTTTAGTCTTTTGTGCTAGCAAAATTATTTTAGCTGGAGATGTTTCAGTTTGGCTTTGCTTCTAAAGAAATGTTGATTTTTGTTAGAGAATTCATTTAGTGAATAAATTTGACCAGGTTTTCAGGTTCGGTTTTTCTCTTTACCTTGACAATGATGTCCCTGATTGAACTTTTCTCTGCCACTCACAGCAAGAGAAGCTGGGTGACATCTGTTTCTCTCTGCGGTATGTGCCCACTGCTGGCAAACTGACCGTGGTCGTTCTGGAGGCCAAGAACCTGAAGAAGATGGATGTCGGTGGCCTGTCAGGTGAGTCCAGTTACTGAGTCACACTGTCAGCTGGACCCTGGCACAAAGTTTGTGCCATTATGTGACAGTTTAGGACAGTGTCTCTTGTTGCCAGCTGTCATGACAATTCATTTGTGTGTCTTTAAAAACAAAGTGAAATCAAAATGGCTTCTATTTGCCCTTCTTAACCCTGTAAAACCTGATATATGAATAGTCAGAAAAATCTATTATTCTTTTTTTTTTTAATGGAACTGTTTATTGAACCTATAGACCAGGGATCCTCAAATCTGGCCCAAGAGATCCACTTTCCTGCAGAGTTTAACCCTAACCCTAATCAAACACACCTGAACAAGCTAATCAAGGTTTTCAGGATTACTAGAAACTTCCAGGCAGTTGTGTTTTGACAGGTTGGAGCTAAACTCTGCAGGGCATTGGCCCTCCAGGGCAAGATTTGAGGAACCCTGTTATAGACAAATTGAAGACAAAAATAAAGTTTACATATGTTTGTTTTTGTTTTTTGTTACCTGTTTGATACATCAGTCTTATATGACTCATGTATTATGATATAGGAGAAAATTTAACTCAGTTTGAGGAACTTTTTATCTCCCCATAATATGTTTTAGTAATATGATATTAAACATATTATATTAATTATATATATATTTATTTTATTTTTTTTATTTATTTTTTTTGAACAGATAAGCTTTCTTATGTTTTTGTTAAAATAATTTTCTCTTCTGCTCACCAAGCCTGCATTTTTTTTGATCCAAAATACAGCAAAAGCAGAAATATTGTAAAATATTTTTTACTATTTAAAATAACTTTTCTATTTGGAAATATTTTAAAATGCATTTATTTCCTGTGATATCAAAGCTGAATTTTCAGCAGCTATTAATCCAGTCACATGATCCTTCAGAAATCATCTAATATTCTGTTTGCGTTTTTTTCTGAAAAACATTTATTATTATTATTTTATTATTATTATGTTGAAAACAGTTGAGTAGAATTTTTTCAGGTTTCTTTAATAGAAAGTTCAGAAGAACAGCAATTATCTGAAATAGAAATCTTTTGTAACATTTATATTTTTTTTATCATCCACTTTTGGTCATTTAAGCATTCCTTGGCTAATAAACGTATAGTTATTAAATTCCTTCACCCCCCCCCCCCCCCCCCCCCCCAAATTACGTGACTATAGCTTTTTTGTTTTTTGTTTGAATGGTATAGTGTTTAATGTTACAAAAGCTTTTTATTACAGATAAATGCTGATCTTTGGATCTTTCTATTCATCAAGGAAACATGAAAAAAAAAATGTACTCAACTGTTTTAATTATTGATAATAATAATATATAATTATACTAAATGTTTCCTTGAACAGCAACTCAGCATATTACATGATTTCTAAGGATATGTGACACTGAAGACTATTGTAATGATGCTGAAAATGTAGTTTTTTCACTCAGAATAATTTCATTTTAAAAATCTATTCAAATGATCCGTTATTTAAATATAAAATTCTTTTTCACAATATTACTGCTTTTGCCATATTTTGGATCAAATAAATGCAGGCTTGGTGAGCAGAAGAGAATTCTTTAAAAAACATAAAAAATACTGTTTTTCTTTTTTACTGTTCTTACTGTTCAAAAACTTTTGACTGGTATTGTGTGCAGGTGGGGAAAAAATCTTAAAATATTACATAAGATCCTGCCTTAACACTGTTTGCATCCAGTCAAATTCCTGCCTTACATAATGTTTCACCTGATACACCTACGAATGATGCAGGTGTTGTGATGCTCTTTTCATGTTGTCTTATATCCTGTTTTCCAAAACACCTTCATTTTCTCATAGCTGCCGAGGTTTTCTGTATGTAAATGCAAGTCATTTTTAGTATATCTTTGGCTTTTAAAATCATGTAATGTGTATACAGTCATTCACAGCTACAAATCCCAAGGGCATCAAAATGTGGCTTGAAATGATCCGACACTTTCCGAACCTACGGCTGTGCGGAGAGCTGCGCTTTATCAGCTGAAGTAATATTTGGCTCTGGTGAATACATGAATACATTTTCACTGAGTAAATTTACAGCTCGCCGTTCACAAATCAGTCCTCATCTGTGCCGTAGCCACTTATGAAAAATGGCCCGGTCTCGTCCATCTACACTTCCCCACCTCCCTCGCCGGTTCTCTCGCACCTGGTCTGTCTCGATCCTGCTGTCAGAGAGGCGGACAGGCCATCAGTACCAGACCCACCTGCTGGGAGCCAAGAGGCCTGACTTTACTTCTCATCACTCAGAGAGAGAGAAGAACAGCTATTAGCAAACTTTCTCACTCTCTCCAGTCCATTAGCGATACAGATTCAAGCCGGCTATAAACTGTCAGTCACGTTTCACAAGGTACTCCAACACGCCGCTGAAATTAACACCGTTAACAGTTCTATTTAGGGGTTCGTGTTTAGAGGACTATAGTTTTCACGATGTGATAACTACACCCCCAAACTTTCATTGTAGGGCTTGTTGAATTGGTCGTTTGCCAGATCGATCAAATCCTGTGTGAAAATTGTGCAGTTAAGGGTACTTTCACCATCAATTACTGGGTTTTTGCCAGACTCCGACGGTTTGTTTTGTGAAATGAACCTTTTTGACAAAGCGCTCAGTGTTTCCACTGATTTTACTAGAAAAACATTTCTGTCCCTGCATTCTCTCTCTGCTTTTCTTCTTGTTCCAAGTTCGTGAAAATGGCTCAGATTTAATTGTTGTTATAGGGGGAGTTGTTCTCCCAAAGGAATCACTTCAGAGCATGTCCAAAGAGCTGTCACATGATTAGAAACAATAGACCCGCATGGATCATGCCAATAATTAGTGACTGTTTCCATTGTGATTCAGCTACAGGGAGGACGACTCATCAGAACACTATAATTTATCCTTTTCTCTATTCAAACCCTGTTTACTCTCCGTAATAACACAAGACGTGGTTGTTGCAGCTAAAATAAATGTAATTTGAATTAATTCACCAGAGCAGTGCTTACCAATTTCTGTATTTTTCCTCATTATGCTTTTTGTGGTTTAGATTATTACTTGAATATGCATATATACAAATTGTATTTGTATATATGCATTTAATGCATTGGCATTTAGGTTATGCAGTATATCGGTTCATGTGTGTTCTGTGAATAGAGCTCGTGACTATGGCATTGCTAGTGCTATGTTATATTGCTTAAGCTACTGTACTTTTTCAAAGCCTCAAAAGGCATTTGGACACTTCATTCACACTTAAAGGGATAGTTCACCCAAAAATGAAAATTCTGTCATTAATTACTCACCCCCATGTCATTCCAAACCTGTAAAACCTTCTTTAATCTTCGGAACAATCCGAGAGCTTTCTGACCCTGCATAGACAGCAACACAACTGACACATTCAAGGCCCAGAAAGGTAGTAAGGACATCATTAAAATAGTCTGTCGTAAACACGCATCGAAGTCTGAAACAGAACAGAAGAAATTGTTGAATAAAGTCGTTATTTTTGTTTTCAAAACGTATTCTTGTTTCTTCATAACATTACGGTTGAATCACTGATGTCGCATGGACTATTTTAATGATGTCCTTACTACTTTTCTGGGCTTTGAACGTGTCAGTTGTGTTGCTGTCTATGCAGGTTCTACAGGGTTGGAACATATGGAGAGTAATTAATGACAGAATTTAAATTTCTGGGTGAACTATCCCTTTAAATTTGTAAGAATGTAATCAGATATCAAAATATCAAATCCTTCATATCATTCAAACAATCAATCAATCAATTGATCAATTTATATTGATTGATTGATTGTTTTATATATACATAATAAATATACACAGTACACACACATTTATTATGTAAACAAAAACTTATTTTGGATGTGATTAATCACGATTAATCGTTTGACAGCACTAATTTAAACAAAATAGAGGTTGAAATTGGCACTATTTTTTTAAATTAGCATTTATATAGCTGAGGGTGGATGCAGTACATGCAGTCCACCACTAGAAGACACCTATGAGTCTGTAGACCATACCTGACTGAATGCCTATGTCCCAGAGCCAATGAAAACATACCACATCAGAGACAAGGGCCAGTTTTATTTTCACTTGGATTTTCAGTATCCCTTCTAGATGAGCTTCTCAAGTGACTATATGAACCATAAACACAAGTCATTACAGGCTCTGCCAA
Source organism: Sinocyclocheilus anophthalmus (assembly GCA_018155175.1). Lineage (NCBI taxonomy): Eukaryota > Metazoa > Chordata > Actinopteri > Cypriniformes > Cyprinidae > Sinocyclocheilus > Sinocyclocheilus anophthalmus. The sequence continues at coordinate 81,148 of JADLZN010002962.1, forward strand.
CTACTTGAACCACAAACTTCTGGCTTGGCTTCTGTGTGAGTGCAGATTACCACAGATTTCCCCAACAACCTCAAACCTCAGGCACTCTGTTGCCAAGCAACCAGGCAAAAGCACCACCGTTAATAGTGTTAGACCCGGAGAAGTTCTGTTTAAGTTCAACATCATAAATAGCCCTACTGCATGTTTTCACCTTATTAAACGTGGCTGGAGCGAGCAGTCAGAGCTCTGAAGATCCTGCAATGTTAGTGTAAGTTCAACAGGAGGTGCTGTGCTGCTCTATTATGAGAAATCTATCTTTGCATCTCATAGAGACTGAATAAAATGTTTTAGCATGCATTCCATATGTGATCCCCCTGTCATACTGTGAAGTTTCATGAATGCATAAGGGAAATAAGAAAGCATACTTTTTTTGTTGTATCACAAAGACCTTTTTCATGTATAATACCTTTAAAAAATGCATTTAAAATTGATTTTGTGCCACTCAGAGCCATGCCAATGTTCTTTAAGTTACAGGGAATAGTCCTGTACAGTTTTTACAACAGTTATTATTTGTATTAGAAATATCAAAAATCTGATCAGCAGTTTGCTTTCTGAATGACTAATTTGCCATTTAAAACGCCTCAGTCTGCTTGTGTCTGCAGGTATAGCTAATTCAGTTTAGACAGTTTGCTAGAATTTTTAGTGTCTGTGGTGTGAAAATTATGAAGAACTATACATGTCACTGCGAGACACTGACCATGTTGCCAGATCCAGCTATTATAAGCTTCCTTGGCCTGATCTTTTCCTCTTAATTTGACACTTTGGAAAGTTAGTAAAGTGGGAAGTTGCAGTTTAGGGTTAGCAATAGCTTTATCTTATCTTATTTACAAAAGGACTTATTTGAACAATATTTTATTTATTTTTTGGTTTTTATTTGTTTTCATAGCAATATCTGGCAACACTGCATCATTGACACAAAACAAGTAGGTTACAGAATTAAATGAAATATCCAAACACTGGCCATGAAGAAGTCTATGCTATTTCATTCATTCAGCCAAGGGGCAAGGGGCGTGGCAGTACTGATACACTGTCTAAGCTGTTCGCCAATCACAACGCACTGGGACAGCTAACCAATCACAACACATTTTGTTTTTCGGAAGGCGGACCTTCATCAAAGCCGGAACTAATTGAGCCGTTTGAGCCAGGATGGGGAGAAAGGTATTTTAATAATGTAAATTATGTGAAAAATAATGTGTTTTTCGAACCACCAAGCATGAGAGCATGTTCTAGTACACCCCCAAAACAAAATCAAGACTTTGTAAAAGAGCATAATAGGACCCCTTTAACAATGTTCATCCAATGTTCAGAGAAAACATCTTTCACAAACATCTACTGTCTCTTTTAAAGTTTTTAGTGTACAAGTTGTATTTGTAGGTGTTATTACACACCCTCAGCTTATGATCAGTGAGATCTACACTTTCAAAAACTGCATGCCTCAGATTTTGTGCTGCCCTACTCCTAATATGGTATGGGTGAAGAGTTCAGCATGCCTTCTAGGTCTCTCTCTCTTTCTCTCGCTCTGTTTGGAATGTGCTACTCTGGCTTTTTTTAGAGAGATAAAAACTATTTAGATTAGTTGCAAAATGAAGAGGGAATTGAAAATACCAGAGATTTTTTGAAATCTCTTTTGGGGCAGAGCAGAGAAGGATGATGGTGACAGAAAGAGACATATCAGGGAGAGAAAAAGTTAAATGAAATGACATATTGGACAAAAGGTAATTCTGAAACATGGTTACATCTGTCAAATTCAACCATTTCTCTAACCGCTGCTATATCCATTTTGTATTGTAAGGCCAGTGCTTAATTTGTAAATTGCGATGTCCCGGAACAAAGTGGGGTGACGGATCCGGCATGATTAGAGGAGGGAGAGGTAACGGAGCATTCTTGCAATGGAGGACCAGCTTACGTAATTAACAGCGTGCATCTTCTTACGGTCATGAAAGAAATTGAAAAGTCATGAAATTTTAAAACAGCCATTTCCAGGCTTGGAAAAAGTTTTGGAAAAGTCATGGATTTTTTTCCTTAAATCTATGTATAATAGAATTATGTTTAATCTGCTTTCGAGTTTATAATGAGGGAAATTCCTGCAAACATATTCAATAGAGCATGTTGGTTAGATGAGTACCTTTCTGAAGGAACATGAGACACTGAAGACTAGAGTAATGATGCTGAAAATGTAGCTTTAATTTCAGAATTAATTTCATTTTAAAATATATTCAAATAGAAAAGTTATTTTAATAGTAAAAATATTTCCCATATCACTGCTTTTGCTGTATTTTGGATCAAATAAATGCAGGCCTGGTGAGCAGAAGAGACTTCTTAAAACCCTTAAAAAATACTGTTGCTGTTTTTTTACGCGGCCAAATACACACAAAAAATGACGTCAAAATGGCCGTCCTGGCGACTATCCACATAAACACAGTCGGTTTTGTCTTAACTAAATGTAAACATCTGAGAAAGAAAACGCATGTGTATCAGTATTGAATCCATGCATTCAGGTTTGTGAGAGCAGCCACGTCGCATCTCTTTGCGCGCTCAAGTTTGTTGTTTCAAATGTAGATGCTAGGCAAGCCTGTTTTTTTCATGAAATATATGCACGCTATAGGTCAACACAAACGTCTTTCATTGGCGCGTGAGGAGGGGATCTGTCAAATGAGGTGCCGGATCAGATTTCGGATAAATTCGGAGGTGCCGGATCAGGATCCGGCTTGTTCCAGCACAAATTAAGCCCTGTGTAAGGCTCAGAAAGGCATATGACATCTCCCCTCTTTAAGTCTCAGTATAACATACAAAACATACCTTAACTCCCTTTTTCAAAAGGAAGATGTATAGATGTAGAATCAGATATTGTTTTGATATTTTATCCTTTATTTGTATTCTGTAGTTTCCATCAAAAAGTGACTCTAAGAGAGGTGAGTCTGAATCAGTAGTGGAGAAACAGATGAGAGATGCATGATGGAAACAGAATATAGATGCTGGAAAATGATAGATAGGATGGATAGTATTTTGAGGCCCTGGCAGAGATTGATGTGCCTGAATGGCAGTAATGTAACAGGGGAATACTGGAGGGCACACAGCTGTCATGTGTAAATAAAAGCTTGTACTATCCTAACACATACCACAAGAGATTTGTATTGGAGCCTCAGCAGGAGCTGCAGGTGCTGCATGCAGTGTTATTTTGTGATATTTGGATAAATGTAAGAATATAATTAAGAATAGAAGATTGCAATATTTTTTGTTGTTGTTGTTTTTGTAAATACAAAATTGCTAATTCAACCTTTTGTATTCACTGAAACTAGGAGTGGTAGTACATTAAAATAATTAAATAAAGTAATTATAAATAATTAACCCCTTAACTGTCACTCACATTTTTGAACATAGACATGAATTCACCAGAAAACAAAAAACGAAAACATTTTGTAACATGATATTGATGTACCATTTTCATGGTAATGCAATGTTTGATTTTAAAATGGGTTTCAAAGGATGAATTTTGAGATTTAAAGTTTTCAATTGATATATAATTTCTGATGATTTCTAAAGTGTGATTTAGACTTTTTTTTGACAAAGGTCAGAACTCCTGTTACGATGTCGATTTTTGAGGTGCACTCTTGTCATAAATTAATCTATTACTTTTCCTACATAATTTTTAACAAAAACATTGGTAAAATATCTATTTAGGAGTCTTAGACCTTTCCAACGATACATAGTTTGTCATGATTAGATTAGGATTTAATTGTACTATAGTGACGTAATTGTACTATAGTGGTACTAATTGTACTATAGTGGCATCCCACAGAGGGGACGGGTGACAGTTAATGGGTTAAAATCTTAGTTAAAGCTGTAATTTCAGACTTAAAAATGTAATGTTCCTTCGAATGAACAAACGTTTTGACAGTTTGTGAATAATAAAATAAAAATAAAATATAAATAAAATAAAATGTTGTAGACAAAAATAAAAATTTTACCTGCTGTTTCTATCGCTACATATTTTCAACCGAACAAAATTTATTTTAGAGAACGATTTATTCAGTAATTGATTATTTTTCATATTAATGAAATTTACATGCCTTAAAGGTGGTGTATTCCGATTTCTGGTAGCCATGTGGACATTTGATCACCAAGCCAAAACACACCACTACCCAAAATGGTCTCGCCCTTATTTTTTGAAGAGCCGTCCCACCATACGTACGCAACCCAGCAACGAGTAGTTCTGTGAAACAAGCACCCCAGGTAATACACCGTTGTCTACACGGACGCGAGTGGCTGCGGACACCGACAATACTTTAGGCACTCATTTAATCGTGATACTGTCCTACACCATATAGTATATAAACAGTACATAACCAGTATCTATGGTCTAACACTGGAGCGCATGGCAACTACCGACAATCCCTCAGAAAACTGCTGCTGGTTCTATTCATGACGTATTGACACAAACTCCAAATGATTTTCAATGGTCGCTTTGTAGCGTCCAGTGTACTAGACAGACTTTAAATGTTGCGGCGCAGACACAGTGTTACTCACCTATCGAGAAGAAACAAAGCACCCTCGGCGTCCGATCGCAGGCCTCCGCTCCTCGAGTTCTCTCCAGCGCTGGAAAGCTCATCCGTTATTTACCAGTCCTACTTCTTGCCTTATTGCTAAGCCTCCTTTCTTGTTTTCCGCAGACGTTTTCCTCGTTTGTTTTTTTATCTGCCATCTCTATCTTTCTAGCGTCGCTCAGCTCGGCTAATGTCTGTCCTGTGAATCCCCTACTGCTTGATTGGCTAAACACTTTTATTTTGCTAGGCGGCCCGAATCAGTTTGTCTAAGCGTTTTTGAAAATCACTTACCCCACCTTTTAAAGGCACATATGTAATTTTTGCCACTAGAGGGGCAGTTATTAAAACAAACAACTAACCAAGGCGTAGTTTTGCTTACCCGCCGTTACTGATCGTCATCCCCACAGCCGATGCAATCCGATGGGACTCGGGCAGAAATCATGTTCATGGATGAGCTAATGATTTATTAACGTAGTAGAATGAAGCAAGGTGAGGCTGAAAGCCGTCAAAGTGAAACGAGGCCACTGAAAGAGCGTGACACACGACTCGAAAGCAGCAGAGCTTTTATTATGGCACAGTCGACCGCTTCCGCTCCTTCCAGAAAGCAGCGGAAGTAAGCAGCGCTGTTATATCATATACATTTGAAAGTTCTGTTATAATGCTACTCTGTGCGGTCGTCACCAGTCTATTAAAACGCACAACATATTAAAGCGTCTTTGGTGTTTCCATGTTTTCTACAAAACAAAACCGGAAATCGAGGGTTTATGACGTCATTGGCAGGCGACACAATGACACTATGGACACGGTCCGTGTCACTAGTTAAAATTGCTTATTTCTCTGGATTTAAACATTCTTCTGAAACATTTGGGATAATGTAAGTACAAGTCAGCAAAATATATAACACTGTTTTAGTGGTTTTTGGATATTTTAATCAAAAAATCTTTCATATTGTGCCTTTAAGATTTAATGGGTTTTCCTGATTTAGAAATTACACTTAAAATTCCCTGGTATGTCCAGGTTTTTCAAGACTGTGGGAACCCTCATTCTTGAATAAAAATTGCAGTTGTTGAAGGAATAAATCAAAATAAGAAAATCGTGTTACATATTTTAGCTGTTTTAGCCTATTGTAGTTTTTTTGTCTTATTTTAAATCAGTTTAAGCCATCTTGTGGCCCCCTTGGAAGTGTGCTGAGGCCCCTATTGGGTCCCAGTCACCTGCTCTAATATGTCATAAAAACTGGAGTATTTTCTCATGCTATGTCCTGTATCTGTGTGTTTTTAGATCCCTACGTCAAGATTCACCTGATGCAGAACGGCAAGCGGCTGAAGAAGAAGAAGACGACAATCAAAAAGAACACCCTTAACCCTTACTACAACGAGTCTTTCAGTTTCGAAGTGCCATTCGAACAAATCCAGGTAAATCAGGTTTTTTTTTTTTACTTGTACTGAAACCGAGCTCTAATATGGCAACAGTAAATTAAACGCAAATTCCCATTTTCATTATTGTCATTAAAGACTAATTAAACAAATCCTGTTTTGAAATTTATAGAGAATAATTGGCAAGCAACAGACGAAAAGTTACTTGTGAAATGGGATAAGGCTCGGCGTGAGGCTTTTAAAAATGTTTTGTTGCTAATTATTTAGAGAATAAAATGGATGCAATGCTTGCTAGTGCAATACGTATAAAATTGCTTCAAATTGATTTAGCATTTCACAGTTCAGGGGATACATTTTATGCTTTGAGTGAGCTGCATTGAATTCAAAGTGTGTCTGGGGGTCTGTTAACCAGAGAGGCCTTTCTCCCTTCCCATTCACACCAAGCAGCAGACATTTCTAAAAGTGGCTATCCCCAACTAACAGTTCCTCGCTCATTGTACATCCCTCAATATTTCATTACATGGCAAATTAGCTCTGGCTCCCGAGAACAATGGCCCCAGGCCTGTTCTCACTGGTCAGTGAAGTCCAAGCGAAGAGGTGGATCGAAGGATAATCAGGGCTCTGAAGACGTTCATTCATATTGTCTGCCTGTGCGCGGGTTGGATCGGGCTCAAAGTAAGCAAGCTAAGAGCGAGCCATTGACCCAGAACTCACACCGATCAGTTGTGTGCTCACAGTCAATTTACAGAGTTGTTCGGACCTCTTTGGTGGCACCCGCTGGCCTTTCTTTGGTATCTACTGTCATGCTCTTCAAAGACCCAAGCTGCTATAGAGTAACAGGCCCTTGAAAAGACCATCACACTGAGATACTTGTAGTGGTACATAAGAAAATGGTCAATTTGTATTTTGTACATTATTTTTTAAATTTTTTTTACATACATTATTTTGTATTTTCAGTCATTGTTAAACAATGTTGCCCAGCAACCCATCGTGATTAATCTCATCCAAAATCGTTTCAGATAAATTGTGTGTATAAAGTTTTGTTTATGTAATATATGTGTGTGTACTGCATATATTTATTATGTATATAAAGACACACACATACAGTATATATTTAGAAAATATTTACATGTATTTACAGTACATTTTATATTGATCTTCATATAATTTATATTATATATAAATACACTTAATATATAAACATAACTTATTTTTCTTAAATACATGCATGTGTGTATTTATATATACATAATAAATATAAACAGTACACACATATATTATGTATACAACTTTTTTTTTTATTTTGGATGCGATTAATCGCACATATATGGGTCAATTTTTTGAAATTGTATACATGAATACATGAATAAATAAGCTTTCCTTTGCTGTGCGATTTGGGGGAAAATATCAAATTGCAATTTTTTTGACAGATATTGCGATTGCGATTTGATTTGCGATTTTAAATTTGCAAAGTCAAGCTTCAGCTCAATATTGTCAATAATGTGCAGCACAGTACGGGTATCATTACCCTGCTGAAAAAAACAATATAAACTATCACAGAAATTCTTATAGTTTCCATTAAACCATTACAAAATTCCTTTTTGTTTTGGGCATTATTCCAATAGGTATTACTGTTGTTTTATTGGTTGCCATCTGCCAGATTACATATCACCAATAGAATCCATCAAATAGACACCATTATAGTTTACATTAAAACCAAACAAATTCCCATTATAACCTGAAATACATTCATTTTTTTATTGTGTTTTGGAAGGGGTTCTATTGTTTTTTTTTCAGCAGGCAAGATTATAATAGTATAACTACTTTTACAGAATTAACTTAATTACTGAATTTCACAGAAAATATATATATTTTTTTATAAATTAACTATTTCTTAAGTCAATTATTAAAGAATTACATTTGTTACATAGGATGATTTATTTATTTTAAGTATTTGGGATTTTAAGAATAAGTGGAAAATGTGTTGAATGTTTCATTTCATCCAAGTGAAATTAGCAAGCAGTTAGACTGAATTTACATTAGTTTTAAACGCGGAGTCAGGCGCGAGTCGACACAGGTTGCGCGCGTACGTCAAGCCTCATCCATACTGCCAGACACACTCGTGAAGACTTGCGGTGCGGATCCTGTTCTAGTATAAAGGAAAGAGCAATACGCTACGGCCTGGCGTGATTGCGGCAACATGAACGGCTCGTTCCGTGACGCAGGAAAATCGCGCCGCGTGGGGCCGAGAGGAGCGTCTGAGAAGCATTCCAGACACAGGCTTTGTGGTTACTCTCTTCTGAATTGGAATAGCCAACTTCATTATAAACTTATCAATGAAATCTGTTGGTAGGATAAAACTGTGTAAGATAACTTCACTTACTAACAAAAACCTCTAGATGTCTTTTATTCTCCAGTTCTGAAACGAACAACAATACCCCCCCCACCACCTCCCTTACACCTACCCAGGAGCTTTGAAGCGCTGTGACCCAGCTCTTGGTAAATTACCTTTTTTGTTCCGTTGTCTGGTCATTTTGTATCTTAAGTTGCAAAGTTTTTCTTTAGTTTTATTTGCCTAGCTATCGATCTGACCCAAGTAGACGCCAAATCCCACTCTGTCTCTCTCCTGATTTCACATGTTTTTGTATTTTTAAATGGTGGGTGGTTACGGCAGTTGGCTAGAGCAGTTGCTGGTTTGGGGCGAACCGATGTTGCGCCTCACATCTATTTGGTTGAGTAAACTGAACTCAAGGCTGTAATATCGCGCCATATCGCAGTCTTTTGCGAGTAGGAATCGCAACGTCTCAAATCGGCGATTTCGAATTCGATTTTTCGCTTAATCGCAACAGCCCTAACTTTCCATTGATGTATGGTTTGTTTGGATTGGACAATATTTGGCCGAGATACACCTATTTAAAAATCTGGAATCTGCGGGTGCAAAAAAACCAATATTGCGAAATCGCTTTATAGTTTTGTCAAATGTCAAAAATTATGTTTTGATTATATTTAGAGGTAAGGAAAAAAAAAAATTTGCTAAACTAAATTCAGGGAACATGATCTTTACTTAATATCCTAATGTTTTTTTGGCATAAAAGAAAATCGATAATTTTGACCCATACAATTTTTTTTTGGCTATTGCTACAAATATCCCTGTGCAACTTAAGACTGCTTTTGTGGTCCAGGATATATATCTACGTGTGACAAAAGTCCTTTTGTGCCACCAATTGTGCAAGTTCTCCCACTTAAAAAGATGAAGATGCCTGTAATTTTCATCATAGGTATACCTACTATGAAACAAAATGACGAAAAAAAAATCCAGAAAATCACTTTGTAGGATTTTTAAAGAATTTATTTGCAAATTATGGTGGAAAATAAGTATTTGGTCTAACAATTTCATCTCAATACTTTGTTATATACCCTTTTTTTGGCAATGACAGAGGTCAAACGTTTTATGTAAGTCTTCACAAGGTTTTCACACACTGTTGCTGTTTTTTTGGCCCCTTCCTCCATGCAGATCTCCTCTAGAGCAGTATTGTTTTGGGGCTGTCGCTGGGCAACATGGTTTTTCAACTCCCTCCAAAGATTTTCTATGGGGTTGAGATCTGGAGCCTGGCTAGGCCACTCCAGGACCTTGAAATTCGTTCTTACGAAGCCACTCCTTCTTGCCCGGGCGGTGTGTTTGGGATCATTGTCATGCTGAAAGACCCAGCCACGTTTCATCTTCAATGCCCTTGCTGATGGAAGGAGGTTTTCACTCAAAATCTCACGATACATGGCCCCATTCATTCTTTCATTTACACGGATCAATCGTCCTGGTCCCTTTACAGAAAAACAGCCCCAAAGCATAATGTTTACACCCCCATGCTTCACAGTAGGTATGCAACTCAGCATTCTTTCTCCTCCCAAACGACAAGTTGAGTTTTTACCAAAAAGTTCTATTTTGGTTTCTTCTGACCATATGACATTCTCCCAATCTTTTTCTGGATCATCCAAATGCTCTCTAGTAAACTTCAGATGGGCCTGGACATGTATTGGCTTAAGCAGGGGGGCACGTCTGGCACTGCAGGATTTGAGTCCCTGGCAGCGCAGTGTGTTACTGATGGTAGCCTTTGTTACTTTGGTCCCAGCTCTCTGCAGGTCTTTCACTAGGTCCCCCCGTGTGGTTCTTGGAGTTTTGCTCACAGTTCTTGTGATCATTTTGAACCCACGGGGTGAGATCTTGCGTGGAGCCCCTGATCGAGGGAGATTATCAGTGGTCTTGTTTGTCTTCCATTTTCTAATAATTGCTCTCACATTTGATTTCTTCACACCAAGCTGCTTAGCTATTGCAGATTCAGTCTTCCCATCCTGGTGCAGGTCTACAATTTTGTTTCTGGTGTCCTTTTGACAGCTCTTTGGTCTTGGCCATGGTGGAGTTTGGAGTGTGACTTTTTGAGGTTGTGGACAGGTGTCTTTTAAACTGATAACAAGTTCAAACAGATGCCAATAATACAGGTAACCAGTGGAGGACAGCCTCTTAAAGAAGAAGTTACAGGTCTGTTAGAGCCAGAATCTGCTGGTTGTAGGTGACCAAATTCTTATTTTCCACCATAATTTGCAAATAATTTTTTTAAAAATCCTACAATGTGATTTTCTGGTTTTTCTTTTCTCATTTTGTCTCTCATAGTTGAGGTAATCCTATGATGAAAATTACAGGCCTCTCTCATCTTTTTTAGTGGGAGAACTTGCACAATTGGTGGCTGACTAAATACTTTTTTGCCCCACTGTAAATATATATATTAGTGCTGGGCCACGATTAATCACGATTAATCGCATCCAAAATAAATGTTTTTGTGTACATAATATATGTGTGTGTGCTGTATATATATATATACACACATCACAGGAATAAATTACATTTTCATAATATAATATATTGACCAATATTAAAAATGTCAACTATATTAAAACAGTTATTTTAACAGTTATTCTAAATTGTAATATTTCCCAGTATTACTGCTTTCACTGTATTTTTGATCACATAAATACATCCTGGTACCACAGCCCAGACTTCTTTTAAAACATTACATAATTCTTACCGACCCCAAACTTTTGAATGACACTGATCATCATCATCATCATTATTATTACCCAGCACATGTTCAAACAAACTGAAAGGCACAAATGTTACATTACAAATGTGTGTCTCTACTTTCTATTACAGAAAGTTCAAGTTGTTATAACTGTTCTGGACTATGACAAGATTGGCAAGAACGATGCCATCGGCAAAGTGTTTGTGGGTTTGAACAGCACAGGCACCGAGATCCGGCATTGGTCAGATATGCTGGCCAACCCGAGGAGACCCATCGCTCAGTGGCACGTGCTCAAGCCGGAGGAGGAAGTGGATGCCCTGCTAGCAGCTCAGAAAAAATAGAGCAGCCCATGCCGCTCTTCATGCACCCTCACTCCTAATTTCATGTCTAAGAAAACCGCCTTCTTGGACCACCCCCTTGAGATGTTGTGTTGTTATGTCGGTTTTGACCCCTCGCCCCCTTCCTTCCTTCCTTCCGTCGATAAACTTTCTCTGTCCTTTGTTGTTTCACCTCCATCCACGACCTTAAAAGTCCCCGACCAAATGCCCCCTTCTTTTAAGCAATATGATCTGTATAGATAGCGCATGACTGGAGGAATTTATTGTACCACAGGTGTATATATCAGTATGCAGACGAAAATGATTTATAGTTTATGTGTTTGTATGTTGTTACCCGTTTCCTAATCTGTGTATATCTTGATGTTTTTAATAAGATGTTCTATTTTAAATTATGTAAATGCTGACATAGAAGAGCCAATATTATATATAACAGGATTTAAGAATGTTACCTTATTGCATTCCACTAAAATATACGATATATCTCTATATAAATATTTAAAGAATTCCAACCTGCAAGACGCTAGTGGAGGTACACTCACTTCGTAAAGGACGGTTTGCGCTTCATGTTTACTTTTAAAAAAAAAAAGCATACAGATGTACCGTACACGATAAACACAAACACACACTGAACACGAAGGCCATTAACTAATATGGTTTCATGGTATAAATGTAATATGCTGCTGACAATTATACAAGCACATGATTTCGTAAGAACTTTTTGTACTAATTTATCAAACTGAGGACCTGTACGCTTCGCTTAAACCGCTTTAATCGAAGGAATTCTTCTTACTTGACGAAAACCAATCAGCCTTTTCTTTTGATTTCTCATACGGTGATGCTGTTAACTTTTAGTAAAACGGGTCCCCGGTTTGCTTCTTTCTTGTTTTCTGTCCTTTGATTCCCGAAGCTTCCTGAATCCGATCTGGCACCTTTGCGAAACTGTAAATTGACAAGCTGTAGCCATCGTGTCCTTGAAGCTTGAATTTGTGAATCGCTTCCTTTTCTCGTCCTTGGACTCGTTTCGTTGAGGAATTTATGGTTCAGCCTCCAAAAAAAATGAAACCAGGAGTTTTGACTCTAGCTTTAAGACAACAATTTTTTAGATTAAGTCAACGTCTGAATATTTTTGGTAACTGCATGATTTTTTTTTACGATCTTTGCTAAAGGCCGGGTAACGGGGGGATTTAATTACACCGGGGTGTCTTTCAAGAGACTCCCTTGCCTTCAATCAAAAGTAATCAAACGTTGTGGGACGGAAACTTTTGAAGCGCTCCGTCCCGACGACGAGATGATGAGGAGTAGGAGGAGGAAGAGGAGAGGCGAGCTTTTAAACACTGCCATTGTTTTCAGGGAGGTACGAGGAGCACGCGACTCCTCCCTCCACGCACACTTCACTCAGATAGTGGTTGTAGCTTCGGTTCATTGGGGAACAATGTATTTTGTCCGCGACGGTGCCCTAAACAGCAGTTTTTGCTTTCTGTTGCCTTTTCACAGTGACAATAGAGTTAGCCATGCTTAACTGCCAATCCCTTCCCCCGTGGCTACTGTTTTGCACTGTTGCAGTTGCTTGTCGAGAAAAGTCAGTTCGTTCAATAGCGCAAGAAAGCGAACCGGCCCCCGACCGGTTTGGACGCCACGAGCATTAGCGAATCTTTAACAATAACCGTAAAAGTTAATGGTCTGTACAAGTGATAACATTCTAATGTCCTTTACTACGGGTCTAACAAGAGGGCGAGTAGACGTTTAGTCCATTAAAACCATGAGTTATCTTGGAGGAACCTCTCGCGTACACTAGATGCTAGCTTCAGGAGGAGTTTCTAAATGTTTTCAATGTTACTGTGTAGGTGATAGCACTGTTACTTATAAATAAAAGGAGAAAAAAAAGCTATTCGTCATTCCATAGGAGTCTCTTGGGACTGAGTTGTGTATCACTGTGACTGCGGTGTGTGCTTAGCTTGTTAGTTTTCAGTAGGTAGCGGCCATCTTGAACTATAGTGACGTTGTGCTGCCATCCCCTTATCACACCACACGAGAGTACGAAAGAGAGAGCGACGGTTTCCGATAACAGTTACGGAGCGCGCGCGATTCACACAGCATTTTGTTGAGCACTGTGCAATACTTGTATGTTCATTCCCTAGTGTTTAAACGGGCGGCATCTCTCAGTAGGGGCAAAAAAGAGAGAGCGAAAAAAACCGCAACCCTATACAGCGAGACGATGTATCCATCGACCGTAGTCTGGTTAGGTCACAGCACACGTGTGTAGTTCGGAGCTCAACATCTGTAAACTTGTTAAGGATTCCTCCGTTTTTCCCGTTGAGTTTTCCTGCACACAGATTTAACCATCCAAACATTCGGGTAAACGAATATATATATATATATACAGTGGGTACGGAAAGTATTCAGACCCCCTTAAATTTTTCACTCTTTGTTATATTGCAGCCATTTGCTAAAATCATTTAAGTTAATTTTTTTTCCTCATTAATGTACACACAGCACCCCATATTGACAGAAAAACACAGAATTGTTGAAATTTTTGCAGATTTATTAAAAAAGAAAAACTGAAATATCCCATGGTCCTAAGTATTCAGACCCTTTGCTCAGTATTTTGTAGAAGCACCCTTTTGATCTAATACAGCCTTTTTGAGTCTTTTTGGGAAAGATGCAACAGTTTTTCACACCTGGATTTGGGGATCCTCTGCCATTCCTCCTTGCAGATCCTCTCCAGTTCTGTTAGGTTGGATGGTAAATGTTGGTGGACAGCCATTTTTAGGTCTCTCCAGAGATGCTCAATTGGGTTTAAGTCTGGGCTCTGGCTGGGCCATTCAAGAACAGTCACAGAGTTGTTGTGAAGCCACTCCTTCGTTATTTTAGGTGTGTGCTTAGGGTCATCGTCTTGTTGGAAGGTAAACCTTCGGCAAAGTCTGAGGTCCTGAGCACTCTGGAGAAAGTACTTGGTACTAGATATCCCTGTACTTGGCCGCATTCAACTTTCCCTCGATTGCAACCAGTCGTCCAGTCCCTGCAGCTGAAACACCCCCACAGCATGATGCTGCCACCACCAGGCTTCACTGTTGGGACTGTATTGGACAGGTAATGAGTGCCTGGTTTTCTCCATACATACCGTTTAGAATTAAGGCCAAAATGTTCTATCTTGGTCTCATCGGACCAGATAATCTTATTTCTCACCATTTTGGAGTTCTTCAGGTGTTTTTTTTTTAGCAAACTCCATGCAGGCCTTCATGTGTCTTGCACTGAGGAGAGGATTCCGTCAGGCCACTCTGCCATAAAGCCCCGACTTGTGGAGGGCTGCAGTGATGGTTGACTTTCTACAACTTTCTCTCATCTCCCGACTGTATCTCTGGAGCTCAGCCACCGTGATCTTTGGGTTCTTCTTTACCTCTCTCATCAAGGCTATTCTCCCCCGATAGCTCAGTTTGGCTTGACGGCCAGCTCTAGGAAGGGTTCTGTCGTCCCAAACGTCTTCCATTTAAAGATTACGGAGGCCACTGTGCTCTTAGGAACCTTAAGTGCAGCAGAAATTTTTTTGTAACCTTGCCAGATCTGTGCCTTGCCACAATTCTGTCTCTGAGCTTTTCAGGCAGTTCCTTTGACCTTATGATTCTCATTTTCTCTGACATGCACTGTGAGCTGTAATAGACAGGTGTCTTATATAGACAGGTGTGTGGCTTCCTAATCAAGTCCAATCAGTATAAACAAACACAGCTGGACTCAAATGAAGGTGTAAACCATCTCAAGGATGATCAGAAGAAATGGACCGCAGCTGATTTAAATATATGATTTTCACAGCAAAGGGTCTGAATACTTGGACCATGTGATATTTCAGTTTTTTTCTTTTTTAATAAATCTGCAAAAATTTCAACAATTCTTTGTTTTTCTGTCAATATGGGTTGCTGTGTGTACATTAATGAGGAAAAAATTAACTTAAATGATTTTAGCGAATGGTTGCAATATAACAAAGAGTGAAAAATTTCAGGGGGTCTGAATACTTTCCGTACCCACTGTATATAGATATATATACTATATAGGATTACCCCAAAGATAGACAATATTCTATCTATCCTACTTCTATATATATATATATATTATATATTATATATATATATATATATGAAACCCTTCCTTTCAGAATAGTTGTATTAGATTTTTATATTTGTCCTGATATCATTTCCTCATTATTGAGATCACCTGGATATAAGAGAATTGTATCAATCTTGTTATGGAAACTATCTGTTGTACTATTAATATGATTGGCTGTACCATTTTGTTATCGCTGTTATGATTACACTCATGACTATTACCTGATTATCGTTCCTTTAGTGCCCTATTGAAGACCATTTTATATTTATTATGGAACTCAGAATGTACAGTATGGACTGTGTTTTGTTTCTACTTTTTATCGTGGGACCAAGTATAGTTGGTACTTTCATTTCAATGTTGCAATAAATATTGATTCATGTGTTTTATTCATAGCCGAATATGATTTCTTACCCTGTCGGAGAGAGCGAACCTAGAGAAGAACTCCAAAACGTGTAATCGCAACTATAGGTACAATTATTACTCCTACGTTACCTGACTTACTTGTGTACTCTCGTTTATATAAGTATTTATGATATCTTAATACAAGAAGGCTTGTTTATAAAACAAGGATAAAAATGCATTTTTAGAGTCACAAACTGACACACTCGTTTCGGACGGCAAAGGGGTGTTGTTGTACTATCAGGTGTTTGCACTATGGGTGTAGAACTGGAAGTGCATTGCTCATTGCACCTCAGAGGTTTGTAAAGTAGTTTGAAAAGCCATTTCTAGCCCTGCAAAGCAACGCTATCTTTTACTGAAGCCTACCAAAGCACGCAAACAGCTCCGACAACCACACCCGACAACTTGAAAAAGAGAAACAACAACAAAAAAAGCCCGATCGCTCAGCACAGTATACGGATACAACCTTCTGATACTCTACGACGACAAAGCCACCTTTCAAGAAAAAGCTGTGTAAAGAATTAGAATCTGATGCTGTAGGGAGATCCTAGTTGCCTTTGTGTATATCAGCTGCCTGCTTGAGTATTTTTGTGTGTGGATCTTTTCTCTGTAATCTTGTAGAACTGTTCGGGGTGTTTTTCCTGCCATACTGCTCGCCCCAGCGGCGAGCCGACAGTTATATTGCTGTGTATACCTTCATTTTTGATGAGGTGTTTTACAATTTCGTTTCACTTTGTGTAGTGATTCACTCTGTGGAGTTTCTGACTGTTGTTATATAACTTCATATACACAAATGTTCAATAAAAATGTTTTATTTCCTGTTCATACAGAATTTTCTCAAGAGCCTTTTTTGTCTTAAATGACCTTCATTTTGCTTTTGAATCTTCAAACCGTATGAAATGAGTAACAATGTTCCATAGTTTCTATCAGAATACCGTAGTAACATTTTATTGTTCTTAGTACAATAAAATGCGGCATGAATGAACAAATAAATGAAATAAAGTCAAATAACAAAATGATTCTTACATTTACTTCCAAGAAGAGCCCATATTTAATAATGAATAAATTCAGGGTTCTCGAAGTCATGAAAAAAATTAATACATTTTATATTGGCCTTTTCATGAACATTGAATTTTTAGCTCTAAAATAGTGACTTAATCAGCTAGAAATTGCTCTAAGTGGAATTTCTGTCAAATTAATTATTTAAAAAAAAAATCCTTATCATGCAGTCATGAATTTCATTGAAATTCAATTGTAGAAACTGTTGCCATTGTAACTAGTATTCTTTCTTTTTTTTGTGAAGAAATGCCCCAGCTGTGTCTACAACGAAAATAATAAACTGTTGTTAACATACAGATGATATATATATATATATATATATATATATAATATATACTATATATATATACACAGTGGTGGCCAAAATTATTAGAACACTTGACATATTTCAGGTTTCAGTTGTTTTTGTCAAATTGGCCATTACAATACCCATAAAACTAAGGAAATATCTATATGTAGGCTATATATATTTTTTTTTATATATCTCCTGCAGAAATAGTAAGCCAAGACTTGTAGAATTTTCTCTGGATTTTCCATTTGATAATGGGTCATAAATGTCACTAATTGATTTATATACGGATTACAACAGTGAACTATGAAAATGTCTGAATCTCAAGAGGTCAAGTGTGAAATATCAAAGGCGAAACAACATTTCTGTGTCTTTAGTTCAATATCTTCCATTTCAGGCTTACTGAGTGTGAAGCCCACATAGATATCCTCTGAGCGGATTGGCACTCGGGAGCACACGCACGGAAGCGCTGATAATGAAATATGGGCTCCTTCAAGAACAAGATAAGAGCGGGGCTGCGCGGGGGTCTCGGGGCTATCAGCTCCACAGGATCAAATGCATTTCGGTATACATGACTTTGACCATCTCGCACCATTACGTACATATTACTCAGCAGTCGGCCGCTTAATCTCTGAGTAGGTCTTCAAGGTCTGCTTAAGAGCAATGAATACGAGATGAGGCTGGTGTCTGTGCACCTTCTCACTATCACACTCAAGCATGAGCGCTAAATTTGGTCATGATCTAAAGTTACAAATCTTTCCAGTGAAAAACCTCATGTTACTTTTCTGTCGCTAAGCAGAGATACAATCCTGATGTGGTTACGAAAATATCATAGATTTTATAAGTAAACTTCATCTGTTCAATTCATTGCAATTTCTGCAATAACAGATGTGTCATGATTGTTATGCAGTCCTTTAAACATTAATAATATGTCATGACAATGACATCTCTGGTGAACCTGATTTAAGGAAGATGGTCTATAATTTAAAAAAATTAACTAATCATTGTTCATTTCAATTGCAGTTGCTTGGCAGGTTCCTCCTGGCTGGAACTTTTCTTTTTACCTATTTGTTCAAAACAGTCCACTAAGTAAACCCCAGAGGGCGCTACTCGCTATTGCAGCTTCAAGTCGCGTTATTATGCGTCTTCCTCTACTTTTGTACGTGCTCGCCTCGCTCTAGTTTCGACACCGAGAACGACCACAAGAATGTCATCATCGTGTCATCAGCTTCAAAGTAAGACACAAAATATCACATAAAGTCCCAAATGCATCTAAACTTATACAAACTGCGACAGGCGAACAATGAAAACGCGCGCGGGATTATACGTCACGTGTGTCCAGTACAGTCGTATCTGTGCGTAAGCATTTTACAAGGTCAACATTGCAGTGATAACATTAGAATGTGCTAGTCAATGTTCAAACCCCTTTTTGTTCCCTGCCGTTTTTGACCAATTATGACCGCCTTGATGTGAAATGAAGCCATAGTGCGCGGTGTGAATAGTCGTGCAGCCTTGGTAACCTTCCTTACGTGAAGTAAAGTCGCTTAATAAATGGTTCATGAATTAATATTTATGAATAAATAAACATGTCCTGCTGATAGTAAAACGTCTTTAATCACCAAGATGCTTCAACATATTTATTTTAATCTTTAAAGTGACCCTATTATGGATTTTTGAAAATCACCTTTCATGCAGTGTGTAACACAGCTCTAAATGAATGAAAACACCCTGCAAAGTTTTAAATCTAAAAGTGCACCGTGTATAAAGTTATTGTATTTCAAAAGAGTCGACTCCGAGTCATGAAAACGAGTCGTTTTTCAAACGAATCTTAAGCTGTTTCAAGTTGACGTCAACACAGAGCCGTTGTTCACTGACAAGCTGCGCAAAACCACGTTCATATTTTACGCAGCTTGTCGGTGAACAACGGCTCTGTGTAGTTAATGCTGCTCAATGTGAAAGCCCGCACATGATGGAGATTTACCTCTGATTACAGAATGGCTTTACTGACAAGATGGGCGTTAAATATGGCATGTGATTTATCGTGCAGCCCTAAACATTAGCATATCAATGCCCGCCCACTTGATGCGCGTGCAGACCCGGGAAAACTTGAACCTCCCCCTCCCTCAAACTAGTGATGGGAAGTTCGGATCATTTTATCGACTTTGAGTCTCGTTCAGCAAAATGAACGAATCTGTTTGAGTCAATTTCGTCATTTTAGCAAAAATATAATTATTTTTTTTTTTTTTTTTTTTTTTTTTTTTTTTTTTTTCTAAATGTGAAGTGTTACTTCCCTAACCACGTCTATACTTACGCAAACGTTGATCACAATAAAACATACAAAACTATAATGCTATAAGAAACAGAAAAGATTAATACATTGTTTACCTGGGTCTTCAGTCTATGATTAGCTCACCACCTCTTATGCCGAGTTCACACCGCACGATTTTAGCCCGATTTTCACTCGCCGACAGGTTTTGCGAAATCGCCGACAAATGCCTGAAATCGGAGGCAAATCGGTAGCGTTCATGCTGGTGGACAATCACGCAGTGTGAATTATCAAAGACGCGATCTGAGGGAATTATCGCCCGCAAAATATTTGATGACCTACAGCCAATGAGAGACCAAGATACAGGGCAGAGGGAAGTTCGGGGAGGAGTTATAGACCAGATTATCAGTATTTTAATAGATATATGAAAA
The DNA here is from genome assembly GCA_018155175.1 of Sinocyclocheilus anophthalmus. Lineage (NCBI taxonomy): Eukaryota > Metazoa > Chordata > Actinopteri > Cypriniformes > Cyprinidae > Sinocyclocheilus > Sinocyclocheilus anophthalmus. The sequence goes on from JADLZN010002962.1 coordinate 101,059, forward strand.
GCACAAACATTTGCTTGACCAGCCACAACATCAGCATAACAGTTACTGCAAAATTATTTACCTCCAACTCTCTTTGCAGAACACCCAATCCCTGTTCCCCGCATCTCCCTCCTGCATCTGTTTTTCTTTTTCTCCTTGTAGCTGGAACTCAGCTCACAGACAATTTGCGGGCTATATATATATTTTTAATAATTACAGTCTCGCTCGAGAACTCCGGTCTGACTACCTCAGATAGTCGTGCAGTGTGAAAACCACAGTGACCCGACGACTTTAAAAATCGTGCAGTGTGAACTCGGCATTATCTGACAAGTCTTTGGGTTTGAGTCGTTCGTTCATCACGTGACAGCCTCATAAGTTTAACTAATGCAGTCTGAGCCGGAAAGAGAATGATTAGTTCATCTCTCGAGTCTTTCGAATCATTCGTTCTTTTGTGACGTGACAGCATTGGATAGAGAAATTAGTTAATTTACAAGCTTCCTTACAAACGGGTGCATAGTTATTATTATTAGTATCAGTATTATCATTATTATAATTATTATTTACTCTTACAGTTACGTGATGCGTTTCTGGTCTCAAATTGTAGCTTTTTACTTCTTAAATAAATGTGTGAATTTCTGTCATGATAGTTCTTTTCCATAACACTGAATGTTGCAATAAAGGTGATAAAGAGTTGGTTATTATTTAGTCTTTACGGCTCAGACTGCCATAGGTTAAGCTTTGGGGCTGTCACGTGATGAACCGAAAGAATCAACACCCGGAAGACTCGAACAGGGAATACTTACAGTACAGCACCTATAGGATGTGCGCATGCTGCGACTGACTGAATCAACACATGAAACGAATCGTTCAAGAACGACCCATCACTACCTCAAACACCGTAGCGGATTCCTGTGGAGAAGACGCTGTGCTCTGCACTGTGAGGGTAAACCGTTAGGGTACAGTTAGGGTATGTTGAAAAACTCCCAACTCATTTTCTCCTCCAACTTCAAAATCACCGAAAAGCACCGACCCAGTGTTTACAAAGTGAACGTGCAAGGAGGGTCAAACACCCTTTACAAAAAAAAAAAAAGGGAAAACAACGATGTGGGACGATTTTGAAGTTGAAGGAGAAAAGTGTTGGGAGTTTTTAGACATACCCTGTCTTGAACCGTTGTACACAGACAGAGTACGCATGTGCCTCGCAGAGCTAGACACGCAGAAACTTGTTGTTAAAAAATGGTAAATATGAGTTTTTTTAGAAAATGACTGATGGTTTTGTTAGATAAGACTCTTATTCCTCGGCTGGGATCCTGTTGAGCTCTTTGAAGCTGCATTGAAACTGCATTTTAACCTTGAAATTGTTGGCCACCATTGAAGTCCACTATATGGAGAAAATACTGGAATGTTTCCTCAAAAACCTTAATTTCTTTGCAACTGAAGAAAGAAAAAGTAATGAACATCTTGGATGACATGGGGGGGTGAGTAAATCATCAAGAAATTTTTATTCTGGAAGTGGGAGTAAGATAATTCTTTTAAAAACTGTTGCTGTCATGTACTCTGTAATGGAATGCAAACTAAGAATTTAGTTGTGTAGGCGTGTTCACTCCTGCGCAGCTTGTAGGTCTCCGTCTAACAGCAATATCTCGCAATATGTTCGCTCGCAATTGTCTAGAAATGTGTCGATGAGTAGTGAATGTTTGTCATTGTTATTATTTGGAGTTCTGATAAAGAATAGAGCAATACGTTGGTGTACAAACTGCAGTGCTTTATCAATACATTTCTGCATTGTGCTAACGCATATACCATGGCTGTTTGGGTGTTTACCACCGAGCTGTGGGCTAAGTAATGGTGATGGGCATTCCGTTATTGACATGTGCTGTACGCAATAGACCAATCACAACAGAGTCATCAGACCAATCACCGCAGTTTAGCGTCACACAAAGGTGGGGTTTGGAAAAATTAATTGTTGAGCAAATCGTTTGGGAGTCGTTGAGCAAGTAAAGTAAAAATAAATACATATAAGACAATGAAAGTGTTTTTTTGACCTCGCATGCATGTCAACCTGTTGTTGGGGACTCCCAAAACCAAAATATTAACCTTTCATAACCCATAATAGGGCACTTTAAGCCTACTCAGTGAAAGTCACTAAACAATTACTATTAATGAGAAAAGCCTTCACCCCACCCAAGACTTTTCATAAATTACAGCACACAGTCCCAAGTCATAAGTATGAGGTAATACATGTTGGTTTTGGGGTTATTTAGACTACTAATGAGTTGCAATAGACGTGTTATGAATATGTATAATGTAAATAAGTTGGGGGCTGTTGTTGTTAATAATTACATATAATAACACTGGGCATTCCAATGACGCACTATTAGTTGTCATTATGGTGATACATTTATGTCAAAATATATAGACCATTTGGATTGAGGGTTTGACATATACAACAAATTGAATATCTGAGGGTCGACTAACCAACTGCCAGCCTTTGAGTGTGTGTATGAAATGTTGTCACTAATATAGTCAAACAAATCTGTGTGTGTGTGTGTGTGTGTGGCTGGGGAAATGGTGGTCATGGGCGTGATGTGAGTAAACATGTACAGATGATAGCAATTTGGTTAAGTCTTACGTCACGCATCTCTGGGTCCAAATGATCCTCCTTTAGATCCCAAAAGCAAACAACAAAGTCATGCTGTGCTGTAAGTACTGCCTAAAAACCATGATCCTAGCCTTTATCTCCATACCAAAAGTTCAGTTGGCCAGACTGATTCATCTTTTCTAAAACTTAAAACATTGTTATCTTGGACACTGTGTGTGCCCACATACTGTAGTGTACACCGCGAGCTTTTAAAAGTTTAGCTTTGAAGTGTGCTAGACATGAATAGTGCTCATAAACAGCTGTTTATGATAGTATTGCGATAGTATTCTCAACTGAAACAGAGTGGAGACTTGGACACGGAAACAGTATTTTGGTTTTTTGACAGCCGATGCCGATATCTTGGAAAGCAGGGTGGCCGATGGCTGATATAAAGCCGATATCATTTTATTTATTTTAATTAATGTTTAAGAAATTTGAAATCATTTGAAATTGATTAAAAAGTAAATGTGTTAAATACACATACTTATACTTTAGATGACAAAGTATTTTTCACAAATAAACAAATATTTAAAAAATATATAATTAAAAAGGAAGTAAACACTGTAACCAAAAGGGCACTCGGTATTCTGGGAAGTTTGTGTGCATTGGAATTTGGGAATCATATTTTTTTAAATAAAGCCAAGGTAACACTCATTTTACGTACAGCACACAGTGAAAATGACATGAATATGGCAGTGGGCAAATGCATAAAGAGCAGCATAATTTGAAATCACAAGTTTAAAGTTTGTCCGCATTCAATTCACACGGATCGACCATCACACAGAGAACACGCTATCATGCAGGATACAAATGCACACTTCCCACAAGATCTCACAGCTGGATTCGACTAAGTTTGTAAGGTTTGTGAAATTAAATGTTCATTCGTCATTCAAAGATTTGTTTAAATTATTTTAATAAAAACGCATTTGCTGAATGCTGACGGCAAACAAGAAAGTATTATAATGTTTGCCTTTCTATTACTAATAATATAAAAGCAAAATCGGTTAACATTTTTGTATAAATTTTAATCCTTTCTTTAAACGTTCTATCTGCTTATAGACTGCTTCTATCCGTATTAGAGGGGGCAGAACTGTTAAGGACGACGGCAAACAAGAGGGAGAATGTAAGCACTGCTCAGGTGCTGCCGCAGTAAGCGCCGCCAAAATAAAAGTCCCGCCTCGAACGCATAGGCCAAACAGGAAAACTTATATTAAAAAAAATCAAAAACGCCAAGACGGTCAACCACTATTTGTAGGGCAATATATGCTCGCTCGAACTGGATGGCGGGATATATGGTGATGTCACTTCCAGGCACTTACAGTCGATGAGAAGAAAGAAAGTCGCACGTGAGAAGAGATACATAATATTGGGGGGGGGGGGGGGGGGACTGGAATGGGACTCGCGATGTATAGCCTATTGAGTACTGTTGTCTTGATGTTTGCATATGTGCATTTGTATATGGGAGGGTGGGGACATCGCTTGCAGTGCTATAGGCATTTCCAAGATCTCTACTGGCCACGTAAGAATGGTTTTGGTCAGGGTCACATCATGAGAAGGCCCATCATATGTAGGCTATGTTTGCGAGATGCACATCGAAAATAAGCTTTAATGTTTTTCTTTTAGTTTTTTCCTTATTATTGACCAAAATGTATACTGTAGTAAAAAAAAAACATAAAATATCATTCTTGTTGTGCATGCAGTGCAAATGTAAATGTACTGTAGCTGTATTTTTATTTAGTCATTTAGAAGACGCTTTTATCCAAAGCGACTTACAAATGAGGACAATAAAAGCATTCAAAACTAACAAAAAAGCAACAATATAAGTGCAAATGACAAGTCTCAGCTAGCCTAACACAGTACACGTAGCAAGGCATATATATATATATATATCTATACTATGATATATATAATTATACATATAATTCATATTATATTATAATATATATATAATATATTTATATTCTATACATTTACTATTCCATTTATTTTTAATACATATACATATATATATATATATAATAAAATACCACATAGATATATATTAATATACATGTACTATCCCCAAACCATGTTTTAAAAAAAAAACCAGTTTTTATAATAAGATACATAACGCATGCGAAATGTATGTGCACACACGCATATAACACATGCATATATATTTATAGATATACTATACTATATATATGGTGTGTGTGTGGGGGGTGTGTGTATGTATATATTATATATATACACACATACATACATATATTTACAACAACCCCCCCCCCCCCCCCCCAAACACACAAAGAAAAACAAGTAGATAGAATAGAAAAAATAGAAAGCTAGTGTTTGTTTTTTGTTTTTTTTTTAAAGAAGAAGATAAATATAGATAAAGTAGAATTAAAATAGAATAGAAAGTGTTAGAGTTAGAGGGTCAAACAAAGGTTGAACAGATGTGTTTTTAGTTGTTTCGTGAAGATGGTTAAGGACTCAGCTGCTCGGATTGCTGTAGGGTACAGTGTTCCAGTGATGCAAAATTGACAGGAAATGCTACTATAAATATGATTAGAAAACTTTCTTTAGAATGAACCCATTTTCAATATAAACCATTCATTAGATTTACATTTAATCATTTAGCAGATGCTTTTATCCAAAGTCAATTACTTACAAATGAGGAACGCAACAAGTAATTAATCTTAAGGAAGAGAAGTGCTAGCAATACAAAGTTTCATCATTGAGAATAGTGTAACAGGAAGGGACATAAGAAATAGTCAAAGCATAGCAAAAGTGTTTTGTTGTTGTGGTGGTGGTGCTTTTCCAGCAGGATACAGTTAAGTGAGATTAGTTTTCAGATGTTTCTTGATGATTGTCAGGGATTCAGCTGTCTGGATAGGGTTAGGACGATCATTCCAACAACAAAGAACAGGGAATGAAAACGTTCTGCAAAGTGAACACTTTTCCAGGCTGATTTATGAAAATGAAAAGGGAAATTAGAAACGGGATTATGTGTTCTGGTGCTATTACTTACATTATATACAGTAGGGGTGTGTGATATGACAATATTAGATTGGGAATATTATTTTTAATAGCAAACATAATATAAATATAAGTGAAAAAAGTCATATGACCCCAAGAGATGTTTGTCATGTGGCTTAGTTATGATTACAGCAACCGGAGTGAAGAGTGAATCCACAACTATTGTGTCAAACCTGAAGCATCTGAAGTGTCCTCAGAACAGTGAGATGTTGTCAGGTTTGTTCAATTAGCCAGTTTGTGGTCAGTTTGTGTTTTTTGTCAATGTGTTGCTGTTTGTCCCTGTATATCTTGTGCAATCACTCCGCGACTCTTCTTTCTTGCTGGTGAAGATCATACTTTTAGGTGAGCCAAAAGGAATAGCTAGGCGGTTCTCCTGGGTTCAAATACATATGAATTTTCCTTTTATAAAAGGCAGTTTTGTGGATATGTTTCAGTGACTTGTACGTTGAGCTAAAAGCAAAAGCAAAGAACTTTTTTTGTGGCAACTTCAGTTAAACCTAATCATGCACCAACTACTGCATCACTACCTGTAAAATCACCTGCTAGTATATTATACACACAGCTGTTCAGCACAAAACTAAACATTGAGATATGCACAGTCACTGAAGTGTGAATAATCATAATCCTTTGTAACTTTTGCCAATCATGTGTCAGTCCCACTCTGTAAACACTTCCCAAAACTACGCGTTTAGAGCAATACAACAGAAAATCACTTTGGGGCTAGCTTAACTATAATGAATAAATTGGAATCAATCAATTAAATAATTTATCCTTTTGATTTAATTCATTGAAACTTGAAGGCCTCTTAAGGAGTGTCGAAGTCTCTCCAGTTAGTTTGAATGATGCTTTTTTAAAATACATTTTGCGTAACAGGGTCACAACGCAGCGATCATCTTTGTACAGAAAGAGAAATGTGAGCGGGGTCAGTACAGTCAGGGAACGTCAGCATCCAGCACGGTTACTTAAGCAACAAATATTTTCAAAGGTACAGGAGTGTTAAAGTTCACTAATGGACACGTTCGCATCTCCGCTCTTCCCAGAAGATTCCGAATGGCTCTTTCTCCATAAAAATGCTAATCCAGACGCACGTCTGTCCTGGAACGGCGGAGAGGGGGAGACGAAGCAATTACTAAAGCATTAGCGCGATAGCAGGCGTTCCTCTCTCGGGGTGAGGGCTCTAATGACCACAGAGGCATCTCTTTATTATTATGCAGGAGTCCCTGCATCCTCTAGATAGCAAAGCCTTCTGTCCGCTAACCTCTGATTGGTTTTATGAACGACTCACGATTTCCTGCTGTGGAAATCTGGCCCGTTCTATTCACAGAGGACTGAAATCACACAGCGGGAAACACTGGGTGAATGCTGTAAAGAAGATGCCAGGATCAAAGTTCACCCCCAAGAAAAAAATGATTTTGCATAAAGTACTGTAGGTAAACAAACCAACCAACAAACAATCTTGTGCCTCGGATTGTGGTCATATTTCATGTCAGTTAAAGGGACAGTCCACCCAAAAATGAAAATTGTCCTAATTTACTGTCCCTCATGTTGTTCCAGTTATTACTTACTTTTATGACTAAGACCTACTTCTGTGGGACATAAAAGAAGATCATTTGGATTATAAATTGGATTCTTTTCATTCAATTTATCATTTTTATTTTATTTTTTGTCCGTACAATGTGTTACCAACATTATAAAAAAATATATATTTTAGCATTCTGCAGAAGAAAGTAATTTTAGAACCACAATTCCTTTCCTAATTTTGTAGGTATTAAAATCTAAATAGGGATGGATGATTCAAAAACAACAACAATCTTTGTATAAGCCATTATTTCAATATTTCACTACTACTGCTACTACTACTATTAATAAGAACAACAACAACAACATTTAATGTGTAACACTTTCCCCGCCAGCGTTTTTGCTGATTTTCACTAAAATTTCATGGCCCCTAGAATATTTTGTTGTATGATTATCTGAACATGCACTACATCAAAATAAAGATCAGCCCCTCTACTTTCTAAAAAAAAAAAAATCTGTTTTATTCTAGCTTCAAGCATTGTTCTTTTGATTTATTTTTTTATAAACACTTGAATGTAGGTAGGTTTCATTAAAAAAAGCAACATTTTGGGCAAAAAGCTGAGAAAATGGCATTTTCATCTGAATATGAATATGATAAGGAATCATATTCAGTAATATTATCAAAGCAAAGATGCAGTAGATGTCTTCCATCTACTCCCAAAGCTTGCACGGGCCTTTACCACTTTCTGGATTGACATTTCACTCTGTAACATTAGGCAGTTTTCATTTATATGCGGTTAGTGTTGATGATCGCATTATTTTTCATATGCATATGCTTACATATAAGATTGCACATTTCTTTGGGTTTGCATTTTCCTGGTCTGTGTTTTTGATCAGCACTTTCTAGACTCATTCAGGAGATGCATAATAGCGCCCCCTAGCATTTAACAGTGAAAACACTGAAACTCTGAAAATTCCGTGTTGTCTCATGAATAACGGAAAATTCTGTGTTAACTGTTAAGAGTTAACTGTAATGCAATAGAATTATAAGCATACATATTGTATGTAATTATTAGGGGTGACCCCAAATAGTCGAAGATTCCGATGCTCGAGGGAGGAAAAAAGCCTGATTCAACTACCAATCTCACAGTCGAATATTTGCGGGGTGTTATGATCATGCCATTTTGGGGGTGCTCAAATGTCTGATTTCACATAGAACTACTGGTTTTCTCCCAATAATATACGGCCTATTAAGATAATGCTGTAAATAAGAATCTGAAAAGAAAGAAGCTTTAAATAAATATTTTAACCTGCGTGAATAAATCCAACCACCCCTATAGATTTAAGTTTCACTTTCCATAATCCGTGACCGACAGAGGAGCATCTTGGCGGCAGGGAAGAGGGAATGGATTTCAACTGTAACAAGACCAAATGACACACAGGAGTGAAAGACGGGATTTCTCAAAGGGAGGGGACAGTGATTTCAAAACATTTAGCTGGTTTAGTATTATGTGTATATATTATTAATCTCATATAAGCTGCAATTTGGTTGAGTTGCACTTCAGTTAAACGCGTTCATCTGGGTGTACTACTGAGGTGTGCATTATCTCTTACAGCCAGGCGCGTTAGCACATGGCAGAATATTAATTATAGGAGTTCAGTAGTGTCACACACCTATCAATAAACCGAATGATAACACCCCAATTCTGTAACTCTGTTTTACACTTACAAAGTTCCTACACACCACGATTTCATGTTGTTCCGTTTTTCTCGGTCTTCCTCTTTCACTTAACCCTCTCGTCCTCAACCGGCGCCCTCTGCTGTATTCCCCAGTTCCCCGCTCCCGCCCCCCCCCCACCTTCCCCCACACAGCTAGATATCTTTTTTGATGACCACACTCTGCCGACCGCGCTCTACCACTCCATAGACTTAGCACATGGGTAATTTACTACGGATCAAGGTTGCCCCAGAGACCGTAGCAAGGAGGACGCTGGGTAAAATTTAAGTACGTGTGACTCAGGGGCCCGTGGTTCACAAACTGTAATTTACGAAGCTACAAGACATATATTTTTTATGGAAAGAAAACAAAATATAACGACTGTATTCAACATTCGTCTCATCCGCGGTCACCCTGTGCCATTATTGGAGAATATCACTGAAGTAAAACGCGAATGCTATCGTGTCACTGAATTCACGCGGATACGTTTTCTACTTGTTTACGCTTTGATTGAACGAAAAACATTGTCTTTACCGAAAAACCAAAAAAACCCTCTCATGCTATGTTTCTGGGCCTTGATAGTGGTAATTACATTGCTGTCTATGGGAAACTCAGAGAGCTCTCAGAATTCATCAAAAAATATCTTAATTTGTGTTCCGAAGATGAACGAGGTCTTACGGGTTTGGAGAAACGTCATGAAGTGTGAGTAATTAATGACAGGTTTTTCATTTTTGGGTGAACTATCCCATTAATAACTATGACTGGGACTGTCAAATACATAACATTATAATGAGAACACTACTATAATAAAACGCTGTGAATTTTTAGTTTAGTTGCCGTGTTTCTGCACGTTGTTGCGTGAAGAACGCGTCCACAAGAGTTCATTCAGAGCCGCACAGACACGTTTGTGCATTTGGGGCATTTTGTGCAGATAGCCTATTAACGTTAGTTGTAATATTAACGTTATGTTGTATAAATAAAGCGTATTCGGCTATTCCAAGAGATCAATGATGAGTAAAAAAAAAAAACCCCGATAATTTAATTCAAATGGTCAAACCTCTAACGCGCGCAGGCGCAATCAGAAATGCCAGAATTATAATATGTCATCCCGTTTATAATGAGTGCACTGGGTAGAATTTTCGTGAATTCTTGGGTTTACATTTTTTTTTATTTAAACTGTTAACATCTTTTAATCATTTAACCACCCTTTTGCCAGGACATTTGTGAGGCGTCCGTTACACATTTTCACTGTGTGTTAACGTCAGTAATTATGACTGTCAAACTGTCTGACTTGACTCTTTGTAATGTATTTTGTCCCGCCCCCAACGCAGATGATTAACTATCCCACGAGTAAGTCGAATGAACATACTCGGCAAGATTCGAAAATTCGATTCGACTTGTAAATCCGTAGTCAGGGGACCACCCCTGAGCAATGAGTGGGCGTACAGAAACAAAAAACATTTTTCTTACTGCATTGAAAAATAAGGGTATTCCTCATTAGTCCACAGATCGTTAATGAAAAAATGTTATCTGACAAAAAAACAAATGTAATGGAAAGATTTTATGACTTTTTATATTGACCTATTTATTTCCATATTCATGTGACATGCATTATGTAAAGCGGTGGGATACAGATATCTCCCACCCCTCTATACACTAAAAAAAAAAAAAAAAAAAAGAAAGATACCCCGCTCAAATGGACGTTAACAGAAATACATTTCATGAGCATGTTGATTAGCATCGATGTAGATATGAACCCCTAAAGTGGTGACCTTGCAATTGCAATTTAACGTAAAGTAATGTCATATCGCCGTCTTTATCGGCAACCAGAGACCATGTGAATGTGCTTAACGTCTCCAATTGATTTGGTTATTTTGAAAACGCACCGCAGTGGCCTAGGCTATACGTCGCGCTAACCGTACACAATGAATAGCTACATCTATTGATACCAAGAGTTTAAACAACTTGTAAACATTTGTACAGCGTGTAAAATTTAAAAGATCAGACTATGTAACAGATAATATTCGTTACAGCATTTGCAAGCTCCAAGCCAGAGACACGTTCATTGCGCTACGCTCTCGGAGGCCAAAACACGGAATTGGTCCTAGTACTGCCAACTGCCATGGAGGATTGGTTAACCAGTTTAAAATGAGGCCATAAGTTTATACATGGGCTCCTGTCCAACAGGCACTTTTTGGACAGGTAATGATGTGTTTAAGAGACAGACTTTAAATGTAAAGGCAATTGAGGCCACTTTTAACTGATAGAGGAGCCTTGAAGCTGAAATATCCTAAAAGTGTGATTCGAGCAATTTGAGATTTGAATGTAAAAAACCCTCTGAGCTGGAAAAATAGAAAGGAAAGAAAATAATTTGGTGCCGCACCATGTACATTCAAAGGCATTTCCTCTTTTCGTTGTCCTGCGTAAGCCTTAAAAGAACAGTCAGCGCAGCCTATTTACACACATTTACATTAAATAGAAGGCGAGTTCCTTTTGACAACCTCCGTGAAAGCGTGAGGCATCGAGTAACACCGCGTCGGGTGGCTCGGTTTGACATCCAGAGGTCCGGGTTCTCGAAGCCTCCCCAAGGCGCGCATGCATCCTCTTCCAGAGAGCGACGACAAGACGGACAGACACGCAAGACCAGAGCAGAACACGTAAAGGACAGAGGCACGCGTCGTTCAGCAAATCCCTCCGGCCGCCACAGCGAGACGCAGACTCCATTTTAGCCATCCTCGGGTCGCCGGGTTCTACCTGGTGAGTTGCCCGACCACTTTAAGCAAGGTCTTATTTTCCTGTTTGAGCTGCTCGTTCTCATCTTCAATATCATCCAGATCCTGAAAAACACATCAAAATGTATAGAAAGCGTTATTTCACCAAAGGATTTTTTTCTTTGTTTTTTACTAATGAAAGTGAATATAGTAGTTGTTTTCCAAAGTGTAAGTCATCTGTGGCCTACATGGTCAAAAGAGAGTCTGTGACACTGTCACATAAATAACAGACTTCCCACAAAGCACAAAGGAGACTTGTGATTGTCAATTGATTCCAACAGAGGTTGATGTTAGGGTGTCGCAAAGCCAACAATATGATATTTGTAGCACAAAAATGTATTATACAGAAATATGGGTGATTATTTGTCAAATCAACCGGATTTCAGAAACTTCCCTGGTTCAATTTTTTTGATTTTGTCATTATTTTTTCCTGAAGATAAACATGTATAGTGATAAAAGCCAGAACATTGAATGTCATCAACGTTTATGTAGTGAGTAATCCACTATTTTGTATAGGGGGGTCAAAATGACAATTTTCACCTGAGATTCAGAGTAGGGGTCGACTGATTATCGGCCTGGCCGATTATCACGGCTGATATTAAGCATTTTTATGATTATCGGTATCGGTCATTTTCAAAACCGATTCGCCGATAAAATAACTTAATTTTGAAACGTGCTATTTGGCTCTGATGCAGCCTGTCAGAACTCACCACTCTGTGGCCTAAAGCAATCTCCGCCCACCACCCATCTGATTTGTTGAGAGTCACGAGTCAGACCAATCAAAGCGGAATTCACTCTCACTCCGAAAAAAGCACTTGTAATCTGCAGTAGCTATAGTGATCACGCATCAGTGCTCTCTCAAAGAATAAGGCAAGCAGCAGCCCAGACGTTGCTTAAGTTGCAATAGATCCCAATCCACTAACGTTGCACTGAAGTTGCAAAACACCTCAATATTATCTATGATTTCTGCGATGCAGAAAAAGCGGACGGAATCGCGGAATCCAGTCATATAAATGGCATTTACTGTATGGCACGGAATTTATCAAAGTTTGGATGAATTAATCAAAAGTAGGTCATTACACTTAAATCAAATCAAATCAATATATGAACTAGTATCTGTAAATATTAAAGCGCAAAAATACTATTTAATTATGAATCCAGCATGTTCTGCGTGTCTCTGTGTATGTAAATGGCACAGACGTGCCGTTTTGTTTTCTACACATACAAAGACTATACAGTGGCGACGGCTCACGTGATTGAGCTTCGTCGATTATCACTACATGACGGACATAGATCATGCAACTATCTCCAGAATCGTGATCTGACTCCTCACTTCATGAAAGCATGTGACAGTTTCATTGGAGTAAAATCTCTTCATTCAGTTACATCGACTACAGAAAAAAAAGTTCCTCAATGGCACCATCAAAATATAATTCGGTTCGCTTAAGAAATTTAGGTATTAGAAATATTTACTCGTGGTTGCAGTTTGATGTACATAATACTGCTCAGGGATGAAAGTTTTCGGTCGCTACAACGGATTTCCGTCAATTGGAAAAAATGAGGGGAAAAGAAACATGTAGCACATTGTTCTGCTGCCGGTGTTCTGACAATTTGTTGATAGCATAATCTGATAAGTAGCATTATTTGTCAGAACACCAGCACACCAATCCTCCCCGCCACGGCTGCAGCTTCTCACTGACAACATAACGCCGCTCGTATCATTCACAGTCGGGTTATTAGCAGATAACACAGAGCAGGTCTTGAATTTCAGCGCGGGATTGCGGCTATTAATAATAATAATTCTACTCATTCCCGCAGGTTCCGCGCTTATAACACGATGACAGATGACGGAACTTATCATTTGAGATTTTTTTTTTGCTTTAATCCCTGACTACTACAACAATTATTACAACTTTTGTTTAAAATAATAATCACACAATACGCTATTTCTTTCATGTTTTAATTTTAATAGTAAATCCATTAAATAAAGAGTTTGCCAAAAAAATAAAGAGTTGGACTGTGGGAGAGTAACTACACTCAAACCAAACACCAGGGAAGGCAAGTTTTGTCAGAGCCTTGGTATTACTAATATTTTAGGCATTAATTTCATGTTACCACAGAATATATATTGGTTCAAAATATCGGTTATCGTCCACTTGATCTGTAATAATCGGTATCGGTCGACCCCTAAAGTCAGTCCAATAAGTTACAGGGACAAAAAACATATAAGAGAAAAATGGCAGCTCGCGCCGCCAGAAACAGCATGTTATCTTTAACAGAGATTGGTAAGTAGGGTACATCTTTGTTGCATTACATGCCAATGGTGACCATTCAAAAATGGGGAACGAGCACTTTTTAAACTCCCACACAATGTATTTTTGGCTATTGCTACAAATATACCCGTGCTACTTATGACTGGTTTTGTGATCCAGGGTCACATATGTCTTGAAATAGAACATTTTTAAGATGCTACTATGTATGTTCTTTAATGTTGAGTGGTTTTGTTGGAGGTGTTAGGAGGTCATTGCTAGTTGTGTATTGACGAAGTTGGTATGGTGAAGGTCACTGCAACTGTTCTACTTTTTAAGCAACGGCCTTTTCCCTTAGCGTAGCGTAGCGTACACTATCAAAAGGATGTAATTGTAGTCACAACTACCTATTTGTCGGCGTTGTGCACTTTGCAATCATTGAAAGTAAAAACATAGCATCTCTGTCGGGTCTCCTGTGTACCGGAGCAGGATTAATAATAACAAATGAAGCATTAGCAGGTTCAATTAGCGGCAAACAAGCTATCGACTCATCAAAAGCCCTGGCTGTAATGTGACAAGTTTCATTTACGGTTTCCTCAGTCACTAATGATGACGGACACTCGGCGGGATTACTCGCAGCACACGTTTTAATGAGCTCAAAGGTTGAGATGATGTTTAACTGGAGGCTGTGTGTACAACTATGAAAAGTAGCACTTTTTTTTCCAGGAAAGGAAAAATATATATATATATATTGTGATTATTATAATAGCAGTCTTTACGAGAAAACAGCTTTGTACACTTACAGACAAATTAATAATGTTGTGGAAAGACTGAGGTTGCAGTATTTTCTGTGTTGTGTATGGTTAATGCTACTCTGGCAGAGACATGGAGTAGATTGTTGAGGTCAATTACATGCAAGTGGTGAAGATTTCAATCACGCTGCACTCTAAAGCAGAGTTCATCGGGCATGTCAACAGCAGGCTGTCTAACAGCTGGAAAAAGGCTGTGTTTGCAGATAGCATACGGCTATAGCGTGGCAAGTCCAAACGCATGGAAACATTCTGTGTACTAAGGGTGTGTTTATAGAAGAGCATTTTCAAGTAACAACGGAAAAGTTTTGATGCATTAGGGCTGGGTGGTATATAGGCTGCGTTTACACTTGGCATTAACATGCGACCTGTATCCGGATGTTGTTTACATACACATTGAAAAGACAAGTGTAAACGCTCTTCTGATCGGAATGTTATCCAGTCAACGTGTCCTGGTCCAGAGGTAGTCAAGGATCCATTGTGACCGGATCTCAGTGTAATGTAAACACAATCCAGCCATCGTGTCTGCATTCGCAGGTCGTCATCACGCAAAACGCCGCCCCCTCTCTCCCTATTTTGTTTCTAAATGATATTGAATGGCAATACCTTATATGTAGTAGTTCTTATATGATTGCATCTGAAATCTTGTGGAGAACACAGAGCGACCTGCTGCAGGGAAAGTGCATAATCCAATTTGTCCTAAACATGAGACATGCTTTATATTAAGGGATTTAAAATAACTGGTAAGATATAGTTATCAGCAGTGTTGGGGTAAGTTGCTTTTAAAATTAATGTATTACAATATTGCATTACTCCAGAATAAAGTAACTAATTACTTTACTATTTTTATGGAAAGCAGTACATTGATACTTTTTGATACTTAGATACTTTTTGTCTCCTGAGCTGGGCTAGCTTATTTATTTTTAAAGGGGACATTGGATGCAAACTTAAGTTTCACATGGTGTTTGCACATAAATGCGTCATGAGCCCTATTCGGACAGGACTAGTTTTCTAAACTACGTTTGAGTTTCGATTCCTATCACCTGACATCTGCGATTTTCATGCACCAATTCGGACAGGACTAACATCTCCGTGTTTATTACAGAGGTGGGAGGGTCTGTTTTGAACAGAGCTTTTCAGAGATCACACGCTTTGTATGGGTGCATTGCGTATAGTCATTCGGATTGATTAGCTGATTAGTATAATCAGTTTTAATACCATGGTGAAGTTAAATGGCTAGTATAGCAAAACCATGTTAATGTGTGGTTACTTTAGTTCAACTATTTTTTTTTATTTATTTATTTGTAGTAAACCCATGTTTAATTTTCATAAATGGTACATATGTAATTAAAATATGATGTAATTGAGTGCAGAAATGAACGTGAGTAATCTTACCTGACGCTGAAATTACAATAGCCAGTCTTAACAGTTTACGTGATTTGGCTCTTGATTTTATTATTGTTATTTTTATTTTTTATTATTTCTTTGCCGGGAAGCAAATATATCAAACATGTGAGCGGTAAGAGCATCTACGGTAATTCACGTTGGCCAAAACACACAAGGAAACGTGTTGTGAAAAAAATATCACCGGCAATCACAGACATTCGCATTCGGACGGGATTAGTTTTCTCAGAGGATCACTGAGTTTGCTGAAAAACGGTAGGTAATTTGCTCTGGAATTATTACAGAGGTTGTGTGAGAAAAACACAGACGTGGCAGATTCAGATGGGATTATAATCACCAAGTACGTCTGTGAAACACAAATTTCTCTAACGACCCCCTGTAAAACTAGTCCCGTCCGAATAGGGCTTTAGCAGTTTGTAGACACAACTACCCTACAATGATAAAAATCCATTCACTTAATTTTTTAATCCCCAAAAAACCTAAAATGTTAATTATCAAGCTGTTTTGATTTTGTGAACAGTATGATGCCATACTGCTGAGGCCCCGCCCACAACTGTATTAGCATATTTCAGCTCTCAGCCAGTTGTACGCTATCTGCCATTTTCTCAGCACTCGAGCAGCTGTAGCAACAATGTCTTGTAAACAATGCAGGCGTCTTGTAAGTTTGATCGAAGTGAATGCAAGAATCTTACATTTTCCCTCAGTGACTCTGATGTCTGAGGGAAAATGGATGTCTGAGGACACAGTGGGTTAGATTCGTTTTTGATGGTAATGCGCCACCAAACACACCAAAAAGGAAGAGGGGGTGGAGTGAGCAACAGCTCATTATCATTTAAAGAGATAAGCACCGAAACAGGTTGCTGTATTTTGCAGACGTTTCATGATGAGCCTATGTATCATAGCAACTTGTGGAAAATGGATGTCCGATGTCCCCTTTAATAACAAAGAACACAAAAGCTATGTTTTTGGCAACTGTAAGGGCCCTTTCACAGCAAAAGTGAAATGAATAAGCCTCAGGCTGAAGAAAGTGCCTGTGCACTTACTCCTGATTTCTTTCAACATAGGGACAGGAGAGCTGTCAACAAATAAATGGGAAAACAATGAAGTTGCGTTACTTATTTAAAAATGTAACTCAGATAATTTCTTATAAATGTAAAAGTAATGCATTTATTTGACTAGTTACTTGAAAAAAACTAATCTGACTACATAACTCGTGTTACTCGTGTTGTAATGCGTTACCTCCCAACACCGGTTAACACGTATAGTTTAAAGGGGTCTGCCCTATCAGATGCTTTGACAGATACACGTGCTGCTGACAGAGAGACTTGAAGACTGGTTTTCCTTTGCTAAAGTAAGGAAACTTTGCTTCCTTTGCTCCTATAAACAAACTCGTGAGACTAGCATATCTCATAGGCACACATGTGACGCATGCATCCTACATCATCCACCGGAACGGCTTCCACGTACGACAGTCAGCAGAAGTGAGAGAATGTGTTTATTACGTTTGAAATATGGATACTTTTCTTACAAAAACGCATGGATTCGCCACAGGAGGCCTTTATTCACGCCCCGGAGCCATGTGAGGTACGTTTTATTATGGATGCACACGCTTTATTTCACATCTTCTGAACTGTTGACAAAAAGCACCCGCTTACCCCCATTGTAAGGCTTGGAGGGGCCAGGACAATTTTTAATATAACTCAGATTGGATTCGTCTGAAAGAATAAATCCCTATACAACCTAGGATGCCACGAGGGTGAGTAATAAATGACATTATTTTTTATTTTTTGGTGAACTAACCCTTTAATAAATGTGCACCTTTGGATTGTTACCGAGGCATCTAGTAATTATGTGTCCAATTTGTAATTTACAACCTATGGGTTCATTTTTTGCCTCAATTACCATCTATTAATTTTTGAACAATACTACTCAGAATGTGGGGTTGAACATTTAACTGAACTGCTGGGTCAAACAAGCCAGTTACTGGGTTTGTCCATATTTTACCAAGTGCTGGGTTGTATTTAACCCAACATTTTGTAGAGTGTGTATTTATAGTATATTTTCATGTGTGGTGGTAGTGTTCTGCTGTCAGAGCTGCAGGGTTGATCCGTCCAAGCGTATACAGTACGGTATGTACAGTGGGTAAAGTGCACACATGCTGGAGTTTGTGAGGCAGGTGTCTGTTTAAGAGCCAGATGAAGCATTTGAAAAGAACATGTTGTTTTTTGTAGTTGTGTACTGTCAAAAGAAATGTGGTGTTTTCAGTGTGAGTATGACCTCCTTATATCTGTCCGTGGAAGCTGAGTTTTAGGGCTGCCACTAACGACCATTTTTATTTCGATTAATCTATTGACTAATTTATCGATTAATCTTAACGATTAATTTCCCACAAAAAAAATCAACAATTTTACTTAAGAATATTTTATTAAACCATATTTAATTAAACCAAATTAAATCTAAAAGTAAAAAAGTAAAGTGCAACAGAGTGCAAGAAGCAAGTGTCCATCTCCTAGTCCAAATGACTGAAATCAAAGTTCAGTATTATAGTATAAGAATGACAACATATCCACGTGTTTATAGTCATACTAAATATTAAAAGTATAAGCAAAAAACAATTTTAAAGGAGTATTACCAGAAATTTTATTTACCATACCCAAATTTATTTAGAGAAAAAGGTAAATTCAGTATTTCGAAAAAACAGAAAAAACAATTTTTTCTTTTTTTAAATAAAATCAATTAATTGGAGATGCTTCCTATAATTATAATAATTTTTTTTTGTGGTAATAAAAATAGACGTTAGTGAACAAAATCCTTTAAAATTACTTAAAATACATATTTAATAGCAATGAGGCAATAATAATTGTTTCAAATAAAGTATCAAAAGCAAGAATGGTTTTATTGAACAAAACTGTTAAAATACATAATGTATTATAAACAATAGAGCTAATGTACATTATGCAACAACAGTGGCCTGCAGAGGGCGCAATCGGCTTGTTTAATATTGACCAAGCACCATATCATTCAAATATCCACTTAATCTTTAATATCTGGCCATTTCTTTACAACAGAAATGCTATAGCCACTGTAAATAAATGAATATGTGGACATACAAAACGTGTAAACTCAGAGTGAGGGTTAGAGCTTTTATTTTGAAACCATGATGTATTCTCCTGTGTTTGCGTAGATTTATAAATTATTTACCTTACAAATCTGAAATGTAAATGGCACTTGTTGCGCGTTCCCAATGAACGAACAGTGCAGAGATGGAGTTGTTGAGACGCTCCACGCATTTAAATAATTAAAGCGCATATACTGTATTAAACGGCATCGCTATATAATTATTTGATTAAATCGAGCGTTTGTGAATTCAAATTATGCTTATTTTTTTGATTTTTAAATTGGGTTTAATATATCTGCATCCTTGGGAAACAGTCAAGAAGATGGTTTATGATTCTCGTCCGTGAACGCGCCACTCCTGTATTTGGCCGTTTAGTCAACGCGAGCAAAAGTAAATCGAGATTAAAAAAAAATCTAATCGTCTAATAAAATCGATGAATCGCGCAGCTCTACTCTACTGTATTTTACATGTTTCTGCTTGATATTTGTATTCTTTCCGTTCAAGTGTATGTGTTGAATATATACAGGTAGGAAAACATAAAAGCAGGCACCTCGAGGAAAAGACTTGGGGGTTCCATGTGAGTTTGCACCGTGCAGCCGACTGATTTTTTTTTTTGTTGTTGGCACGGCCCTCTGAAGCTATGTTTGTGTTTTGGACGGAAGCGAGAGAACCTACTTCCTCATCGACAAAGCCAACAGCCCTGGCATCCAGGGTCAGAACCACCTACAGGTGTTGCCTTGCAGAAACCTAAAGTAGAGCTGCGTTCTAGTCAGACTGGACGGAAGTGGGGACACTGCCCTGGCTGGACTAACTGAGTCTGGCAATGTTGGAAATCTGTGTGTGTAGTAACGTACTAATGTTTAATGCTAGCTGTGATGCAATGATAAGTACTAGTGCAGTGTGTTTTGCCATGGTGAGATTATTACAGAATTATGAGACATCCCATTTTGTCTGTCTAATGTGTGTTGTGTATGTATGGGGTCAGATGCTCCCAAAAGATATAAATGAGCCAACGAGCCAATGATTAGTTTTGGTGGCCATTTGATTTAAGCTGTCAAAGATTTGACACGAGTCACATTTAGAACACAGCATTAAAGCAGTACCATAGTGTCCCATTTCTGAGGGCCCCCATCGGATAGTGCCGCTAGTAACGAGCATATCGATTGGAATCAGGTGGAGTGAGGTCACGGTTTTCGGTTGGTGCGCCTTGGACGAGGTTTTTCAGCTGCTGCGACAACAGCAGCCGAGGAGTTAAAAGGGATAGTTCACCCAAAAATTTTGTTATTAATTACTCACCCTCGTGCTGTTCCAAACCCGTAAGAACTCCGTTCATCTTCGGAACACAAATTAAGATATTTTTGATGGAATCTGAGTGCTCTCTGACCCTCCCATAGACAGCAAGGGTCCTTACACGATCAAGGTCCAGAAACATAGCAAGGACATCAGTAAAATAATCCATGTGACATCAGGGGTTCAACTGTAAATTTATGAAGCTACGAGAATACTTTTTGTGCGCAAAAGAAATAAAAAAATATGCGGTTTACGCTTTGATTTGAATGAAAACCACGTATCTGCGCGGCGCAGCTGACACAAAACAGCATACGCAATTTACGTTCAGTGGATACTCTCCAAAATGGCGCTAGGATGAAGCGGAGGAAACAAATTGTTGAATAAATTCCTTGATCGTGTAAGGACCCTTGCTGTCTATGGGAGGGTCAGAGAGCTCTCTGATTCCATCAAAAATATCTTAATTTGTGTTACGAAGATGAACAGAGTTCTTATGGGTTTAGAATGACATGAGGGTGAGTAAATAATGACAGAAATTTCATTTTTGGGTGAACTATCCCTTTAAGCAGTCAGTGTCCCTGGAGCGGCAGCCGTCATGTGAAGACCGGCTCGTGTAAAGACTTGCTCGACTCTACCTGCATGACTCCACCGAGCAGATGACAACAGCAGATGCTACACCTATATCACCTCTACTGTTGCTGCTTGATTAGTCTTGCTCTGCCACTAACGCTTGCTTGCCTTGCCTCTGCTTCCAGGTCTGCTAGCCCTACAAGGCTTCTGCTTCCACAAGGACTACGCTCGACACATTTCACATTGTATGTATACTCATGGAGATATTGTGTCCTCATTACATATTTGCCTGCTATTGCTCTTCTTCACTTACTTAGTAAGCAAGCTACTTAGTTACTTGCTTGGGATAAACCTTTAGCTACATTTCCTAACTGCATGACAACTTTTGCCAGCTCCCCAATTAAACACACCCGATTCAGCTCATCAGCTCGTAACTACAGTTAAAACCATCAAATAGGTTGTGTCAGATAACGTACACGTCAAACAGGTACACCACAACAAGGATTAGGAATGCTCCATTACGCTAGTACAATAAACACTACATAGCACACATTACCATCAACCTTAGGACATCCAGCCTTCATAAGATGCTTCTACCATATACCTCATTACCTCATACAGCCACTCCAAAAAGGCCACACCGCCAAAGGCGTGTGTCAAACACCTTCACGTGACCATACGCAAAGAGGTACACAACACTACCTCAGTACGTTACATCATGTCAAATGCCTACAGATGGCACCTCTGCAACCCGCACACATACAAGTACAAAAAACTAAAGCTTCACTACCAATCTACATTACAGTGATTTTTAACCTTATGCCCTAAAACAGCACACCCAAAGTTCACAGCTATGCTTCTTACTAGTGGCCACACACTATAAAACTTCAACTTGCACACTGAAAAACAATAAAGGCTGTTCCTTGACCAAGTAATTGTGTTACTACTTTCTTCTATGACAACTCACTATTAATTTGACAAAGCAAAGCAAACTTTACTTCACTTCAGCTGTTTTAAAGAACTCACTACTTTGCTTTCTAACAACATGCCATCTCACATTTCTACCATACCATATGATTCATCTAAAACCCATATAGGCTACTTCAACTACAAGTACACCTTACCCAACTAATTCTCAAGACACATCATATCAACATTACACAGCCAGCTCATTTCTTTTCACCCACACATACAGTTCAGTTCTTACTGAAGGCCAAGAGCCAATGCTTCCCAGTGTGGTGCTGTCAGCCTCATAAAGACGCTGTCACTGACACCAGACTATCAAAGCATGAAAACAATTACAATTACAGCTCCACATGACTACAGGCAACAAACACATCCTTGCTTAAAAGCTACCTTATACAGTTGGACTGCATCATCTTTCAAGCTACTATGCACCCATCTCGTAACATAAATATAACCCTTCATCAACCAGCACGTCAACTTTTAATTCTCATAAGCACTACGTGCTTTGCCTATGCTTTGTACCCTGCATGGGCCAATTGCATATTCAAAGAGTCTGGCCTCTTTCATGCTTTGCAATGATTGGCCTTCAGCTTCAAACGCTCATACTTTCTAGCTCCGGTTCAGAATAACACAAACACATAAAACAAGGAGAGTCAGTCCCTTTGGATCTACACCTAACGGACACAGTGTCTCTATAATGTTGATCAAATATCCAATCGGGGCACAATTGAGCAGCAGTCACCTCACATAAACACTTGCTGCTGGAAATGCACTGAGACCTGAGAGCATTTGTTACCCTAAAGCAGAGGATAATTGTAATCTTCCGCTAAGCGCCTTTACAAGCGCCTTTACATCCCATCTCAATTCTCAGAGCTGATTGCTGCAAGATAGCGACATGGTCATTTGATAATCATTCCTGTTTAGTTGCCGCCTACGTGAGACGTGGCTGTTTGGGGAAGGCCAAAAGAAGGGGGGAAAAACGCTTTCCGGAAAGCAAAACACCTGCAAACTCAACGGAAGACGTAACCGCAGTCTGCAAGATGCCTTAGTAAATAGCGTGAGAGGTTAGAGGATGAGTAATGTCCATTAGCGGTGTAAACAAGTGTAAATATAGCAGTGTGCTTACGTCCGACGCAGATGCTTTTAATTACGACGCTGCTTAATGGGATGCTCTGTGTGACAAACATGCCAATACTGCTGAAATGCGTGCAACGTGCAAGATCCATGTCATTTTTTATGCTTTATTTTATTGCTTTAGCCAAAACATTTCTGTCATCGCCAGCTCACTTCATTTAAAGCACTGTCTGCTAATTCAAGTCCAAAAAAAGCAAAACAAAAACATTTTAATTAATGCTAAGTTTTTGCCTCTTTGGATACTACGCTGTTTGGCACCTTCTGTGCCAATCTGCTGCTATAAAGGCCTACTTTTACCAGGTTTACTGGGTTAACTTAACTGCAGTATTTTAATAACTACTCTTTAACTGATACCCTTGTAAAGGTCATATACAGTCAGGTCCATATATATTTGGATACAGACACAATTTTGATTATTTTAAACATTATTTTTTTATTATAACATATTCAAGTTACAGTTAAAGTGCACACTGAGCTTTCATTTGAAGGTATTCTCATCAAAATTGGATGAAAGGTTAAGGAATTACAGCTCTTTAATATGTACCTTCCCCTTTTTCAAGGGACCATAAGTAATTGGACAATTCACTCAAAAGCCGTTTCATGGACAGGCATGGCCTATTCTTTCGTTATTTCTACATCAATCAAGCAGGTAAAAGGTCTGGAGTTGATTCCAAGTGTGCCATTTGCATTTGGAAGCTGTTGCTGTGAACCCACATCATACGGTCAAAGGAGCTCTCCATACAAGTGAAACAGACAATTAGCCTTTTTCACAAAAATCGGAAATTATGTCAGCGCAGGGTAAAGTTAGTTCTGTTACAGGTCTGCGCCTATTATATTAGTATGCCCTTTTGTCAAATAATGCTTCTTACCTTTTCTGTTTTCCAAGTTGTTGTTATATAATCTATAAAGAAATAACATTTTACTTGTTTGTAACTTATATGGCCACTCAGACCACTGACTCGTGAGATAATACACTCAACATAGCGCCGGATGGTTTCTATTCTCCATCTCAGACATCCCTTTTTATATAGTCTTTGATCTCCGATACATTTGAACGTATTATCTCAATTTACTCAGTCATTTCCCTCGAATTACCACATCATGATAAATTACTTAAACATTTATGTCCAGATGCACATTTTTCCAAGAATACATTAAACAATTCTCAGTCCGGTTGAAGCATATTAAACTCAACACAACAACGTAATCCCGATAGAATAGGAACAAAGGCATGAACCCGAGTCATCTCTTGTTTAATATGTATTTGCCAGGGCAGATTATACAACGTACATTTATGCCATCACGTTAGTAATGCAAAGGAGAGCAAGTAGAAAATACAATATTACTTTAATAATAATAATAGCGGGGAAAAAAACACTTGGAGAGTCATAATGCACAGCCAGCACCAAATGGACAGAACCGGCAAAACTAACGGAATTATAATTGCCACCACTTAGATTTAAACAAACTTGAATTTGTGATGACCCAAGCTGACCAAACAGTTAATTGTGAAATGTTTGTGCTTTGTAGAGTAAAGTACCAGCAGTTCAAGCATTTTCATAATATCTCATTTGTAAAAAAGATTTTGATACTCGAACTCATTCTTGTTAAGTACAACCGCAGTTAAGTGCAAGCGCCAGTCCGAAAGCCAGAAACATGGAAGTGTGAAAAAGGCTAATTGTTAGGCTTCAAAAGCAAAACAAAACCATCAGAGAGGTAGCAGGAACATTAGGAGTGGCCGAATCAACAGTTTGGTGCATTCTGAGAAAAAAAGAACGCACTGGTGAGCTCAGCAACATAAAAAGCCTTGGACATCCACAGAGGGAAACAGTGGATGAGCAGAGAATCCTCTCCATGGTAAACAAAAACCCTTTCACAACATTCAGCCAAGAGAAGAACACTCTCCAGGAGGTAGACGTGCCACTGTCAACGTCTACAATCAAGAGAAGACTTCACGAGAGCAAATACAGAGGGTTCACCACAAGGTGCAAACCAGGCCTGATTAGACTTTGCCAAAAAAAAAAAAACATCTAAAGAAGCCAGACCACTTCTGGAAAAGCATTCTTTGGATGGCTCAAATTAAGATCTACCTGTACCAGAATGACGGGAAGAAAAAAGTATGGTGAAGGCTTGGAACGGCTCATGATCCAAAGCATACAACATCATGTGTCAAGGCATGAGCGTGCATGGCCTCCAGTGGCACTGGGTTACTGATGTTTAGTGATGATGTGACAGAGGACAGGGATATACTCTCCGCCCAGATTCAGTCAAATGCAGCAAAGTTGATTGGGCGGTGCTTGATAGTACAAATGGGCGATGATCCAAAACACCAGCAAAAGACCCCTCCCCTCCTTTCTTTCCCGCCGTTTTTGAAGGTAAGAAAGTGGATATTGTGCAATGGCCAAGTCGATCTCCTGATCTCAACCCAATTGAGCATGCATTTCACTTGCTGAAGACAAAACTACAGGCAGAAAGACCCACAAACAAACAATAACTAAAGTCAGCTGCAGCTGCAGTAAAGGCCTGGCAAAGCATCACGAAGGAGGAAACCCAGTCTCTGGTGATGTCCATGAGTTCCAGACTTAAGGCAGTCATTGCCTGCAAAGGATTCTCAACAAAATATTACAAATGAAAATTTTATTTATGATTATATTTATTTGTCCAATTACATTTGAACCTCTGAAAATGGGGGGGACTGTATAAAAATGGTTGTTATTCCTATGCATTTTATGTTATATTTTTGTTCAACCCCTTGAATTAAAGCTTAAATAAAATTTTATTGTGATTGTTTTATTTTTCATTCTGTTCTGGTGGCATACAGAGCCAAAATTATGAAAACTGTGTCAGTGTCCAAATATATATATATGAACCTGGCTGTAGGTCTACATTAACTATCAATTAATTCATAAAAACATCATGCAAGTGTACTGATTGAGACCACTGGCCTATATTAAAACCATGTTAAATATTCACTGCTAAATCTACAGACAATTCTGGAATAATATGGAATTTGGAAATGGAAAACGCATAGAAACCCTGATTTGAGGTAAGCCCAAGTAAAATGTTCTAAAGAGCGTGTGCGAGCCGCCTATAAATTGTCACTTCTAATTAAACGACATGTTAATAGCAGTTATATTGACATTTCCATCTTCGTATGCAAATTAAAGTAGTTATCGAAGAGGAAATGAAAATAAGTATGACAGATAACGCTTCTGGACACATGCGCTTGTAAAGTCGCTCGTTTGGGTGCTACGAGACCCCTGTCTGCTTCTCACCCGGTTTAGCAGGTCGATCTCTTCCTTCAGCTTAACGATCAGCTCGTCCTTGTCCTGGTGGGCTTTCAACAGGTGACTGTTCTCCTGCCTCTCCGCGGCCAGCTCCTGTGAAAGTGCAATTCCATCAGATCCAAAGCCTTAAGCGCAATTACAATAGTACATAGTGTGTGCTGCTTTGCCTACTTTCATACTTCTGTATGCAAATAAGCACTGTTAGGATTGACTAAACTCTTAGAATTTCAGATTAATGCCATGCGTGGCAAGTTTCGGAATATTTGATGCACAATGATATGGAAATGTGGGTGATTGTCAATATCATGGTCTTTTCCAAATGATGTTGCACCTTAGTTTACATTAACGCTCTAGGAATGCACTCACGACAGCACCTTGTAAGTTGCTCAGTTATGTTTCTGCAGCGCTGTGCATGATAGTGACATTTCTTCACTCTAAAATGCTGTTCCACATCATAGCATTCAACATACATTACCAAGTAGCAACCTCATTTTTGGTATGGACAGAAAAAATTGCTTATTACAAACTTGGCACATCGAGCGTGGTTAGGATGTGCTGTTTGTTTTATTCAAAACAGAACATAAAAGTATGCTGTCCGTGTTCCCGAGGGCTTTTCCTTTGGCTTAGTAGGTAAATGCTCAATTCTCCCTGTTACACAGGTTAATCCTCCATCACACCAACACGTAGGAGCATGTGAACATATGTTCCTACATCCTCAGAGACGCACTAATATTTATGACTATAATACAGGGCTCTTAAAAATAAAGGTGCTTCACGATGCCATAGAAGAACCTTTTTGTCTAAATGGTTCCATAAAGAACCTTTAACATCTGAAGAAAAGGTTTCACAAAAGGTTCTTTGTGGAAAAAGAAGGTTCTTCAGATAATAAAAAGGTAAGAAAGAGATGGTTCTTTAAAGAACCTTTGACTGAATGGTTCTTTGTGGAACCAAAAATGGTTCTTCTATGGCATCGCTTGAAGAACCTTTATTTTTTAAGAGTGTATAAAGCAGCACCTCGATTGACTGTCGCTACAGACGTTACAATCACAATCATGAAGCGTGTGGCCTTAATGCATCATGTGCCTTTAAGATCGCTGTTCAGCTGATCTTGAAGTTTAAGAAATATTTATCTCACTATTAAAGCGTTCGCTGCATGGAAATTTGTTGCATGGAAAACCTTAAGCCAATTAAGTTGAAGGTTATTACAGTGCTGTCTGAGTCAAGCTGAGTAGATAACAGTGGGGAAAAAAAGTATTTAGTCAGCCACCAATTGTGCAAGTTCTCCCACTTAAAAAGATGAGAGATGCCTGTAATTTTCATCATAGGTATACCTCCACTATGAGAGACAAAATGAGAAAAACTCCAGAAAAGGCAAAAATAACATTGTCGGATTTTTAACAGGAACTTCATGTTAAATTCCGGATAAAATAAGTTTTGCACATACAAACAAGCAAGATTTTGGCCCCTAGACCTGTACCTTATCTTTACAGAGGCCCTTGTTCCTCCAATGGTAACCTGTTAATGGCATCTGTTGAATCGTACCAGTATACAAGACCCTCGTCACAACCTCAAACAGTCACACTCCAAACTCCAACATGGCCAAGACCAAAGAGCTGTCAAAAGGACACCAGAAACAAAATTGTAGACATGCACCAGGCTGGGAAGACTGAATCTACAATAGGTAAGCAGCTTGGTGTGAAGAGATCAACTGTGGGAGCAATTATTAGAAAAATGGAAGACATACAAGACCACTGAAAATCTCCCTCGATCTGGGGCTCCACGCAAGATCTCAACCCGTGGGGTCAAAATGATCACAAGAACTGTGAGCAAAAATCCCAGAAACACACGGGGGGACCTAGTGAACGACCTGCAGAGAGCTGGGACCAAAGTAAAAAAGGCTACCATCAGTAACACACTGCAACGCCAGGGACTCAAATCCTGCAGTGCAAGACGTGTCCCCCTGCTTAAGCCAGTAAATGTCCAGGCCCATCTGAAGTTTGCTAAAGAGCATTTGGATGATCCAGAAGAGGAATGGGAGAATGTCATATGGTCAGATGAAAAAAAAATAGAACTTTTTGGTAAAAACTCAAACTTGTCGTGTTTGGAGGAGAAAGAATGCTGAGTTGCATCCAAAGAACACCATAACTACTGTGAAGCATGGGGGTGGAAACAACATGCTTTGGTGCTGTTTTTCTGCAAAGGGACCAGGAAAACTGATCCGTGTAAACGAAAGAATGAAATCGTGAGATTTTGAGTGAAAACCTCATCACCCCATCAGCAAGGGCATTGAAGATGAAACGTGGCTGGGTCTTTCAGCATGACATGATCCCAAACACACCGCCCGGGCAACAGAGGAGTGGCTTCGTAAGAAGCATTTCTAGGTCCTGGAGTGGCCTAGCCAGTCTTGAGATTTCAACCCCATAGAAAATCTTTGGAGGTAGTTGAAAATCTGTGTTGCCCAGCGATAGCCCCAAAACATTTACTGCTCTAGAGGAGATCTGCATGGCGGAATGGGCCAAAATACCAGCAACAGTGTGTGAAAACCTTGTGAAGACTTACAGAAAACGTTTGACCTCTGTCATTGCCAACAAAGGGTATATAACAAAGTATTGAGATGAAACTTTTGTTATTGACCAAATACTTCTTTTCCACCATAATTTGCAAATAAATAAATAAATTCTTTAAAAATCCTACAAAATGTGAGTTTCTGGATTTTTTTTTCTCATTTTGTCTCTCACAGTTGAGGTATACCTATGATGAAAATACAGGCCTCTCTAAGCCTTTTTAAGTGGGAGAACTTGCACAATGGGTGGCTGACTAAATACTTTTTTCCCCCACTGTAGATGTGAATCTTATGGAAAACCACTGCAAGATAGGTGCTAAAAAAATTAGGCTTGGAATATGGACCCCATGTTGAAATGTAATTTAATATCAGTATATGATAAAGAATCCGTGCGGACATTTGGTCCTGACATTTGAGAGTAAGAGGCACAGGGTTTGGTCTCGTGGCGTTTCGTAAAAGCGCTGCAGATGGAGATTTCTTCCAGAGAAAGGTCAGGATTGCACCAAGAGACCACAGGAAACGGCACCGGTCATTTGGCGTCGACCAAAAGATAGCAGAAAGCCATCGGAAACTGGATGAAATGTTGACATTTCTGCCTCAAGCAAAAGGCAATGCCGATTGAGTATGTGTACAGATTGAGGCAAAAATTGGACTCGATGGGTAAGTCTACGAGATCAAAAAGTTCAGGTCAAATGTGTTGTTTGGGACAGGACCGGTGTAAAAAGCTGTAGGTAGGACAGGCTGCTCTATCTTGATGGTAAATGCACAGAAACATACCCTTTCTAGCTCCTCTATCCTTCTCTCCTGGGATGTGAGCGCAGCTCCGCTGCCTTCCCTTCCGTGTCGATGGCGATGTCTGTTTCCGTCTTCGTCGCTGCGCACAAAAAAAACAAACACAAAAAATTTTGGAGTTGAAAATCCATTTCGAAATGGCAAACAATCTGTTATATATAGATATAATTCTATATATATATATATATATATTTATATATAGATATAGATAATAATGATAATTAGATGGAGCATCTAAATGAATAGGCCTACATATTACCTTCCCTTTGAACATATCAAATACAGCACACAACAAACTAAAAGTTGTCATGCTTATTAACACTGAAAAACATTTTCGAACAGTGTGCCTAGTTCGTGACTCACAGCTGGCGGTGCCACGCACCTCTAATGGAGACGTCTCCTTAAAAGCTTAAATAAAAAAATAATAAAAACAGGTGCACGCTTTTTCACTCTGTGTTCTGGTTACCAAAGATGCCTCGCTAAAACATCTTTTCACACATTTTTCTCCCTTCAAACGAGACCTCAATCTTTTTCCAACATAATGGCTTGGAAAGTGTCATTTATTTCGTAGGAGCGGAAATAAGAAAACTCAAGTAGTAAATTATCAGAGTATGAAAAGCCTTTTTATGGCACAGTAGAAGGCATTAGAGCAATGCGCTTTCATTAGCGAGGAGAACATACCTGCTTCTTACAGGACTGTGCCTTGGGACATCGCTGTGCAGCTAGTCAAAAAAGGGGGGAGTGGGGTTGGGGAAGAATATCTGTCTTTTCCCATTTGTTTCACTCTCCCAATCTTTCTCGCTCTTTGCTTAGGCCAGACGCTCTGGGAATATTCATGTGGAACTTATTTTAACCAGCTTCATCTCAGTAATTACATATGTGGAAGACTTGGAGAGGATTCCTTCATAATATTTCACTCATTCGGCTGATAACCCTTTCCCGGGAATCAAATTATTGGGCCTTCTTTTCGCTTCAGAGTGTTGTTCTGAGCTAGGCCTGTCTGTACATTCCACAAAAGCGGGAAGAAAAGAACTGGCAACGAATCAGAGAAAGGCTCATGTGTGTGGTCTTTTTTTCTCACCTGCCCGAGGATTTGCAGATTTATGAACTCCCTGTATTTTCCATGCTCCCTGAAATTGTATGTAATGTTAAAGATGTCATGTGTATCAAAAATTAGATGCACTGACTCAAACGATGGTGTGAGAATGGGGCGCCCAATCGATGAAGGACTGAGAATAAGCTGTAAACCTGAACTTTTTCGATTCCAATTGGTGACGTTGATGGTGCGGAAATGATATGCCTTAAACAAAATATCTAAAATTCTTTTGAAAAACAAGAAAGCTAGTCTCATCCAGAGAATCATCAGGATACATCTCTTAAAGGAGATCATGAAATCAAAACCTAGTCTATTTATTTTCATGATAATAACATCACAGTTTTTTCAGGGAAATTCCTACAGCACTTAAGAGTTACTGAAGTCAAGTAAAGTCAGGTTTATTAGTATAGCGCTTTTTACAATACACATTGTTTCACAGCAGCTTTACAGATTGTGACATATCAATTTCTTGTTTTAGGAAATAATAATTCATATAATTCATATATTTAGTCCTTTAGTCAGAATTACGTGTGGAATAAACAGACAATGTGCAATATGCATAATTAATGCTTCATCTGTGTGTAATTCAGTTGGAGAGACAAAACAGAAGCTAAATGCAGTTTCATGTTGTTTTGAAGCATGCGTTAAGATCTACAGTGTGCGTTTGCAGCTACTCTCAATTTGAAAGAGGACAGAGCCCTAGTCAAAACAACTTGTCATTTTACATTTCAAACATTTACATTTCACAGCTACCAAAAAACAGAATTCAGAAATGTTCTTGAAATTGCTGTGAAATCAGCTGTGAAAGTGACAAACGCGACACTAGCACCGCAGAAATATCCTGCTCTGGCTGAAACTAGCTTCAATCGCCTCTCTCTTCTAAAGGTTTTTACATTTTCTAACCACAGACGGGCTGAAGGGAGCTCTAGCCCACATAACATTATCATCCACGGAGGTCTGGTTGGGCGACGATCGCTCGGGTGCAGAAAAACCATTTGCCAGCTCAAATGTTCTCCACGGTTATTCCCAGAGTGTCTCTCTTTTGACAGACGGCCGTTCTAATCCTCCAGCTAATGAGGAGGTACGGTGAAGTGCTTCATCTAATGAGGAGATTCAGGTCAAATGTACAGAATGGAGCCGATGTGCAACCGACCAGCCTAATGCTCATGGACCCAAACTATTTAGCTAAGACCAGCATCATTATTAATATTATTATTGCTCATTCTTAGGGTTAGAGATCTGAAGAAAACCCGAAGAGTAACTCTTCCCACAAATTTGTGGTATGTACATGAATGGTATCTCAAATTGTGTGCTTTCTTTGAAGTGATTGAACTTTCCTAGTACATTATAATTATGGATCTGAGCCATGTCTAGGGACCTTTCGGGTGGGCTCTTTTTCCTTCTTCTTCTTCATCTTGATGGCAAAGAAACCACCTAGCAATGCTCTGGCAACAATCTAGCATAGTAGCGACGAGAAATTTTCTTCAGAAAATGTGAAACTGTAGTTTAAAAAAAAATGCATTTGCCCTGATATTTTTCAAAGATGACGCATCTATTGTTATTCAACACTGAAGACGACAGAAATAATAGTAATAAAGGAAACCCTAAAGGAAAAGGTCCAGTAATACGCCCAGATGAGGTGTGTGATGTATTTCGCCGTGGCTCTATCAGTATAGTGTAGTCTGACTCTGAGAACGGAGCAGATGTCCAATCTGAATGTTCATGTCCTGGGAATGTAACCGCCACTCTGTTGCATTAGTCCCCTGTGGAGAGGAAACAGGAGGAGGCAGAGGTAATGATCTGCTCCTGGAAACCCGACAGGGGGCTTTGTGTGTATGAGAGAGAGAGAGGGCCGGAAGTCAACTCTAAATATGTTGGCCACACTAGCTGGCCGCAGATTTAATTAATTTCGTGTTCATTCCTCAAGAACAAACTTTTGGTTAGGACTCAAATAACCATTAGACATATTTTACTTGTCTCCGAAACACTAATTATCTGCAACGGAACATCATTAATTTAATGTTTATGGCTAGCTCCTCCTTTTGTTCTATGAGCGTGTTCGTTGTGGTTTCTGCTACCGGTTCTGCCGTCCGCCTGTCATGCCGGCTGTGGCAGAGCCCAGCGTGTTGGAGTGCAAGTATCAGGGCAGAAAGATGGGCGACTAATCAAACGGCCAGACTGAGCTTCAGATGGGCTTTTGTCTGCATCACCCTGGATCCACAATGCACTGGCACTTTCTGTGCAAAATGAGTCCAAGCCATTGTAAACAGGGAGGTCTGATTCATTTTAGTGAATCGGTTTGTTCATTTAAATGAACTAGTTCAAATGTCTGGATGGATTTTTACACTTCTATGTGACATCCAGCTGGCAGGATGTTGAGGTGTTCTGAGTGGTTGTTAGCATCTTGTTATGCCATTGCTAGAATGTTATGGGTGGGTGGTTGTTTTGCTGTAGAGTCCACCATGATATTCTGGTCACTAGACATGGTTAGGGTTCCCACATAAAAAAACTGTCCGCTGATCCATCTGCATGCTGGGAAAACAATCAAACCTCTCGTTGCGGCGCAATGGATGCACCATTGAGAAAAAACCTTAATGTGTGCAGCACAAGCGCTGCAGGATGAAAAATATTCTCGTAGCTTCATAAAATTAAGGTTGAACCACTGATGTCACATGGACGATGTCCTTACTACGTTTTTGGGCCTTGAATGTGTCAGTTCCATTGCTGTCTATGCAGGGTCAGAAAACTCTCAGATTTCATCAAAAATGTCTTAATTTGTGTTCCGAAGATAAACATCATAAGGGTTTGGAACGACATGAGGGTGAGTAATTAATGACAGAATTTTTGGGTGAACTATTCCTTTAAATACAGATAATACCACTATTTACCTCACAGATTTACTTTTAAATGTATCCCTTACAGTTGAATTAATTACTTATGCAT
Source organism: Sinocyclocheilus anophthalmus (assembly GCA_018155175.1). NCBI lineage: Eukaryota > Metazoa > Chordata > Actinopteri > Cypriniformes > Cyprinidae > Sinocyclocheilus > Sinocyclocheilus anophthalmus. The sequence goes on from JADLZN010002962.1 coordinate 134,918, forward strand.
TTTAAGAATCAGTTCAAAAAAACAATTGGTGCTTGAATCTCAACTCAACTGCTGCAACCTGTATAAAAAATTTAATGTGACATTTGGAAATGTTTAAGAAAAATTGCCATTGTTGGGGCAGGAAGTGTTAACATGAGAGGTTACACAGGGTCATGCTGGATATTTCTTTGTCAAAGTCACTCAAGAGTTTGAACTTCCTAGAACTTTTCTCTTAATTATGTATGCTCAGCTGGATACAAACAGTCCACTTGTATCATTCAAGTGGAAACAAATTCAGGCCTGACTTTGCTGCCAACTGAGAGAATGAAAGCAACTGGCGTTCTTACAGTGGCTCTGAAAAATTAGTCCAGTTAAGCCATGCTGTCATTTCACAGGCTTTAAATCCCTTTCTTCTGACAAGACACGTCTTTTTCAGCAGTTTTGCGAAGGCAAATTTCCAAGCCAGGAGAATACTTTTTACATCTGACAGAAGCCACCAGATGAGTGAATGGTCCAGAGTTGCGGTCAGCGGCTAAAACGGTTTAATCCCTTCGATCTCCCTCTGCGCAATGCAGTGCTGAAAAGACATATCTTACCCTCTGACAGATATTAGATGCAGTCAGACTCACCTCTTATGACTTCTGGATCTCGGAGTGTCCTGAAAAATAAAACAGAGGCATAAAAATGAGAATAACCTATAGGTTTAATGGAAAAAGAGATAGACCTATATACAGATACACAAACACAAGCAACAAGCCTCCCAATAGTTTCTGTTCGCCTTTGAACGGTATGACTCACTCTATTCATACGCCCCTTTCTGAGGTACCAAAGCTAAACCAGACAAAAAAAATAAATCAGAAAACAATAAATCCAGGCGCTATAACTCAAACAGAGCTGAACCTTATGGTTGTGTTTGCTTCAAAGAAACAAGTTCCATCACTGTGATGGCCTACAGGTTATGGTTATCATTCTCAAACTCTCACTAAAGGCTGATATCTATCCAACTCATACAAAACAGTTTCAGACCCATATGTTCCAGGAACACAAAGTTTGGCTATTCATAATGTTTAGGTACATGTTATTTATTTATTAAATTTTTTTTACAACAATCAGATTTTACTAATCATTCCTCTCAAAGCCTCTCGAAATAGTGTTTGGCTGAAGCAAGATGTTGACAATCTAATTCCACACCACCACCACAATATCATCATCTCTTTATACACAAAGCTCTAGGGGAACGTATAAAGTTTCAACCATCATAAAACATATTTCAGAGGCAAAATCCTTTTTTAATGTCTTTGCATCTGTCTGGTGGTTCTTGGCCTGATTTTGCTGAGAAATTAAATGTTCAAGCAAAATAACCTGTGCGGGTTTCAACAGACACATCACACAAGATCTTTGAACAATGCTGTACTGTACCTTGAAAATCTATCCAAAAATATGTTCTTACTATCTGTTTCTGGTCTTATTGTGAATGATTTATCACTGCCTAGAAAATAATGTTTGTCTTCATAATCTAGCCCCTGCTTTTAATCACCTGTGATATAATTAACATTTTTCATGAGCTAATCATCAAAACCAAGTCCCATCCTACATCTTTCCTCATTTATTATAATTTCACTCAGAAATACGTCACATTACAGAAGTAAAATGGCTTGTGAATGCTTATAAACATCAGAGTATGTGAGCGGAGCGGAGTGGGAGCGGAGCTTCCCTCAGCTTCGCCATAGTAGAGACGTTGCACAGACAAGTAAGCTAAGCGAGTTAAGCAGTCATTCAATATGGACTTGGGCTAATTGTAGTGTTCCATTAAACCATGTTAAAACTATTCTTCTAGTATTATGCATTTATTTTTCGTTTAATATAATTTCTGAACAGAACTTTGATTTTTCAAGCATAGTGAAATAATTTAGCTGCGGAGCGGTGTTTCTGATTATTGGAGCAAGGAGTGGAGTGGGACCGGGAAATGCTGAACCCGGAGCGGAGCTGGAGCGGAGTGATTATTGAATGCTTGGAGTGCAGAGGGGAAATTGTTGCCGCTCCACTCCGCTCACATACTCTGATAAACATTCAGAGCCTAATGGTAATTTGGTGATACAGAGTGCTAAATTACTCAAAATAACGATTGTTTGTATAGCTGGAACCATTAACCTTAAAAAATTAGGCATTTTGGTCATCACAGACGAAAAGTAAGAGCAAAGAAACAGAACAAAAAGTGTGTGTGAGAAAGAGAGATGAGGGAGGTTAACTGAAATGGAGAAAGCAAATATATTCATTGTATTCAGCCCATTTCTCTTCTGATAAATTGCACATTGCTTAGGAATTCATAGCTGTTTGCGATGATGGGCTTTGTGATTTTGACAGCCAATTTAAAAAGGTAAGATCTCAGGATCTCAGAAGGCCAGTCTAATAAAGTCCGGCACAGGCCTGCTCTGGCATTCTGAAGCTGTGCTCATGTGCCCTAAATCTTTCCTGCTTTATGCGATAAACATTCAAATCCTTCCAGAGACAAGTGGCCCAAGCCTGTTGCCTGTACACAATTCATATTTACCCACATAGGCCTTGTAAGATTAAATACGAACGCTGAAATCCTCAAGCTTACCGAGCAAAAAAAACCTTTGAGAATTCCAGCTGTTGAGCAGCGTTTTAAAGGAAACTGCATCTAATTGCACTATGCAAATTCTGCTTTGCCCCATAACACTTCTAACAGGCGCTTTTGTCAGGTGAAAATTACACTGCCACCATCTCATCGCTCTTATTGCTAGGGTCAGCGCGGTGTCGCATGGGAAATCCCTCCCAGCGTATCTAACATCTTCACACGAGAAGTGCTAATTAAAAATGCAAATGAGCATGAACACTTTGGTTCAGAATTAACCCAATATTGTCACGCAAAGGCTGTCTCACAAACCCCAGTGCAGATGTTCTGACCAAAATGTTAATAAGTGTAAAGTTTTATGTCTCAAACCTTACCGAGTTTCCCACCTAGACACCTTTTCGCAATTTCATTTGCACGTTTAAATGCACCTATGATACCAAGGAAGCCGTTTCGGTCCATGATTTTTGTCCATTGATTACTCATATCTAGGTAGGCAGCTCACTAGGTTTTGAGGCACTGATGCACAGATGGAGTTGAATTTTCCAGCGATACACTGTTTACCATTGGGCCACACTGGAGCGAGATGATCCCGTGGAATGTTCCATACGGTTCTGCGAGTTCTAGTGGTTCTCCGGTATCAGAGTGTTTTCCTTATATGGCAGAAGAGAAGAAAGGTAAAGCGCAGCTTAAGCAGAAGCAGATGGAGGCCTCGAGCTGATCAGGACTTCATTTCAGAAGAGAGAGAAGCAGCAAAACAACACACACACAGCACCAGAAGGGAAATGCTTGTCCCAGCTAGGTGTTCATTCGGTTATGTTTCCAACCGGACAAAACGACGTCATTAACAAAAATGGTTATTAAAGTTAACCAACAGGATTTTTTTAAATTAGAATTGAATTAAATTAGAATGGAAAAGTGTCTGTGACCCGTTAAAAATACTCAAATTTGTTTACCGGGGATTCATTTTACATGTGCAAAAAGCAGCAAACAACAGAACATGAGGATTCACATGGTCATCATATCACATCACGCACCTGCAGCGCTTCTGCGAGTGGAGAAAAACATAATAAAGCTAGACTATATATAAACAAATAAATAGGCCTATACGAGAAATATATCTTTACTTAAATAATAAATTAAGAAAATGAAAGAAAAACTGTAACAAATAGCCTAGTATGCAGAGTTTCGGTTCAATTTTGTGCTGCGTGAAAGGAAACCAGACGGCAGAAAGCGCCATCCTATTTTTCTTTAGGCTTATTTTACAAAAGCACAAAGATTTGTTTTAATTGTGAATGTACACAAACAAAGGCAAACCTTTTACAATTCCGATTATCTTTATGACTAAAAGGTGTAGTTGTTTCCACTGTTAGAAGGAAAAAATTCAAGTGACTGATTGCTCTTGCTCTTGAGCAATCTACGCTCTTGACTGATTTGCTTTGACTGTTCTGACGATTTGTGCTACCCTGTCAGATTTTGCTACCTCCCATTAAAACAGATGGTAGCATAATTCGATAGCGAAAAGTGCTACCTAGGGCTGGGTGATATAGCTAAAAAAGTATCAACGATATAATGTTTCATATCGTTCGGTATCGATAATTATTGACATTTTTTATAACCTTTTTTAAAACAAAGAGCAATATAATTTTTTTTTAAACTTAATAACCACTGTATTTTTAAGTTAACTCAATTTATTGAGACAAACACCACTTTTATTTTTTAACAGTCAAAAACAAAATAAAAATTAAACAAATATCTCATTTCTAATGTTATATATGCAGATTAAATAGGTTTTAACTTTTGGGTGTATCCAGAGGCACAGGAGGGGGGCGGCAGAGCAAAATAATGAAAGTCACACAAATTGTCAATGCAAGGAAATAATTCTATAAAAAAAATGAGCATTACGTCTAAATTAACTCATATAAATCAAATATAATTTAGTAAACTGCATAAACAATTATGAACAAAACAGCATCACGTATTTATGCATTGCTTAATACAAAGAGCCGAATCGCCCATCACACAGATTGCCTTTAAAAACATATGAGACGCAGTGAAAAGGAATAAACCTCCACAAATTTGCGATGCGTTTTCTAAAAGTTTAAACTGTTTTAACTTTGCATGGCTACATCTCTTGTGTGACACGTGAGTGCAGCAGTCATATTTGTCAGTCTAAAAAAAATGCGCTAAATATGCGTTCTGTGTGAACGGCTTGATTTCAGTTTTTTAAACCTAATCAAGATCTTTCAGGCTTATAATTATATATTTTAATGATTAACGCAGCAACTGCGCGGTCTTGTGGGCTAGACTAACAAAACATTAAACTACAACGTCACTTACATCATCATCACAGCATATGTTGTTTTTTTTTTTTTAGTGCTCACTGATGAGGCTCACTGATGCACATCTAACATTGGATTGTACTATTTTTGCATTCAAATGCAAATGTTTATTTTAAATTTGACTAATATTCATTTTTTTATTCACAATCTCCTCATCACAGGCAGGCACAGCACTCAATTCAGCATGTGTTTGTGTGTGCTGTCTGCGTCACTCAAAGCACATGCCTATATCGTGCACTATATAGAACATTTTTATATCGTTATTGAAGAAGGTGTACCGTCGATAAATATCAATACAGTTATCGCCCAGGCCTAGTGCTACCTATCAGATTTTGCTTCCAGCGTGATATTAATAAGGTGTGAGGCTTTATGAACATGTACACCTACCCCAACCCTAAACCCACCCCTTACAATAATGCAAATACAGTATTGTTGACAAAATCTGAGAGGTAGATTATTTGTCAGAACACCGGCGCCGCATGCGCACACAGTTAAGCATTGCTACCTTGACAATGCAGCCTGTTCATTATCATAATAAAATAGTCAAACATATGGGGGAAAAAAAACACACTGCTCAGTTTAAATATGTAGTAAAATCTGTGCCGTTAAGTGTTATCACCGTACCGCCGTGATGTTATGCAAAACATTTTGTTTTACGTGGATATTGGAACGCGAGTGAAGTAAATAATAAATAATATTCTGGCATTCAAATACATTGTGAATACGGAAACATTTGATTTTGTGTCGAATGAGAGAACCAATGTTGGTTTCAGTTTCGTTTTAGCCTAAATGAATTATATTGCTATAGCTTCTTATATTTTTAATTCTTGTTCTTTTCTAAATACTGTTAATTGAAAGGATTTGTTGTGGAGTGAGGGGAACTAAAATAGCCTAGCTATGTTTACAGTGTTTATTATCATGTTTGTAAACATTTTGCATCGGCATTAGGCCTATTTCTGAATGAAATAATAAAATGCGACATATGCGAATTATGTTTTTTTCCCTCTAATAAACAATTTTTTATTGGCGTATAGCGTATTTTAACCATGCAGCAAATCTTTTTAAATATTTTGATAAATTGCTGGGGAAAAAAAAACTTTTAAAAGACGTTTTAAACCGTTTAACTGATTGTATTAATCGGTCAAAATTCTATATGGTCGGTTAACGGTTAACCGGCTAAAATGAACATCTCTAGTCCCAGCATAAAAATATCTAGGAATAATACTCAAAGCTATGATCTTTTAATTTACTGCGTCCCTAAATTACCAGCGACTTTGAACAGACTGTACGGTGAATATCCAGAGACACACCATGTGCATCCAACCCTGTAATCGGTGAACCTGAGAGCTGTCAGGCATCATATTAATATTGTAGAAAGCTTGTAGATTATGACCACGTCTAGTGGGAGGTCAAGAGAGCAGTGAAATATGGCGTGGAATTCCACAAAAGCCATTCCAAGCAATTGATAAATGCAGCAGCACATTTTTGAGGCACTCTACGCTCACGTGTCTGACAAGGATGCGTAAATCTGCCATCTGCGCTAAACGTGATGTGTAGAAAAACTGAGGACATAATGTTACATTTGTCATCTCACGTAATATGAGGGAACACTCTGAAACCAATGTAATGTACTTGATGATTTTTGAATAAGATACATGTAAGAAAAAGAAAGTGCAAGTTTCTGTATCAGGTTTTTATGTTCAGTTACTAAATATAACGGGAGAAGATGAAAAAATGAGGAAATTTACGCAAAAGTGAGGAAGACTTGACAGTCGACAGTCAAAAAGGTTTTTTGAATGGGTTTTTGTTTAAATGCTGGAAATAGGGTCTGTGGTTAATACATACAGACCTTATTTTGTTTTTATGTTTTTAATGTTTTTACTTCTCTTGAAAAAGTTAGTTGCTAACAAACAGCTAAATTGGACTACAGAGGTTGTCGGGGACATTAATCATCATCATGCCGAGCAGGTAAACTCGTCTATTCACTAATCCACTTTTACATCCTCATTGTGTTCAAAATCATGCTCTTGCAAAGGATTCGAACTCAAACTTTCAGGGAAAAGGTTTTTTTAAATAGGCTAAATATCAAAAGAGCTGTCAGAAACTTTATGGTGGTGAAGTTCAAGTCATTTGACTGTGGTGTAGTTTGTTTAAAGCCTATGTTTAGCTTTAGGCCTACTTCTAGTTATTGTATTTAGGCTTCAAAATTCATAAAAGTTCTGATCATTTGTGAAAATGATCATAATGAGCCAAACATGTAACCATCATAAACTTTTGTCGGTCACAGCTTTTTGTCAGAGAAAAATAGGGTGAGGCTAACTTCTGGTTTGGCTTACAAAAATACATAATCACTGCAGCACACTATGTTGACATTAACGCATAGTAAAAATGTGTAATGGATAATTTCTAGTATCTAAATTACATGTATCCTAACACTTTGATACCATAAGTGTAAAATTCTTGGTCATCAGTTTGTAAATTATGGTGAAATAAGCACAAACTTTTCAGTGCAGCGATTTGATTTGTGTTGGGTTATTTGTGCTGTCATAAGAGTATATATATAACTATGTAAAAAAAAAAATTCTGTAAATTGATGGTAAAAAAAAAAACGGCAGCTGTTTTGCCGGAATTTTACCATAAAAATACGGTAGCCGCGTTTTAGGTTTTACGGTTTTAACTTAATTTACAGTTAAATACCGTAATTTCATTAACTGAATAATGTTAATATAACAACCTATTGAAATACTGAAATCTGTTTAGTACCTTTGTAATACACTGATAAACACCAAATGCAGGAGGTGATGAGAAAGTTACATGATGAATCAAAGCCCATCACAAGCAGTTTTTATATATTAACATATATAGAAGGTGCACAGTATATTCACACAAACACGAAACACCATCATGGTAACGCACATGAAACTTAAATAATGCAATAAACATTAATTTAACAACGTTAGGTGTAACATAAAACTTTAATATACAAAACTGATAAGAAAAAATTAAGAAACAGTTATTTCAACAAAAAAAAACATAAAATTTTAAATTCTGGAATGTCATATTACGGTTATTCACTGTATTATACAGTCTTTTCAATTCCAAAAAAAAAAAAGCTACAGTATTTTACTGTAAAATTACATGTAATGTCCAATACATTTTTTCACTGTATATAGTAAGGGAATTTACCATTAACCATTTAACAGGTTTTTTACTGTAGCATTTTTACAGTCTTTTAATGTTAAATTCAAGGTAATTTTTTACAGTGTATTGTAAGGATGTGACAGATCTCATGGCCGAGATCTCGCGAGATCCGACTGGTCTCGTGAGAACGTGACGATATCCTCGCAAAACAATTTGCTGTGTTTACATTAGAGTTGCACGATTAATCGTTTAAAGATTGCGATCTCGATTCAGACACCCACGCAATCTTATTCCTGAATGATAACATTCAGCTATGTCTATTATGACTGTTTCACATCGTGAGTGTCAGTGGAGCATGAGAAGCACGTTTTGTCGCTGCCATGTTAATGAATCATTCATGCTGCTGCTGATCCAGAAAGAACAACACAAACAGTCTTTTCAACCCCACATCATTATTTCTGTGTTACTGACATTTAAATAATTATTGGATAAAAAATTTATCTTTGGGACATAAACACATATGCTCAACGTATCGATCAAATGAAGTATCTTAACACTGTGTGTATTGTAACGCTTCTCCTCTTCTGCCAGGAGGTGGCGACAAACTGCCCGGTTAAAAAAAGTCTTTGTCATTGAATCATTCATCAGGATATTCCAATTGTGAAACAGTCTTTATGGAATGAGACACTGCCTTGTTCAAATGAATATCTATTTAAAAAGACTTAAGCACTGACCTTTTGTCAGAACCCTAGTAAATTACTTTATTTGTTGTTGAGTTTCTAATCTTTTTTTTTCTTCAGAATCCGTGATCTCCATTTATTATATAAAAACATGATTCTCAATTTATCCGAATCTGTGCAGCTCTAGTTTACATGTTGTTTATTGCTGCATATAATTAATTAATACAGAAGTGTAATTTCATAAAGTACAAGTTGATTTCAAAATTCACGTACATTTTTTGCATTTTGTGTTTTTCAGTTGAATAAAAGACTATTTTTCCCTATATATTTCATCATTGAGGATTTCTTTAAAAAAGTCTAAAAATCTCGTCTCGTCTCTTGTCTTGTCTCGTCTCGTGGGATAAGTGTCTCGTCACACCCCTAGCGTATTGTATACAGAACTGGGTAGATTACTTACAAATTGTAGTTCATTACTTATTACAGAATACATGATGAAAACTCTAGTCAGTAATCTAGGTTACTCATTTTAGGTAATGTATTTTATATAGTCAAAGCTAAATGTTATGACACAAATTTAAATGAAATTAAAAGAGAAAGAGAATTTAAGGGAGAAAAAAGAATTAGGGAGAATCAATGCATTATGAATAATGCACTGCCATTGAGTGAATAATATGTAATAATGTAATCCATAAAAAAGTAGCAAACTGTAATCTGATTATGAGCATTATAAAATTAACATACTCTAATTTTGAGTACATGATTTTTGGAATTTGATTACATAATTCAAAACATGTAAGCAGATACTACCTAGCTCTGATTGTATATTGCATATATTGTATATCACTCTTGGCCAATGAAATTAGAGGACTAGAACTAACCGTTATGTAATAACCTACATATAAAATGAGCTGTGTCCAATACAACAGAGGCCAACATCTGGAGAACTGTGGGTTGGCATGGACTGCTGAACATGACCAGGATCAACAGAAACACATGTGACCACTCACATTCTCACGGCTCGGGCAGTAATAGGTTTCTTTATTTAAACATAATTATCAATCTTACTGAAGCACATTTCAATGGCTTTTCAGAGAAGCACTTTTCACCATGCTTTTAGTTGCAAACAATTGCTCACTAAAAGTCCTTTTATATTTTGCAATAATAGGTTTGAAATTCTCACAGAATAATACAGTAGCGATCCATTCCAGGGAAAAGTAATACAAGATGACATGCACTCACACAATGTCAATGTGATTATACTGTCGGATATCGCGTCCTTTATGCATTCAGCAACCTGAAGTTACATGGAATCAACCACCCAACAGGAGGAAATTAGATGCAACAAAATGATGCATCATTCAGAAAAATACGTAATCATGTTCCCAGAGCTCTACTGATGGCACATTGACATTTAGCCATCCTCATCCTTCAGTGAGCCACTAAAGATGACAAATGCTGGCAAGATTTTTAGTGAATAATTAAGTTTGGTCTGTTCCTCACTCAAAGCTATCATTCGACATCAAGATTTGGAAGTTCTACTTGCTTTACTTTGATCAGGCCCCTGTCACTATATAGATACATTGTATAAAAAAGAGCAGCGTGAACATTCTTCAAAACATCTTATTTTGTGTTTGGCCGTACAGATTTGGAACAGCATGAGGGTGATTATATGCCTAAAAAATAATATAGGCCTACTATTCATAAAAAGCTGGCATAAATGTTGTCTACAAAATCAAAATTGAAGAGAAAAAAATATCTCAAGTATAACTAAATTATATGAATTTCTAATATATATACACTACTGTTCAAACGTAGTCTGACATTGTCTTGTACTCACCAATGCTGCATTCTGTGATCACAAAAAAACAAAAACGAAATATTGTGAATATTATTATAATTTCCAAATATTTCCTATTTTTTAATATATATTAAAACTGGTAATAATTATGTGGTGCAACGCTGAATTTACTCCAGCCTTATCTCTAGTCTCGTGTCACAGCATTCTAAAATGCTGTTTTGTGCTCACGAAATAATTATTATCATTCAAGGTTGAGAACATTCGTGCTGGCTAATTTGTATGGGGAACCCATGATACAATTTTTTCCAGTTATTTTTGAATTAAAGTCTTTCCTGTCCATTATTGCAACCTTTCTTAATAAAAGTATTACTTCGTTATATATATATATATATATATATCTTATATAGTATATTTTTTTCATTGTTAATATCGTATAGCAATTAATACTTGAAAAGCAACAAGGGAAGTATTTTACACAATTGCTATTGTCTTTTATGTCTCTTTTCTCGGCCAATTTTCTCTTTTCTTAGTTTTTGTTAACTTGTTCGGTATGTTGTTGACACCTTTGCTCACCCCTAAAGTTCTGCTTTAAAACTCTAAAATAAAAAAGTCAAAAAGATGATGCAGATGTGATCCTGAGTCACATTTCCTCTCTAGACAGGTGATAGCACAAGGTAAATAAAAGACAAAACACCATCACGTCTAATGTCAAGAGTTATTATCTTACTATGTATTGTGGCTTGATGCAGCATGAACGCTGACTGCCCTGCTTTCTGTTTGTCACTTGATTGTGTTTGTTTCTTTGGTCAACACTGCCTCTGTAAGGCCGAACAGTGACTGCACTCTACACCCTTTAGAGGCAGGATTATCTTCTGAAATGACTAACAAACACTCTCTCACCTGTATCAAGTAGGCCGCTCCGGGGTCAGGGGTCATTGCCTCGTTCTGAACCGTGTTGTGCTGTGTAAGACTTTCTTCCATCTTCCTCTCCTTCTCTTCTCCATCGTCGTCATCAAGCTCATCCAAGCTCTGCAGAGAAATTTCAGGCTTGGTTAGTTTAGTTTGCTCAGATTGTTTGGGATTTGTGGATTAATTTCACATGACAAGAGAGTCTAATTGTGTTCTCTACACACACACACACACACACACACACACACACATACATACACAAACAGACACAGGAAGTCTGCTACCGAACAACCTCTGTGGTATGAGTCTAGGGAATTTTGGGAAGTGGAATGTCTCAGTGCACACTGGGAACAGAACATTTTATATGTTTTAAAGCATACAACATTAAACACAAACCAATAAACATGATAATTTGGAGAAAACCAACAGTTTGAGCTAATTATGATAACACCCACCGCCCTATCTGACAAAAGTGACAAAGAAACCGGTTTTCTGACTGCACGTAAACCAGTCTTTCCTGTTCAGTAAGAAGCAGAGAGAGTGGAGGTGGAGTTCAGAACAGGGCTGGGAAGGTAAAAATAGCCTTACAAGGCTAAACTGGAATGTAATCATTTACACAAGCTTTCCGGCCAGCCGGTTTTATCAACACTTCCTGGGGACGGGCCAAACTCTAAACCCTCTCATAGACATCGGCATACGCAAATTAATGTATAAACTATGACTTCGACACACACACGTTCCCCCTCCCCAGGGATCAGTAAACACGCTCCACCAGCCCCCGCTGCACCATAAAAGAGGTCACTTCTGCACTCCGCTGCCCGTTAGCCACAATCAGACATTCCCCTGCCTAATGACAATCATTTATGTCAATTAAGACAGCTTATAAACTTGAGGGCAAATTATTGTCAACAGTAAATGACTATTAAGACACTTTCAAATGAAGCCATTATTGAACAAATATATAGAGAGACACCCGCTCGCACTAAGTGACCTTTTAAAAAAACAATAAAAAAAAGCAAACAGGCCTATTAACATTGAAAGGTGTGTAAAGATAATCTGTTTAGAGGCTGGCTTGAAACTTCTATGCCAGTTTATGGAGTTTTATCATCAATTAGGAGGTGTGGAAAGACACTAATTTAAAGGGGTCATATCAGGAGAAATAAAACAACAACAAACAATGTGCCTGAGGATTACAAAAAGCCTATCTAGATATTTGCATACAGACATTACAGCAAACAATGTACTTTTTAATTCGGAGTCAGAAAAAGGTCATTAAGATAAATACAAAAAAGTAAAAAAATAAATAATGTAATTTAAAATGAAGTTACATAAATATATTAAATATGGAAAAATATATAAATTAAAACGTGAAAAGTATTGGAAAAAATAAAGAAAAGACAGGTTAGATGATCACGCCTTTAACCTCCTTGTGTTTGCAGTGAGGGAGATGGGCTTCGTTTAAATAACAACAAATAAATAAAAACTCCATCTGTGCTCATCTTCTGCTTTATTAGGAATGCATGTGCGGGTGGAAATTTTGTGTCTGGCCAGTGGCAAAAAAATTGATTCACGATATATCATGTTAATACCCCTTTCCTGGAAGAGGGTAGATGCAACATGTCTGCCTCAAAACTGCAGTCTATCCCACCGTCTTAACTTTTAACTTTGTTTTTGTTTTTCAGCTGTCAAAGCTGAACTACCTGAAGCTTTATGCATATGGCATATTCCCTCAAATTTATCTTTTACATTCATAATGTCTCTCCACAAGAATTGATAAAAGCATAAGAGAATGTGCTTCACGTTCTTATTAAAACATTTCTTTCTTAAATAAAATTGTTTATGTTTTATACTTAATAAAATATTTATTAATAAAAATATGATTAACCTTTGGAAAATATACATATTTAAAATGTACAATATCTTTCTTCTGGGAAAACTATCTAAAAATAATGATGACTCAATCTTGTGTATTTTATCTTGGCCGGAACACAGTATTGGCCATCCAGCATTCAGAAACTGAACTATTTTTATAACTTGCCTATTAATTTATTATTATTTCATCCATTTTTAATAATTAATTCATTTTGTTTTACACACGATGGTTCAGTTTCGGAATTCTCTCTAAAGTGTTTAACAGTAAAAGTGTGGGAACTGTGTACTGTGTTTTTTGATCGGTGTTGTATTCAGGCCAGTTATGCAGTAGATTAATGGAGAGTTGAGCTGAGGGGCTCTGGATGCTCTTCCCTCCTGATGTCCTCGGCAGACTGGATTTAATGACTGTGGATTAATCAAGTACTGCATGCCCTGGCTACACAGGTTCATTAGGATGATGTATTACACCCATGGAAGGTGAAAAGTGTGTGCGCGAGTGTGTGCGTGATGCAGTCAACTGTCCTTTAATCATCACAAACCCACAGTCGCCTGGAGTGACTTAATGACTTAAACCAGAATCCCAAGATTATTCCAGGCACAGCTAAAAGCCATTTTATTTCATAAGCACACACATTAGAATCAAATTTGGAGGGCTGTGGAGACACTTTTGACACTTTTCATGCATCAAACACAGTACTAATATTTCCTTCCACATTAATACAACGCAAACAGATATGTGACGTGATATTGGTATTTCCTTGATCGCTGCTATGACTATATTCCAACCTGAGCTGCCGCACTATGAACTCTTTATTTTGACTCACAGCTGATTGCAATACAGCTAAGCTAACAATGCAATAGTCTAATAAACATAAAAATGTAATATTGTTAAATACTGTAAAAGGCTTAAAAAGGCTTTTTTTTCTGTTAAAATTATTATTATTTTTTTTTTTAAATAAGCCATTGTTCCAGTTTTCAGTGTCCATGATCCTGTCTTAGAAATCATTCTAACATGATGATTTGGTGCTCAAGAAACTTTATTATCAATGTTGAAATGTTGATTTTCAGGATTATTTGATGAATAAGTTGCATTTATTTGAAATAAATTAAATCTTTTGTAACATTCTAAATGTTTTTACTGTCACTTTTGATCAGTTTAATACTTGCTGGGGAAAAAAGTATTAATTTCTTATAAAAGATTACATAAAAATTTTAGGCATGCCTACAATGCCTTAAAATGCTGCCTACTGAGGCAGAAAGATCCACCTGCAAATGTTGTGCAAGTATTTGAATGAGATTTATGATGGCAGCCTTGCATATCTCTATCCTGCACTGGACAAGAAATTAACCTCACTTGGTGAACACATATTTACGGCTTAGCCACCTTGAGTGCTCAAAATTTTGTACGCACACACAACTGGCAGGGCAGTATCGGAGGAAGGCATTCTCTGGTTATTAAATTTAATCAGAAACCATTTTCTGACAGCCCAGTGGTCATGGTCAGCTCTCCATATTTTTACCTTTATACACACAAAAACATGTCATTGCCTGTTTTCTGTTCCCCAAAGAAATGAATCGTATTTTTTCATTTAATTTCAAAACAGAGAAAGGGGTGAAGATTTAGACTGGGGACTTTTGCTAGTTTGCAGTGCACTATATAGGGGAGACTTTAACACATTAATTCAGGCTGCTCCCAAAAGCTGAAAAATGCTGCCACCGCAGGGAGTATATGGAGGTAGGAAGGCAACAATGTCACATACTGTCTACCGAGATACCTTCATCAGATTGTTTTTGAAGGCAGCACAGATGCATTTTCCACTGCCTATGAATGCCACTATTCTGCGCATGCAATTCTGTGAGAGTTGAGATGAAGGTCAATGGAGTCTGAAAGTTGCACCTGCCAGTCAGTTTGTGTATAATTGTTTTTTGCCCAATTTTTACTTTTTCCTTAATCTCAAGCAATAAATTAATATGGTGAATAAATATCTGCTTGGTTATCACAAAAGCTCTCTCTCTTTTGTTGTACATTATTAGACTGTTATGCTGTTAGAGGAATCCTGGCCAAAATCAGTTTTGGAGCTACCAGATAAGTCTGTTTATACAGCAAAAAGGCAACTAAATGCAGCTTGTGTGTGTGAGATAAACATATTTAAATTACATTGAACTCTTTCCCCACCATTTATGGAATTTTCCATCATTTATGAGACAACACTTTACCGCCATTGACAGAATTTTCCGGCTTTCTGTGTTTTCACTGGTGCACGGCATGAGGCATGATCATCAAACATTAATCATTACATAAATCAAAACTGCCTAAGGTTACAGAATGAAATTACAATCCAGGAAGTGTTTTAGGACCGTGTAAGCTTTGGGGGTGTTGATAGAAGTGATCAACTCCATCTATGTTTTGATCATCTGAATCTGAATCTTTGACAAAAACGTGATTTTCTCTTTTTTTTTATGAAACCTACCCATACTTAAGTGTTGATGAAACAGAATGCAAGAAGCTAGAATAAAACATTTGTTTTTTGTTTGTTTATAAGCAGAGGCTCTGTTCTTTCTTTTGACATATTCAGATATTCATACGACAAAATGTTTATTTTCTGGGAGCCATAAAAATTTTGTGAAAATGATCAAAAATACTGGCAGTGGCTGACAACTTAAAAAAAAAAAAACACTATTAGGGCAAAGAATTAAAGTAATACACTTAGAAAATGGGGACATACTTTGAAGAAAAATTCAGGAAACTATTCATTCTCTGTAATTGCTAGTAAATTTAAATAAGTGTGGTTCATTCAATAATAAAGACTCTGTCATCATTTGTTCTCATGTTGTTCCAAACCCTCTCTTTTTGTCCTGTTTCTCACACAAATGTATTTGAACGGCTTCAGAGAAGAAAAAAAACCTGACAAGCCATATGGACTTTTCTGGTAGCTTTATCATCCTTTTGGGAGATTTACAGTGCCCAACTGCCTTAATGAAACACAAACAGAACAAATCTTACACAAACACTTCACGCATATATTTTCGCATTAAATTCAATTGGACAATTAATGTATGAACTGATTTAGGAATGATTTACATAGAAATCGCTTGTTTCGTGATTGAGTTTCAAAAAGAGCAGCGCAAACATACTAACTGAAGTCACACAGAGTCATACTGGCAGAACTATTCCTTTAAGGTTCTCAGAGTGAACCATGTCTATTAGAGGTAGTTTGGTTAGGATATTTTAAAAGCTGCCGAAGTCCTCATACTCCATCAGTTTCTGCAAAGACATTTGTTTTAAAAAAGTCACCACAAAGACAAACCTTGACCTCATGACTTGTGTGTGGCCAAACCACAGTATACTCTCAGAGAGAGTAAGCACAGTCTATCTACACAACCCCAACAGCGATTCAAGCATGCATGACCCAGACCTACATTTGATAACAGACACGGCAGGATCGACTCAATCAGTCAGACATAAAAATAATGAAAACAACAGAAGGACAAAGTCAGGACATCAGACTTAATCCACTGCTTGATCCGTGCCAGGTCTGAGAGAGCCATCGGGCTGTTTTCAAATGTTCCAAGAGAGTTGCTTTTAGTGTAACCATGATGGTCCGCAGGGTGTATTATGAGGTTTTGAAGGAATGTTTGTGAGAGCTTAGAAAGCATTCACAGCTTTGCACCGTCTCTCCTAAAATGGTAGCCTTCTTTCTGAAACAACATACTTCCAGCAAACCACCGAAGCCTTTCCTGGTTGGTAAATAAATCTTGTGTCTGAGAGAATTGTGCGCAGATCTGCAGCCTGTAAAGTTATTTCCGAATTCAGCTCGGTCCAGCCACCTCTACGTTTACTATATGTCGTTAAATCACACATCCATTTCATGTACAGTTCCAGTATGTTAGATCTATGAACATGAATTAAACCACGAATTTTACCAAAAAAGTTGTTTCAAACATGTATGATTTTTTTAATGTCCATTCCATGAAAATCAAAGGGGGTTCCAAGTGTTGTTTTTGATCCCATTAAATTCAAAACATTTATCAAAATATCTTATTTTATGTTCCAAAGAAGAAAGTCAGTCATAAAGGTTTAGATCAATGAGGAGTATATGACAACAATTTCAATTCTTGGGTGAACTAACTGACAGAGCAGTTGATATATAGGAATATTTTTTTGCCATAGTGGTAGTGGTAAAAGTAGTGGTGATTTATTTCAAAAGTATTGTTATTATTAGTCTTGTAAACTGAGCATTCATCTAGGTGATATTGGCTGAATAAAAACAAACAAAAATCATAATCTCAAGGTTACAATTCTCTCTGCTGCCCGTGTGGTTGGTCAAAGATGGGGCATTTTACTCAACAGCCATCCACAGACTGATGTAATTATTTGAAAGTCTGAATTGAATTTCAAGACTCTTGCTGCAGAACTTTGCATGGCTGTGGTAGGCTAAATTCTACTGAAGTCACTCAAAAGCAGACAATAAATAATCTGATTTTATCACTATGACTCATGTCAAACTCACAGCAGAAACGTCCCATCATTTGTACAATCTGATTCAGAGCACGGAGGGACTCACACAAAAGGTTATTTTTAAGTTTCGTTTGCTTTATAAACACAATACTTTTGTTAAGGATTAGTTCATCCAAAAATAAACTATAGGAAAACAAAGAGCTGCTCTTTTGCACAAAATGAAAGCCAATGGTGACCACCATGTCCCTGGTCCCTATGCACTTTTATTATACAGAAAACAGCAGCTTAAGTCAATGATGACTTTAATTCTGGTCTTTAATATCTTTTTAACATCAGCACTCTTGATATTGACCTCTTATATACTTTGTGACTCTACAGAGACGATTGACAAATCAGAAAACCGCTTTGCGGCACCCAATAAAAATAGTGAAAAATATTATGAATGCATGAAATTTGCTGATCACAAGCTCCACTCTGTAATTTTCCAGTCATATGGAGAACTGGCTAATTACATGCCTCCAATTCCTCACGCCTAATGGCTGCTTGATGTTTTGCTTTATTTGTCACGTAGAAGATGCGCATTATATGGGTGAAGAAACAACCAGGGCTCTGAAGTGAACTTGAGACAAGTAGCAGAATAGTGACTGTTTCGAATGGCCACGGTGGGCTAAGAACCACTGTGATAAAGCGTTTACAACTACATATCACATTTGTTTACGATCAAGGATAAACAGATGCTTGAACAAACACAGCCTAAATGCTTGGTATTATGAAGTAGGAGTCTTCACGACCACAGGAAGCCATAAATATCATTGCAAATTCCCTACAGCATCCTTCTACAGGTTTAAGGGTTATAGTCAAGCAGAGTTCATTCTTAATCAGCCAGTTCCTCGTTCCTCCTCGAGGACTAAAAGAGGGCATTTGGTGTTAAATAACCCTTGAAGGGGCTACTGACCAGATGAGGCTGGTTATCCCTCACTGTTTATCCAGACACGAGTTCTTCTGATGCATTGGTAAACACAGTGAGACTGCTTCCCATTATCGACTTCACTGTTTATTCTCGCATATATTTGACTAGGGAGTTGAGTGTTCAGTCACTACAAACAGAATAGTGGTGTCAACAGCGTTCAGTCACCCAAATATGTGACTTAAAGCAGTATGAGAGACCCCCTTAAAAGCTAGGACACTTTTTTGTAGTTTACCGACCTCTAATTCACCAAAAAGCAAACATAACGGTTAAATTCTTGAACAATGGATAGTTTTAAATCAAAATACATCCAACCTCTTTTTCATACCTCAAATCAATATCAATATTCAACTAGGTGAACTGAAGCCAAGGTGGAATGGTGCTAAAGACAACCCGATTTCATGAGAAAATGTAACAATTTTATGAGGTGGCAATTTTGTATGAGTTCAGACAATTTGATCTGTACAAGAATGTATTATTTTTAGAAAAAAGTAAACAAGAATGTCCACCCCAAACCCTACCACTAAACCTAACCATTCAGTGGGGATTGTATGAAAGCATACTACATATTGTCAATGTTCTTTGCTCGTTTTCTGTAGCTGCTTTTTGAATGACTGAGGAAATGCAAGTATTATAATTAGTAACTTACAATGTTTCTATTAAAGTGTTACCATGTTAAATACAAATTCAGTAATATTAAAACATTAGGCTTCTTTTAGCCTTACACTGGAGTTGGTTCAATTTTCGGCAATAAAAACCAAGTAAATAAATAATTAAATACATTTGCACAAAATATTGTGTATCGGCGATCTCACAGGTTGACGATAGGAAGATATGAAAATTAAGCATATTGCCCAACACTACTTTACTATAATCTTTTATTTTACCACTATCAGCATAATGACCTGTTCACTCGGCACGCTTCACGCCTCAAGTCCGGGAGAGAGTAGCTCCAAGACCAAAAGATAAACTCATCCGGACGCTACACCCAACCACGCTGCAGTTTGAGTCGCCTGCCACGGGCTCAAAATGCTCAAGCTCTTTAAAGTCAGGTGAGTTCTGATTGGCTGTCAATGTTTTATCTATCATCGACTGAAAAAAAATAATTCTGAAATCTTTCCAACGATATAGTAACCATCCTTGAAAGGGGATTGAGAGTGTAGAATATGAACAAACGAACATGAATGCCAATCATGGACAAGCTGTGCAGGGTTTAGGCCCCGATCAGACAGAATGTGTTTCTTGCAGTGAGAAGCGCCTTTTTTAAAATTGTTTTCTGTTGGCAGTGAGCGTTTTGCGCGCTGTTTATGCACCCCCAGGTGCCTCGCGTTTTTGGAGGAGCGCTCTTAGCTCCTGAAGTTGAAAAAAAAAGCAACTGAGTGGAAAAGCGCCCGACGTCATTCGTGGTTTTTTTTCCATTGTCCAATCGAATGAATGGAGAGGCGGGCCTTCTGTTGTGGTGACGAAAGTTTACCTTTGCTTAAAAAGGCTGGAAACTGCAATGATGGAGGAGAAACGTTTGGTGTCTGTCACGGGTTACCCGAAGCTTTTTTTAAGGTTTCTGCTAAAATGACAGTTTACTTAACAGCAAAAACCAAAGATTTTAGAGCGCTCGCGCTATAATCCTTTGATTAGACTGACAGGACAGCTGATTTGGTGGTTGCCTAGCAATCAAAAAAAAACGCAGCGCACTGCTCTTCTTTTTTTTTTTTTAAATCACCAAAAAAGGCAGTGCGGTGCGCCTTGCGTTTCATGACCTAAAAAACGCATTCGGTGTGATCGGGGCCTTATGCTAGCAGCAGGAAGCACAACTGCTGTTTAGTCAATCACAAAGATCTATTATCTTCTTTTAACCACTGGCAAACACTGCTTTGTCACTGTGCTATGGTTTCAAGCTCTTCTTTTGTGGTTCTTTAGTTCTGAGCAGGCATGCTCTTCTGGTTTTCAGTAGCTGCCAGTAGTTCTGCTTTACACTGAGCACAGCGGCATGTTCTCCTCCATAAGCACACACTTCAGTCATGCTCAAGAGACCAGACCGCGCTGCGGCGAGAGGGCAGAGTGCACGCTAGCAGTGAGTCATCTACCCCCCTCTTGTCCTCCACATTCTTTCACTTATTTTCCCTCCCCTCCCTTTTTTGGAAATCTTTTCCTATTTCTTCACTTGGTTTGTTCTTTTTTTGAGTCTAATGAGCCTGACACTCAGCAGGTTTAGAGAACTGCTGACTCATTGTCCAACGGTGACCTGGTAAGTGGGAGCACATATAGCAATAGGACAGTGAACATGTAACACTATGATTTAATGGGCTACTGAGAGCTGGAAGAGCTTCCTCTGTAAAGCAACTAAGCACTCCTCTCTCTTTGTATCTATGTGGGTTTCATATGGTTTTGAAAAACTCTGATACAATTTTAAATAAAAGTTTTTTTTGTTTGTTTCTTTTGTTTTCATGTGGTGTACCCAAATATACCATCTATACATCTTGAATACATACAGTACATGAGTGTTCAGTAATCCTAATCCTTAATAAAAAATAAGTTGTATCTATTTTTGGCACTGACCTTGACAGTAATAAAGACCTGTAGGGATTCTCTATAATTAGTTTTATTTTACTGCACATTTCTGCATTGTAATTGCAAAAATAAAAATTGTGTCTGAAAGAATGTTACAAGTAAGTTGTTATAATTATATATTATAAATCCATATATTATAAATAGATTTTATGACCCTACCAAGAAATACCCACTTTTCAAAATTATAAAGTTGGTAATTTTTTTTTTTACATTTTTAAATCTCACCCCGCACCAAGGCTGCTTTTATTTGATTAAAAGTACAGTAAAAAGTAATATTGTGAAATATTATTCTACTATAAACTGTGTCCTGTTTTAACATATGGATTTTTATATAAATTCCTTTGATGGCAAAACCAAATTTTTAGAAGTCATTTCCTCCACTCTTCATTGTCACATGATCCTTCAGAAATCATTGTAAAGCCCCATTCACACCAAGACAATAACTAAAAATAAACTATGAAGCTAACTATATGAGCGATCCCCACCAGCAAATGATATCGTCTGTTTATTCTCAGCGCACGCTCGTCTGCAGCTTTAAAAATTTCGAGCTCAGGATGGATTCTGATTGGGTGTTAATGTTTTTTAATCGTCATCACATCTGTGAAAAAACAAATCATTCGGAAAGTGATTCCAACGATTCGTTTCTCTGTGTCTTTATTATTATAGCTGTGGTGTGGACTATTTTTTAATATTAACAATGATTTTTAGAACTATATCTTTATCGTTATCTTTATAATTAGCATCCTTGGTGTGAACAGTCCTTAATATGCTGATTTGGTGCTCAAGAAGCATTCTTTTTACTATCATGACAAAAATATTAAATATAAATATTAATAATAAAACCTTCTTTTTTTTTTGATAACTGTTCAAAAGTTTATAAGAACAGCATTTATTAGCAATAGAAACCTTTTGTATCATCATATATGTACTGTCACATTTGATCAATTAAATGCATAATTGCAGAAAAAAAAGTATTTTTTGATTATTAACAATTATTATGTATTAATTATTTGAAACTTTTGAACGGTAGTGCCCAAAGCTCATTTAAATTTGTTTTAAGTCAAAGTCCCTTACAAGCCTGTCTAAAACCTTTTTAGCAGGTACCTTCATACATAAAACACTGCCCACTTAGTCACTGACTGACTGCCCAGCAAGGCAGCAAGTTTTTAGACACTTCCTAAATGGGATCTAATGTCAACCTGACCCACCTGCTAAATGCACATCAAGCTACACAATAACACTGATGGCAAACACAAGTGTGTCTCATTTAGCCTGCCGAGTTGCTTGCAGTGTTCTTGGTCTTGGCTTTACCGCTCTCCCGAAATCCAGAGAAAATCCCAACCCATCAAGCAGAACAGTAGGTCATTGTGGCAGTAGTGGCTCCCGATGACAAAGGCCCAACAATGAGGTAGAGATGTCTTGGCAGGGACACCCAAGCCAGTAAAACCTTACGATGAAGAGAAAACCATCTGTTCATGCTTTCTTTGATTGGGTTTATCTCACCGAAATAGCCATCCATTCTCGGAGCCAATCGCATTCAGGCCCGGTTCCTTTGTGAAGCGCTCGCAGGTTTCTTGGCCTCTGGTGCTGGGTTTCTTGGCTGTGGAACGCGAGTGTATTCAGAGAAGCTCAGCGCTGGGACTATTCGGGTTTCATAGAGCTATCAAAAGAGTCACAGAAACCCTGCAATGCTGCAGTCGGTTACTGCGTGAGAATGGATGAATACCTCGCACTGCGAGCAGCCGTAATGTTGAGTTAGAGTGTCCGGCTTTCAGCCTTACAATGCCCAATTTACCACTACATAACTCACATCTGACACCAAAAAATGCTGCACATATACTACACTCTCATGCTTACAAAGGATTCATGGGATATTTGACAATTTCTATATAGATCATGTCAAAAATGTTGTAGTGAGAGGTTTGAAAAGAAAAAAAACTAAAATTTTCAATATTTTTATAGCTGCTGTTTTAAAGTAGATGAATTTTGATGCACCGAGAATTGGAAGCACCTCTTCGTTCACCCTTCCTTTTATGTTCTGGGGAGGACCGTACAATTCAAAAGCATATTTCAGAGCATAAACCACCTTCTAACTGGGCAGACTAGGTGTTAAAGCAGCAGTCACATTCCTCTGGCAACAAACTGAGACATCCTGCTCTGAAGTATGATGTTAATCTATTCCAGTACAGAGCATTTCATTACTCCTGATCAACAGAAGGCTGCAATCAAATTTTGTTATGTAACTCGAAACCCCAGAATAAACTATTTCCAATGTTCATGTTTTTTTCTTAAGAACAAAAACATAAAATTAAACTTTGATTTACCTCAAGTCCCTTTTATGTTTCTGAACTGAAAGACACAGATTCCATTTTTGATTTTCAAGAAAAAACTATTACGAATAAACAATGTTTTCAAACACATTTTTCTTTAATCAAGGTCATTGGAACAATTTCCATGTGCCAAGTTGTTCTGTAGTTCTTATAATAAATCACAGATGATAAATTCTACTATTCTGAAATTCTACTATTGACTAGCATCTCAGCAGGAGCAAACATCTGCGACATATGGACCTGTCTGTGGAATCAAACGCAAGTAATTAACGATGTTTGAGACAGACGAATGCTGGACACAAGCAAAATGAAGTAAGCAAAATTTATTTAAAAGCTATTGTTTTATATGGCTTGGTGGTATGATGATAAGTGTCAAATCAAAATAGATTGTGTATATCAGGCTATGTGGCTTATTTCCACACAGCTTACTGTGGGCAGCAGTTTAAAGTTATTAACATGTTAGAGCGATTAAGAAACATGGGTGAATGACAAAATAAAATGTATGACATGCTTGATAGCAATAAGAACAGTTATTAACAAAAGACAACTAACGTTCAGTCCCCCCCCCCCCCTTCCCCAAACGGTTTGTTCACTTGTGCTAGTATTGAATCCATGCATTACTGTAGGTCTACTATCGTATCATCAATATTAATATAATCAGCAGCAGCAGCAAAAATAAAAATCACTGTTTGAATCTATATCTCTATGTTGTAGTTGTTTGTCCTGTTGTCATTTGTTTCTTTACACGTCACTCACTCACTTTTCAAAATAACCAAACTTTATGCATTTTGTTTGTTCTTTGTCATGTATGACTATTGTGCATCAAACATAATACTTAATATTATTAATTATTAAAAAAAACATTGCACTTTTTTGTGAAAATTTCTAGGAATTATCAACAAAATCAGTCATTTTGATTGCAAAATCATGAAAAAAAAATGAAATCCTGGATATTATCTATTAGAATGCTCCCAAATGTCAAGATATGGGGCAAAAAAAGCCCTATATGAGTGCTTGTTTTTATAAAATTTAGTCAAGTAATATCACAAAAGCAAGTGTTCTGTTTTCGTTTATCAGCATGATTGCGAATGAGATTATGAGATTATTCAACATAGCAAAAACAGTTGACAACAGTGTCAATTATTATTAACTTGTTTTTTAAACTGTTTTAAATATAAAATAATTCAAACAAATCCAAGAGCAGAAGCATTGTCCATCTTCAAGCAACACACAGTGGTGTTTCATTAAAGAATGGATCAGTGTTTTGAACAAATGGGTTTAATGAATGATGAATCAGCTGCTTTGAATGAATTGTTTTAACAAATAATTAAGATACTGACTTGCTGCAGTTTACTTGGGATTCTAGTCTCACATTCAAAATATATGTTTTAATATTATTTTAAAAACATTAATATCACTCATTTCTTTCACTGCTGTGAACGAACTGCCTACCAAATATTGTCCAATTATTGTTATAGACAAAATATCATTATTATTTTTTGGTTAGATATTGCTGAGCTGTACTGTTGTTAATATATTTTTCAAAAGTACTCTTTATTTCTTTGAGAAAAATAACAGTGCACTTTTTTAGATGTACTTTTGGTCATGTATCTTGAACAAAGCTCAAAAATCTGTCTGTGCACAGTACTGCCATTGTTGAGACCCTGTCACTGTGATTGACAGTCCCTACAAAAACAAAGCCCTCTTACACATCCAGCTCACCATTTCTCCTTTCATTTCCTCTGCACTTCCAGAATCTGAAGAATAACAGAAGCTGAGAATCCAGGAACATAAAGCAGAGAGAAAACAAAGAGCTTTCAAACCAAAAGGCCAGATTAGCTTCTTAAGCTCAAAGATGTGTTTATTTATTTAAGAAGCGACCCAAAGCCTCAAATTCCTTCAAGATAGCTAATGAAAGGAGAATATCACAGAACTCAGTCCCACTTTGGGATTTGATGGATTACAGGCCCAAGGGTAGCATGGTGACATAAAGCTCCTTCGGGAACCAGAGGGCCGCTTGTATCATCACCAACACTTAGAGCTTCCCATTCTGAGGGTTTGCTTTAGCTCTTTATGTGCTTGTTGAGGACTGGTTGGGAAAGAGAAGCAGCAGACGCTACAAAAATATATCACGTTTCCTCCCCCAGCCACCAGAAATGATAGTTTGCTGGAGGGATTACATCTGTGTGGTGAGGAGTCAACCACTTTCTGGGACGACGATGGGCTGAGGAGAGCAGCCAAACTGCGTAGTCCACGACCGCTCTGCCAATGAGAACACAGTAGTGCTGCAGACATCAGACCGTGGCGGTGGGGCTGGGGGAACGCCAATGTGAGCATTTGTGTTTTGGGGTTTTGAGGCCTGTTATTGCAGAACCGATGGCAAGTCGCTCCGAAACAGTCCGTACGGCAACGAAACGTCATTGACCTCTCGCAGAGCTCAAAACTGAAACGCAGAAATGAGAAAAACAGCAAAAACCACCCTCGGACCTCACAGGAACACAATACCCAGACAATTTATCTCTGGGAAACAAATTAGCTTTGCTGATTTCTACAAGAAATGTATGTAATGTGATGGAGAGATGATAATCAGAGGGTTTCAGATTTCCAAACTGAGCCAGAACCGCTGAGCAAAAAACATTCTGCAGTAATACCCAATCACCTACTGACAACAAAAAGCAGAGAGCATATTTAATTTTCTAGTACATTGTGAATGTGTCCTACTTTCTCATTGCAATGAAACATTCATGAAGCTAGCTCTCAGTAGGGTGACTAACTAACGATTTTGTAAACTGAATATGTCAAATTGCAATTGACAAAGAAAAAAACAAAAACTTTATTTCAACATGCTTTTTCTGCATTAGATGCATCACATGCATGTGGATATGTTCATAGATGTCCAGTTGGGAAAGCTGTACCTTTGCCCCACTGTCTTGTTAACACTCAAATCAATCTTAAGTGTGGACAAAAGGGAAATACTGTTGAGAAAACCACTGTGCGCTATAGATGTGCCGCTTCCAGACACGTTGCGCAACATAAGTATGGATCTGTGTAGGTAGAGATTACGCAACCTTCACATGGGCAACTGAAAAAAAACACATGAATCAGAAAAAGATGTTCAACCTGAGGTCCAAACACAACAAACATAAGTGGGCTTGGTATAATAGTTTAGTTGGAAATCAAAACAAACACAAAAGAGCGACTCAGAATGCTGTTCCAAGTCAGCTGGGTCCTCGGCGGACCTTTCATGGTAGCCCCACTGAGAGACGTAATGAGCCGAAAGAAAGCTCTCCTCCAATCCACAGGTGCACCATATAACAACCTCAAAGAGATGAAATGATAAGTGGCCAATCAAGAGGCAGAGAGTGCTTTGATTTACGCCATGCAGCCTCTCTTCATTACCCAAATACATGTGTAAAACAGGGTTCGATACTGGAGGCAGACGAGCAGGTAGTTAAGAAACCGATTAGCGTTTAAAAGGGAAACCGATGTTCAAAACTGGTTAATCTCTTCAGCTTGTTAGAGAATAACAGTGCCTAATTAAATTCACATTACTCTAAGCAAATAGGTTTAAAGCCATCAAATGGCTTTTAATATCTGCACAGTATTCAGAACGGCAGAATCCCCTTGCAGTGACGCTTTAAAGCACACAAAACGCATTGCTCCCAGATCAAAGCTTTAAATGGTCCCTTCGCTAACCCTGTGAGGTTTGCACACATACGCAGACATATAAATAGTCAGAACGGGGCACATAAATATGCATAATTAATAACAGAATCCCAAATCTTTTCAGTGACAAAGTAAATTGGATGCCTGTCTTTATTGAAATCATCAGTCACTGGTGGGCTGATGAGTGCCACAGTTTTTCTTTCTCCAAAACAGTCTGTAAATCACCAGACGTCCAAATCCTGTTTAAACTTGTACAGTGTCGTCAAAGTACAACATTAGAGACCACAAATCCAATAAGTTTCATATCTGGTTACGCAAAACCTAAGTATTAAACTGCTAATTCCTTGCAAATACAACATTGAAAGCTTTTGAAACCAGGTGTGGGTTGTCTCATGAAACATAAGTACGCTGTCAGCCGTGATACGGCTCTGAAAAAAACACAGTCTGTGAGTCAACACCCATCGAGTGGGGCGGCAGCAGAAGAGGAGGATGATGGGTAAACACACAGTGTGGGGTGAAGTGAGGAGACCGTGACCTCGCAGCAAGGCTGTCGCCGCCACAAACGTTTATGAATATTGCGTAACTTTCTTTCACTGGTTTGGCAGCTCGACTTCTGCTGGGAGAGCGATGCGACTCTCCGAGCATATGTTTGGATGTGAATCAAAGAGACAATATTCCGACATGAGGTGCGTCAGTGAGGCATGAAAAACCCTTGATGTGCACAATGGTGAATTTCTTTTAATTATGCCAGTGGAGATTTCTAAAATGCTTCAATCTGGCACCGTGAGCACAGTCTAAACACAAGAGACAACAACAGACGAGTTTCTCTGTACCACCAAGATTCGTTGTTCCATTTGTCTTTTTGATAAAGCTTCTCTCTTTTTGTCTATAAGAATCAACATTAGATTGAACGATTTTTCAAAGAGAGGACCGAAAACAAATTTATTTTCCTCCAAACCAGAGAAAGGAGCAAAGCAAATCAATGAGCAGAATATAAGCCTTCAAATTTATTCTGCATTACTGTAATTCTGTGCTATTGTGTGATCATCTTTTTCATCCACCAAAAGAAAAAAAAAAAAAAACTCCAATTAAATGGCCTCAGGTCAAACATGTCCTCAAAAAAGCAGTAAACAAACCTAGACAAACTGAAACAAATACTGAATTACACCATCCTCTTACTCACTGCAGTAAACAAACCAAAAAATGCAAGATGACTAAAGGAGTATTTGTTCTATGTGTCTGTGGTAATCACTTTGACCTTTTGTTCATTGTGAATTTTTAGAAAGATGTCATTTCAAAAACATTCTACAAAATACATTGCCTTGATCATGTTTAACAGCAATTTGGTGCTGTTTGCTAAACTGTTTACTTATACTCATTCTTGGAGTTAGTGTTATGAACTATGTGTTATGAATGATGAGTGTGGTGAAGTGCATCATCACTGCTGATACGTTAACCTGTTGTAGTTTGTCTATGTTGTGTTCACGAAATAGACACCAACACAGTCAAAACGCGAAAAGCACTAATTAAATGCAGTGTTTCCTCTAGGATTTTTTCCAGCTGTGGTGGCAGGACTATTTCCCAAGGACCACGCCACCTCTCCACCCCACCCAAGAATCACGTGCACTCAGAATTTAAATTATTTTAACTAAAAAAGACACTAAGAACAAAACATAAAGCAAAATATAATATACTAATTAATTAACAGTACTATAACAAATTCAATTAGTCTAATAAATATATCTGTAACTGATTACAAAACAGAAACGGAATCATCTATCACTGTAAATAACCACACTGGATAGTCTTCACTGTATAAATAGGCAGTAATGACAGACAGCAGCAGGTTTATTTAGGCTGTTGTCTCTTTAAGACCTCATGCACGGATCTAATAAATGGTAACACAGGGCTCTACGCTTGCTTTTCTTTTTAGGAGCGCTTGTCCTCCTAATTTAAAAAATTTAGGAGCACCTTCTGATCAATAATCAAAAATTTGCTTTCCTAATATGAGGTGACATTTGACTCAAAGTGATTTCAGGGTCATTTTCTTTTTAGCTTTGTAATGGCATTTTTCTAATTATATTAAAAGTAGCCTATGTCATCTTTTATGTCAAATTCAAAAAAATACATATTTATAAACTTTTTAACATTTCTAATAAAAACAATCTATAAGAGTAGAATAAGACAATTAATAATCATCATGAAATTAGTATTAATAAACAAATTATTTGACGAGCAGCGGTGGCACTGGCAGAAGACACAAAAGGGGCTTGATGTACATTTTCAGACGTTAATGAGTCCTCAGGTGTGGCATGAGTATAATTAATTCATAAAATTCATGCTGAGATTAATGTTTTTGGAAATATCACATTTTGAAACTAAAATATTAGCTAATTGATTTAACTAACTATGTTATAACTTATATAATTATGTTAAAAATTTAACTAAAACCCTGCCAGCGGTGGCGGCAAGTTGATTGATATGTGCAGCGGCTCAGCTGTTACTTTATTTGGAACTATTTCCGTTGATGAAATAGAGCAAAATAAGGCAATAGTGTTGTAGTCAGACAATGTAAGTCACTTAGGGGGTGCACAATAAGGATGCAAGCTTAAATCTAGATAAAATTGGGGGGGGGACGAGGTTTTATCTAATATTCTGTAAACCTTGTATAAAAATACAGTTTACTTTTAAAGCACATTTTGATCCTTCATTTTTAATGAAACCCATTTTGAAAAAAAAAAAAAAAAAAAATATTGACACTGATTCAATGATCCTCATTAAACAGGGACTTGTTGGACCCACCTACTGGAGGGTTTTAGTGTCACCCAAAAAATTATTTCTCCTTACCTTCCCTTAACCAGTACCCGAACAAAAATATACTTGACTAAATATTGTATAATTACTATTATCGAAAAATCCAAAAAAGAGAGATATCATTATTTGTCAATGTCGGACACCCCTACCACATAGCAATGCCTCTAGAACAGCAGCACTGTGATGGTGAGTTTTGCACATGCAAGCAGCACCACCCACAATGTCTTCACAATGTCAAAATATAGTTATTTTGCTGTTTGAACAGAAACTGTTCAAATCATTACTTAATTGACATTTCACTCTCATCTATGTAATATACATCTAGGGGGAAAAAACATTATTGCAGCTCACTCTTTGGAACAAGTACATGTCAAGCCAGTTGTTCAAACAGCAAATGTGTCTCCTTATACAAGGACATAAATAATTGAAATTGCTTCCCTAGCAAACATATCACCAGAAACAACTGCCAAAAGAATTAAATGACAGCTTTCAGAGTTGCCAATCAAATATATATTAACCATCATCAATATTCATTAAATTCTTCCAGCACAAAGATTACCGAGAACAGTCTATAAAAAGACAAACAAAAAAAAGACAAATTGAAGTGTCTTTTTTTGTTCTTAAACGGACAGCACAGAAAACAATGACTTCAATAAGCACTTGAGCATAAGAGTTTTGTCCAACTGAAGGCGAAAAATGTGTGTTTGAAAGATAAGTGACAAACCAACAAAAAAACAGTGTATTTTCTCCTCTGTAGTCTGTATTATAATTAAGATGTCCGTAAATGCTTTTACAAAGGAATCCTCTCCTATTTTTTTATATACACAATGCATAATCTTTGTGACAGACAGACTCCTGGTATGAGGAAGGGATGGTTTGGTTGATATTAAAATCAATAATTAATAAATTGAATAATGAGCAAATTTAAAATACAGCAAAATGCAAGATTTAGTCATCATGTGGAGGTTGCATATTGTTAACAATAATTGAAGTATATTTCTAAAAAGCAAGTACTTGTATCTCATTTTAATAAATTCAGCTTACTGTATTTTAATGTATTTAGATACTAATGTTTAGTATCTTTACCAATGGTTACCAATTATTTTAACATGATTGACACTAGCATTCTCTAGTGTTCCTTCTTTTTCTATTTCAACTTGTTTTTTTATTTACTTAAAAAAATGACTCTCTAACACTAGGGTTCACTTTTCTTTGTCTATTCTATCTACTTGTTTTCTTTTTATTTATTATATAATAAAAAACCTTGCTATGTGTACTGCATTAGACTAACCGAGACTTATCAATTGCACTTATATATTGTTGCTCTTTTGTTGTTTTTGACTGCTTTTATTGTCCTCATTGTAAGTCGCTTTGGATAAAAGCACCTACTAAATGACTAAATGGAGTTTTATAATGGATACATAAAAATATTTAAAATATTATTTTTACTTAAAAATAAAAATAACACCAACACCAACAACAGCAGCAGCAGCAGCAAGTGTATACACGACCATTTAAAAGATTGGCGTCAGCAGGATTTTTTAAAATATGTTTTAAAGTCTCTAAAGCTTACTAGTGCTTGCATTTATTAGTGTAATGTAGTGAAATTGTTTTCTATTTTAATATATTCTAAAACGTAATATTGCTGTGATGCACACTGAGTTTTCGGCAGCCATTACTCCAGTCTTCAGTGTCAAACAATCCTTCATAATCATAATAATATGAAGTTTGGTGGCCAAGCATAATTTCTTATGTTATGCTGAAAACCTTTGTGCTGCTTTTTTTTTTTTCAGAATTATTGAGAGAAAGTCAAAAGAAAAAAACTTTTATTTGATAGCAACATTTGTAACATAAATGTCTTTATTGTTACTTTTAATGAATTTAATGTGTACTTACTGTACACTCAGTCACAGAGAGGGGTCAGTGTACCTGCATGTTCTCCCGGCGAGCAAAGACATGATTGTCGGCTGTGATGAGACAGGAAGACTGACAGAAAAATCACAGTGCTTGCCATTTACTTTACCACACTAGCACTGTGTCTGCAGTCAATGCAACTGTTAATTATGAAGAAATGCTCGAACACCTGAATATGCAAAGGCAAAAAATGAAATTAAGGGTGTGCCTGTGTTGCCACAGCTTGTGTGATTGTATAATATGAACAAGTGTGCTGATTCTTCTTAAACTGACAAGCTTTCACGATTAAAAACAATTAAACACTGATTAATCATTAGCATCCCTATTTAAAATTACCAAAAACGTCTCGTATAATTCAGGTGCGATTTCCGCAAGTGCGTGTGTGTTAAAGAGTGGAATGCCCATCTTAATTAGAGTGTAATTCAATACGAATAACACCTATTGTTTGGTTTGGATCACAGAGTAAAAGATGTACTGGGATTAAAGAGTGTCACCATATTCCTCTCTTCTGTGTATTTTTGTTTAACACCACCACATTTTCCACACAAACCCTCACTTCTCTACAGGCAATCAAATAGCCTAAACAGTCCGGGTCAGGCTGGAACGCATTGCTTTAGACAGAGAGACAGAGGGAGGGAGAGAGAGAATTAGACGTCAGTGATTAATGCATTCCACAGCACTGCTCTCCCGCAGCATGAAAGAATGTTACAGACAGCAAAAAGGCTTAAGAAGACCTTACAATAACAACGGAAACATGCCCACAAAACTTACAGATGCGTTCATCATAACGTCACCTTCTAATACAACCATTCACACATTTATATATTTTTTAAATCACACAAGAACATTCACAAAGGCAGTCAGCTGATGACGTCAATACTCATTTGTGTATAAATGAGGGAGTGGAATGCTGATCTCTATCTGCAGCCTGGCAGTGGCCTGTTAGAGTGGACTGGAGAGATTTCCTCATAAACCCATCAGACCTGCTGACACACACACACACGCGCACACACACAAACACACACACAGCGAGTGCTTGCTCTGGTAAATAGCAAAGCAGCTGTACTAGCTCTCAGCATTACTGAGACCCTTACCCTCTGTGGCCCTAGACAAGTTTTAAAAGTGTCATAGTTGGTTTCTATGCTGTTTATGTTTATACATGGAATGTCTTCTCATAATAATTGTTAGGGAAATGTGACAGCTGAAATATTGGGCTCTTATTACACATTACATTTACGCCCTATACAAACAACATTCAATTATACATTACCTGCATGCAACCAAACTAACCCTACAGTAAATACATATGTAATTACTTACCTCCATACTTACATGTATATTTACACTAACAAGGACGACCCTGAAATAAAGTGTAACCAAAATGTTTTGGTTATTTGTGATACTATTAAACGAGACTTACTTTCTTCTAATGGCAAATGTTTGTATTTGATTTTTTTGTTTATTTATTGATTTATTGTATTATTTTCCATCATTCATTTATTTTTCTTGTTTGTGTATTTTTCCCTCCTGTTTATTACATGTAAAGTTATTTAACGTTCTCCTTAAAGTTTTTGCACAGAATCATTGCAGTTTCTTTAATAAAAATATTAATAAGGCTATGATGATGTTGCTAATTTTCTCAGACTGTCATAGCAGTAGTGTGATTGCCATTGTACTACTCAATTAGATGCCTAAAGCTGCAATAAAGAATCAATAAGCATGAATATGCAATAAGTTACAAAAAGAGAGAGAAGGAAACAAAAATAGAGACAGAAAGAAAAACAGAGAAAAAGAGACAGAATGCCTTTGGGCCAAGTAATGTTTGCTTTTCATGAGAAAACCACCACTGTGGCTGGCCAATTCCCCCTTAGGCCACGGGAACCCAGCTTTCTGAAACAATAACCCTGGTGGAGCTACTGCAGGATGGCTGTTGGCATTCCCACGTCCACAGCCTGCCACCCGGATACAGCTCATCTAGCATAATGAATTGAGAAGTTGCACCTTGGGGAGTGAGACCTCCATTTAGAGGTTAGGGGAAATATTCTGACAGTTCTGAAGGAGATGTTCTGCTCCAGAGGACACGGATGAAAGCTATAAAATGTGGGATCCGGTCGGTTTGGCAGAGGGTCAGCTCTGACTTAGCTACTAATAATAAGAGTTTAACATTGAATGGAGAAAACCAGTTGAGGACCAGGGCTGTGAAGTAACCAAAAACTAGGGCACTGTACTTTTATGACCTACTGCATTCTCATGCTTAAAGGACCACAACATCATTCACCTTTATAAAGTCTGTCTTTTTTAAAGGGATAGTTTGACCCCACAACTACATTCTGTCATCAGTTACTCACTCCTCCTGCGTTCCAAACTGTATGAACTTTCATCAGTGAAACACAAACAATTTACGGGTCAACCTATGTACCTTTTAGCTTTTGTACCTTTGGGAAACGCCCCCAGTGACAGCTTTATACTTTTTTTTTTCTAAGAGCGTGTAGACACTAAGAAAAAACTGCTACTGCTGAAAAAAACTGCTGAAAGAAAGTCATAAAGGTTTAAACCGAAATGAGGGTGAGCAAATGATAGCAGAAGTTTAATTTATTGTCTGCAGGTTCATTTCCGAAAATAGCACTAATGAGCACTTCAGCATATGAACTGAAGCAATAGGAAACACTGCTGCACAAAGCTCACTGTATCACGTTACGCCGCCACTCTACAAGTTACAGTTGAACGACAACAACATTAACATTTAATGGGAAAGCAATCTGGGTATTTTTGTCATAGCTGCACTTGAGGGAATGCGAGCAGGAGAAAGTAGGCAAGCAAAATTGAGTAAAATTTTTAGTGAGAGGGGCCACTCACCTGGAAACCTGTATGTCAGATTATCATGACTGAGGCAATGTATGCAGACAGCCGATTTAATTAAGATAAGACCAAAGTGTTAAGGGTTAACAAACACAACACTAGCAAATGAAACGCAGGATATCTGCATGCTCCTGAAATAAAAAGCATAAATATTTATACAACCATGACCTTGTCTATGTGGCCACCCACATATCAAACATCACTCTGATGTCTGATTACATGCAGGAAATCAAATCTATATTAAAAAAAGAAAAAGCTAAATATGTAGTATTTAAATTGGTAAATGGTATTTAAAGAGTCTGTGGAAGGATGTAGAAGAGCCCACCTTAAAAATACATTACATAATATATACATGGCATCTCAATAAATTAGAATGTCGTGGAAAAGTTCATTTCAGTAATTCAACTCAAATTGTGAAACTCGTGTATTAAATAAATTCAATGCACACAGACTGAAGTAGTTTAAGTCTTTGGTTCTTTTATTGTGATGATTTTGGCTCACATTTAAACAAAACCCACCAATTCACTATCAACCAATTAGAATATGGTGACATGCCAATCAGCTAATCAACTCAAAACACCTGCAAAGGTTTCCTGAGCCTTCAAAACGGTCTCTGTTTGGTTCACTAGGCTACACAATCATGGGGAAGACTGCTGATCTGACAGTTTTCCAGAAGACAATAATTGACACCCTTAACAAGGAGGGTAAGCCACAAACATTCATTGCCAAAGAAGCTGGCTGTTCACAGAGTGCTGTATCCAAGCATGTTAACAGAAAGTTGAGTGGAAGGAAAAAGTGTGGAAGAAAAAGATGCACAACCAACCGAGAGAACCGCAGCCTTATGAAGGATTGTCAAGCAAAATCGTTCAAGAATTTGAGTGAACTTCATAAGAAATGGATTGAGGCTGGAATTGTAAGGCCACTACTCGAACACAGACAACGTCAAGGTGTTTACCTGGCTTTAAGGAGAAGTAAAGAACTGGACATTTTGGAGCACTTCATGCTTCCTTCTGCTGACCAGCTTTTTGAAGATGCTGATTTCATTTTCCAGCAGGATTTGGCACCTGCCACACTGCCAAAAGCACCAAAATTGGTTAAATGACCATGGTGTTACTGTGCTTGACTGGCCAGCAAACTCACAATACCTGAGTCAAGAGGAAAATGAGAAACAAGAGACCAAAAAATGCAGATGAGCTGAAGGCCACTGTCAAAGAAACATGGGCTTCCATACCACCTCAGCAGTGCCACAAACTGATCACCTCCATGCCACGCCGAATTGAGGCAGTAATTAAAGCAAAAGGAGCCCCTACCAAGTATTGAGTACATGTACAATAAATTAACATACTTTCCAGAAGGATAATTTCACTAAAAATGTTTTTTTATTGGTCTTATGAAGTATGCTAATTTGTTGAGGTTTTGTTAAATGTGAGCCAAATCAGCACAATTAAAAGAACCAAAGACTTAAACTACTTCAGTCTGTTTGCATTGGATTTATTTAATACACGAGTTTCACAGTTTGAGTTGAAATAAATGAACTTTTCCATGACATTCTAATTTATTGAGATGCACCTGTATAAATAATACTTATCTGGGCTAAACGATACTGGTAAAACGATAAATAAATCGAATAGCGATTTTTCTGATTGCAAATTTAATTACATTTTTTGCACGGCTTGACAATTTGGTAAAAAAAAAAAAAAATCATATTGTGATAGTTCACTGTAAAATAAACCAATTAAATATTTCATTAAAAAAAATAAATAAAATTTTATAGAACAACTGCAAATTTATAATACTATAATAATAACAACCTTTATTTTGACCGATGTAACACTTTCATCATGAGTGTAACAGTGCAGTCACTCTGAAACATGC
The DNA here is from genome assembly GCA_018155175.1 of Sinocyclocheilus anophthalmus. Lineage (NCBI taxonomy): Eukaryota > Metazoa > Chordata > Actinopteri > Cypriniformes > Cyprinidae > Sinocyclocheilus > Sinocyclocheilus anophthalmus. The sequence continues at coordinate 171,684 of JADLZN010002962.1, forward strand.
AGGGTACATATCTGTTTGATGATCACACTAAGCCATATCACTGATTTCATTTCGATAAATTGTTTAGGCCTAATTCTAGTCTCTAGATATGGCTGAAGTTCAATATAAGTGGGATTTTTTTCATCCATTTTCACATTTCTCATTCAGTTCCATTGCACCACAGGTGTAGGACAAACAATGCATAAGCCTTATGCTTTGGGTTTAGGGGTTTGCTCAAATCCTTAACATTAAGCATGAGCAATAATAATAATCATACTTGCCTTGGCAAACACCACTAATTAAGAAAACACCATGCTTACAACCCATTTGGAAAGCATTTCTTTAAGCTCTCCGCAGAGAGCGGAGTCGTCTTTACCAGGACTACAAAATTAAATGTGACTCTAAAGTAACGTTAGCTCACTTTGAGACATTCGTGTTTCCACTTCGCCAACTCATGCAGAACACATGCACAGACATGCTACGAAACAGAAAATTAAGGGCAACTTCCAACATGCAGGTCAATGCCTAAACAGTAATTACAAGAGAGAGAAAGTAGGAGGGAGAGAGAGGGGCGTGAACATAGATTGAAGAGAGAGAGTATGAGCAATAGAGAGAGACACTGGGAGTGGGATGTGATTGGAAGTGAACTTTGCTCGAGGCATAAAGCAGATTCACCAAAGAATTTTTACTAGCTTTTCTTACTCCGCGCTAAAAACACAGACTGGGCTTGGATTTTTCACAGAGGCTGCGTTTCTTTAGGTGACAGCAAGTCACATTTTTAATTTGACAAAATCGAGTCTGTGAAGGACAGACGTTCAAATATGTCATAATGTTCAAATTCTAAAAGCCCTGTTGAGTTTTTTGGTCAACTTGAAATTTTTGAAGAGACTGTTTTTTTTTCAATGGAATAATCTACATCCAAGTACACAGTTGTCTAAGATTTTCAAAGTGTCATCATATGAATTTTTTTTTAAAGTATAGCATGTCAAATAGAACACAACAGTACAATGTATTTTCAACATTTCATTAAATTAATTATTGACCCAGGTAGAAAATAGTACAATGTATTTTCAATTGATTGACATCTTTCGAAAAAAGTTCAGTCGGACTAAAGCATCTACATGATTTGTTTTGTTCCAGTTGAAATCTGACTTTTAAAATGCAGTGTCTGAACAGTTGTTCTTTTCAATCTTCTACTACAATACTAAAAGCAGGGTAGGTCATTTGTTAAAAAAAGAAAAAAAAAGAAAAACACTTTTTGATATGCTGGTTGAAAGTCTCTTCACATCCTGATAGCAATCACTAAGTTATACAAACATACACAAACACAAACGTAAACATACAACACTAGACATAAGAAACATTTTTTTACACCTATACATAGCTAACTTACTATAGTTAGATTACTGCTTTCAGTAAGTTAGCTATGTATAGGTGTAAAAAAGTGTTTCTTACGTCTAGTGTTGTATGTTTATATTTATGTTTAACTATGTAGCACCGTTGTCCTGCGAGACACATTTCATTCCACTGTATATCCACACATTTAGCGGAATGACAATAAAGCTCGACTTGACTTGATGATCTAATTGTATACATATTGTCTGTGGAAGGCATGGAACCATAAAATGTTCATCCAATCATATCCCTTGATCCAAGGGCTACGATAGGCTGTCCTACCTGCCTGTCAACATATTTATTTGCATACCTCCGCACAAAAAAGGAAAAAGGAGGAAAAAAAACAAGATACCGTAAGTTGCGCAGCACTGTACTTCCTACCGCGGGTGTAATCCAGTATACTCCAATTGGGGCCAGTACCAGCTAGAGCTGGAAGGCATGATTAACAGTATTATTATTATTCACTTTGTACATGTTTTCTTAAGGTGAATGAGACATGAGGTAATCTGACAACATTGCATTCAATCCTCCACCAATCCTGTCTCTCATCATGTCGCTGGTAAGCGTCTGGTCTGCCTGTGCGCGCTCATGTGTTTTGTAGGAGGCGTGGCTTTGGAGAGTGATTTACAGGGAGGGTGGGATCTTATGCTTTCAAAGCTAGCTTGCTATTGCTAGACTCTCTAAAATACTGTACCCTTCCTTTAAAGCAGACAGGGGTTAAAGTCCTCTGATCAACTGGTTAAACCTAGTGTAGGATCCTGGTGCACCATGCATAAAGACAGAACTCCGTAAAAGAAATCTAGCATGTGGTGAACAGATTGTGCTACACTCAAAGCTCTCATTTCAAAGATTTATCTTGCTGAAAAGGACAATAACACATTTAAACAGAGGACAATGTAGAACAAATCCTCTCCACGTCTGTCAGTAGAGCAAGAGGGACAATACACCTGCATACCAGGCAAGCCAAAGAGCATTCCATGTGCTTTCTCAGATTCAGGCCGGTGTTAATCAGGGGTTTGGGCTGGGACCGTTGGAGCATGCTTGGCCCTCCCCACCGGGGGCCTCTGTGTATGGAGCCCATTGTGTTCCAACATTAACAGACACAGAAGCATGAGTCACCTTCAAATCGTGTCTGGGTATTACCTACCTCATCCAATCAGAATGCTGGGAGAGGTGAAGACCAAACACCTGTACGGTAATGTGTGCAATGCAACTCCTCGTCAGCATGGTAATGCTTGAAGGGGCATAGCCTAACTGCAGTCTCATGGTTGGGATTTTTGATGTTTACCCAAAATAAAAAACACTTCTTAATCTGTATATAACAAAAACGCAGCTGGTCTTCCTTTGGTTGGCGTGGGTAATTAACGCCCACTGGTTATATTAGTGTTAAGTACATACTCCCTAGCTATCATTGGCCAACAACTTCGTCAAGCTTACCAAACCCTAAAAAAAGATGACAGAAAACCGTCAAAACATATGATTATGAGTGAATCACACGCAAGGCACATAATTATCATCCAGTCAGATTGTTAGCAATAGCTAGAGGAATGCTAAAACAAAGGTATTAGTAAATCTCTGATACGACATTAGCCGCTGCTATGATAATAAACAGAGACTGGTAATGTAAATAGGCCAAAGTCGGCACTCCAGTAATAAAATATCTAATTTTTCCATTAGCAGATGTAAACTAAGGACAGTAACTTCATTAGAGAAGTATATAAGGTCATCTGGCTAGCATCTGACACAGAAGTGAATGGGGAGAGTGAAATATAATAATATTGCTGTTGTCCGTCGCATACCCTGAGTCTGGTGCTTTAATTGTCATTGGCTCTGTCCCAATTGAGGGAATAAATATTTAGATCTCTCATATTCGGTCTTCCTCTCTCATTTAGACATAAACCACATAGTCAGTCTGTGTTTACTAGACAGTGCCGTTTATTTCTCTGTTCCAAAACACAGTGAATTGCCTACTGCATACAGGCAGCTGCCTTCAAAGGTAGTACTCTAACCATCATGAAGCCTTATAATTGACGAATTTGGAACACTCAACATTACAGACGACATGACTCACGACAGAGTCTGGCTTAAAAAGGTGAAACTATATTCAAATTAAAAATGTAAAAATACATGGCACATACACAAATATTGATTAGAAGAAAACAATACGTCCAGTTTTGTTAATTCACTATTTCAATATTGAACTTAAATTAATTGTTTTACTGAGCTAGTCAATGCAACATGGGATTGCATTCTCCTTCATAGAGAGATCATTTGGATTTAAATAAATTATGAAGAATAGAGGTTACGATTTCATAATGTAACAGAATTAGCAACATATCATTTTTGTCATATTGTGACATAAGCTACATCTGAGTAAAGCGGATAAGTAAAAATCAAATAAAATGTATGGCCTATAGACTTGGTTCTATCCATCGGTTGTTGATTGGATGAAGACAGATTTGAATGCGAGCCTGCAGTCGACTGCAAGTAAGGGATTGGAATTAAGGACTATGATTAGAGAAGTCCAGCATAGGTTACCAAAGAGAACTCTGTTGTTTCACCATGAAGATCGAATTCAGGTGACATTTTGATTAAATATTACCAGGTGTGCGTTTCCCAAAAGCAACTATAGTTGCAAGTTCTGTCATTACCAATAGAGTTCAATGGAACTAACGACCATAGTTAACTAACGATGCTTTTGGGAAACGCTCCCCAGGTGAAGAAAAGGAAAAAAACGAAACATTTGCATGGATGAATCATTCACAATCGGACCGATAACATGCATTTCAAATATATAAGCCACTAACTGGTCTGCAGATAACCAAATGTAGGTAAGTTTGTTTCTCATTGGGGGTGAAACAAGAACAGTGAAACAGACTTTGAAAAAACGAATAAAAGTAAAATTGAGCATTTAAGATGAGCAAGAGTAGACAAGAATAAACAGTTTTATTCTGGAGTGTTTAAAGTCGACATGAAATCAAAATGGACTATTCTTATTTTTTGATGGAATACTGTAGTGTTTATTATAAATAATTTATCTGTGCACTTCATTATTTTTTTTAAATTCATGTGCCCTTGTAATCTTTAATCAAAAACGTTAACCTCCCCTCCCCCTCAAAACGACTCCTCTACTCTTCCGGACCGGTCACGAGCTATGGCGCAAGGGCCGAGCTATCTGGAACTGCCAACAGCTGTAGTGACATCAGTGACGTTTGGAATAAACGACAGGGGGAAAAGCTGAAGCTGATGCTTCACTTTATATCACAGACACCAGTCATAGGGATTCGTTACCCTTAAACATTGAACAGATATAGGTATTACACAACATTACTACATTCTCTCACACGCGCTGTTTAGGCATGTGTTGGCCGTGATCGTCAATCCGTCATACTCAAAAAAAAATTTTTTTTTATTCATGTTAGGGTGTCGGCAGTGAATCCAGTGGAGAGAAATCCCCACAACTAACTTGCAAACTGCATTCAGATCTGCCTCCATTTGTTGGCACGCCCCAACTCCAACGATCCAATCAATTTCTGAAAGGATGAAATCAGTCACTCCCTCGATCATTTCGATGCCTTTCCCTCGTATATACGTCACAAGCAAAGAAGAAAAGACTATCGCAACTTCCATTTCATGCCAACTTTAAACAAGTCCAAAATCCAACCGCAGTATCAACAGAGAGAGGTCGAGGAGGGGAGGACGGGGGAAAACAATGAAAAGCCGAAAGGAGAATGCAGAAGGAAGCCTTTAGGATCAATATGGACATGATGAAAATCCAAGATGAATATCCAGTGAAAACAGGGCTGTGTGATGGTTATGCATCATTTAGAGCCTGACTCTCACTGAAGAAAGTACAGAAAGGGCCAGCTTACAAATACTTGACAAAAAATAAATGAGCTTGGAAAACTAATCAACTGTGAATAAAAGCTGGAAACTAAACAACTGAAGGTGTATTATCCAAGATGAAGTTCAGACGAAGATCAATAGATTTAAAGCGAAGTTTAAAGAGAGTTTTGAGTTACAGTAGGAAAGGAAATTAAATGGGAGGAAAAAGGGGAATTCCTAAACTTTAATCTTAATGTCAATCCTTTACTTGAAGCAGGATACAACCCTTTCTCTCTCTCTCTCAAGGCAACAGCAACCCATCTGTAATATCAACCCTGTCAATCAACAGACCAACATGCAAATCAAAGATAGATTACTCACTGCATGTCTGACCTTGTGATCCCAATCTATGCAAGTACATTTAAATAAAAGGAGACAACAGGTCTTAAATGAACAAAAATATAGTCATTATGGTTATTTAGTGGAAGAAAAAAAAAACACAAAATAGCCTTACCCTCAGTCAAACAGCCTGCAAAATTACTTTGAACTGATTGCTGAACAAAAACAGTTTGGCATTTTGTTGGCATGATTTTCAGGGACTGCTATCAATATGTAGCAGGCCATTCTACAGGGTTTTAGTGAAATATCCGGAGTATCTCACAAGCTAGAGTTTGGGTGAGTTCAGTGGGTCCATAAAGAGCAGGATTAGGTTGTTCATACTGAATACTACTGCTCAATGGGGCAGGAAGTGCAAGTGAGCAGTTGCATCATTCACAGACGATCACGTCACTTTTAAATGGGTTTAGAAAGGATCAAGTTAGAGTCAACTTGATAAGACATTCACAAACCATTGTACTTCCTTAATAGGACACAATTCAGAGAGATAAAGATGTAGGGCATTGGAAATTAATTAGAACAGGAAAAAAGAAGTCATATCTCATAACTTCACCAGGTGGTTATAAATTAACTCTTATTTTTGATGATGCAATGTTATTTTTTGTATAGACTGTTTCATCAGGTGCACGCGCCTGGCCCGAAGTTAACTCCCGGTCTGTGCAAACTGTTTATCAGTCTGGCTATGGCGCCGGCTACAAAAGGTGATGAGTAGACTGAAGTTGGGCTCAGGTGGTTGTGCTGTTGGATATGTTTCCCATACATTTATTTATTTGTGGCGCTCGCCACAATATCAAAATTGACAGATTTTCCAAAAAGCTTCGTTGAATAATCATGAGCACGTACTACACGTTTAAAAATCAAAACGAGGCACGGGTGTTTTTATATCACTGTATTCGGGAAGGGATAGCTTTAGAATTTTCGAGGTCATTTAAGTCATTCTTGATGTTAGTATGCCTGATAAGTAGGGGTGGGAATCACCAGAGGCCTCACGATATGATATTATCACGATACTTGTGTCACGATACAATATTATTGCGATTTTACATATATTGCGATATTCTGCGATATATTGCAATTCATTACCTTTTTCCAACTTCAAATTATGTCCCCAAAGGAAAACTTTGACAACATCTGTTTTAACTAAAAAGAAACATTTCTCCATTTGTTTATCTCACTTCAGTTGTATTGTTGCAGTGCAAAATGGGATTGTCAAGCAGACAAACTGACCAACACTTTCATGAAAACCTGTCATAAATTTTGTATGCACCTGGCAAACTCAACTATTTGTATTACAGTCTAATCTAGTCCACATGAATTAAATGTAAACAGGTATGCACTGCTGTGCTACTACAGGTATTTTGAACAGTGCAACTTGAAATTGTACTAAAAAGTTGTGCAGACCCTTCAGTAATTGGGGCATTTGAAAGTAAATTACTGTTGAATTTAAATTAAATTAAAGAAAACATGTATGTAGTCTTACATCTAGGGATGCACTGAAATGAAATTCTGGGCCAAAACGGAAACCGAAAATTCTGGATGCACTTGGCCCAAAACCGAACGCTTATCATGATTTAATAAAAAAATATAATATTCCACAAAGTAATTGTAAGAAGTTTTACATTTATTTCAATTTTAAGATACTGAATATTTTAAAAAAAAAAAACACAAGCCAATAAAATAACCACACTTTTGAATGAAGGAAAAGTAACAATAAAATGGGCCAGAATTTAAAATATATGGTAATTTACAATAAGGTTCATTAGTTAACTGCTTTATTTAATGAACTAAGAATGAACAATAGTTCTCAGCATTACTAATCTTAGTCATGTTAATTCAACATTTTTACTAATGCATATTAAAAAAAACAGTAATGCACTTTGAATAACATGACCGAACAGTGAATAACTGTAATGTTCATTAACAGCATAAGAAAGATTAATAAAACTTAATAAATGATTGTTCGTGGTTCATTCATGATAGTTAATACATTAACTAACATTAATGGAATCTTATTGAAAAGTGTTACCTTAATATTAAATATCAATATATTATTTTATCACTTCTATGAACCGCACCGATATAAGTGTTGTTTTTTTGATAATTATCCACATAAAGGTCTAGTCCTACAAATTTTATTATCAGGAGCATTAGTGAGTCAGAGCATAGCATATGAGCAGAGCATTGCGTCACTGAAGGTAGCATCATTTTAGCTGCGTTGCCCAGTACAGCTGAACTAGCCTACACTATGTTACAGCACAGTAGCGCTACTGCAAACCGGAAACAAGTAGGCCTATACTGCATAGAAATTTCCTGTCAGCGCGTTATTTGAGCGGACTTTGCTTTTCCGATGAGCATGAGTGGTACACGAGCGGAACGCACATTCGTAGATCGGAATACTGAGCGGAGTGTCAAACCGTGCAGTGACGAGGAGAGTGAAACATGCGCGCTGAACACTGCCGGGCGGGGCACACCATATATATTATTATTATTATATTTATTTTTATATGAGTCTATATTTTCGGTGCATCCCTACTTGTACTGAACAAAATTATAAACGCAAAACATTTTGTTTTTGCCCCCATTTTTCATAAACTCAAAGATCTAATACTTTTTCTATGACCACAAAAGGCCAATTTCTCTCAAATATTGTTCACAAATATATCTAAATCTGTGTTAGTGAGCACTTCTCCTTTGCCGAGACAATCCATCCACCTCACAGATGTGGCATATCAAGATGCTGATTAGACAGCATCATGATTATTGCACAGGTGTGCCTTAGGCTGGCCACAATAAAAGGCCACTCTAAAAGGTGCAGTTTTACTGTATTGGGGGGTCCGGGGGGGTCTGAAACCAGTCAGTATCTGGTGTGACCAACATTTGCCTCACACAGTGCAACACATCACCTTCGCATAGAGTTGATCAGGTTGTAGATTGTGGCCTGTGGAATGTTGGTCCAATCCTCTTCAATGGCTGTGCGAAGTTGCTGGATATTTGCAGGAACTGGAATACGCTGTCGTATACGCTGATCCAGAGCATCCCAAACATACTCAGTGGGTGACATTTCCGGTGAGTATGCTGGCCATGCAAGATTTGGGATGTTTTCAGCTTCCAGGAATTGGGTACAGATCCTTGCAACATGGGGCCGTGAATTATCATGCTGCAACATGAGGTGATGGTAGTGGATGAATAGCACAACAATGGGCCTCAGGATCTCATCACGTATCGTGTGCATTCAAAATGCCATCAATAAAATGCACCCGTGTTCGTTGCCCATAACATTTGCCTGTCCATACCATAACCCCACCGCCACAATGGGCCACTCGATCCACAACATTGACATCAGCAAAAACCGCTCACCCACACGACGCCATACACACTGTCTGCCATCTGCCCTGTACAGTGAAAACCGGGATTCATCGGTGAAGAGAACACCTCTCCAAAGTGCCAGATGCCATCGAATGTGAGCATTTTCCCACTCAAGTCAGTTACGACGACGAACTGCAGTCAGGTGAGCTTCCTGGGACGGTTTCTGACAGTTTGTGCAGAAATTATTTGGTTATGAAAACCGATTGTTGCAGCAGCTGTACGGGTGGCTGGTCTCAGACGATCTTGAAGGTGAAGATGCTGGATGTGGAGGTCCTGGGCTGGTTTGGTTACACGTGGTCTGCGGTTGTGAGGCAGGTTGGATGTACTGCCAAATTCTCTGAAACACCTTTGGAGACGGCTTATGGTAGAGAAATGAAAATTAAATTCACAGGCAACAGCTCTGGTGGACATTCCTGCAGTCAGCATACCAATTGCACGCTCCCTCAAAACCTGCAACATCTCTGGCATTGTGCTGTGTGATAAAACTGAACATTTTAGAGTGGCCTTTTATTGTGACCAACCTAAGGCACACCTGTGCAATAATCATGCTGTCTAATCAGAATCTTGATATTCCACACCTGTTAGGTGGATGGATTATATCTGCAAAGGAGAAGTGCTCACTAACACAGATTAGACAGATTTGTGAACAATATTTGAGAGAATTAGGCCTTTTGTGTACATAGAAAAAGTCTTAGATCTTTGAGTTCAGCTCATGAAAAATGGGGGCAAAAACAGAAGTGTTGCGTTTATAATTTTGTTCAGTGTACATCCCCTCCTTGTTTACAAATCCAAACTAAGTCCATACATCCGATTTAAACACGGACGGGGCTTTCCTGATAACTTTCTGTGATGCCTCCCTATTTATTTTACTAACTTACTGCATGCGAAGGTGACCCCACGCTGACCTCCCCAGAGAGGAGGGAAAGAAAAAAAAAAAAATAAAAAAACCCTTACCACCACCATCTTAGTGGATTGTAAAGAAATTTATTTTATTATTCTACCAAATAGTATAAACAAGATCGATACTTGGCGTCCGTGTATCGATACAGTATTGCTGCTGAAAATATCGCGATACTATGCTGTATCGATTTTTCCCCATCCCTACTGATAAAGCAGCATTTGTGAGCTCAGCGTTGCTTTGTGTACAGCCGTTACTGGGTAAACCTGTTTCTCCCGCTTTAAAGCACCTCCAGCTGGCAGAGAATGAATTAGCAAGTTTCGTAAGTCCATCTGATTATGCAGCAAACATATGTTTTCTATCCAAAAAATATCTACTCTAGAGGGACGGCTAGCTGTGTTATGATCTATTGGAAATTACCGGAAGTTAAAGTTGGGCACAAAAGGCATGGCGCAGTAACGTTTGTTTATGATGTTGCTGTTGAAACCGTCTATAGCCTATAGCAGTGGTTCCCAACCACATTCCTGAAGGCCCCCCCCAACAATGCCATGGGTCCATTTCTTAATCAAACACACCTGATTCAGATCATCAGCTCATTAGTAGAGACTCCAAGACCTGAAATGGGTGTGTCAGACAAAGGAGAGCTACAAAATATGCAGTGTTGGGGGTCCTCCAGGAACGTGGTTGGGAATCACTGGCCTATAGGGTAGAACTTCATCTCACTGTCAACACGATCCTTTAAGCACAAAATTACCTGTCACTTATACAGTGCTCAGCCCTGGGCGTGTGAACTTTATCAACATTCCTGCACCTGATGCCACCTGATGTTTGGTTGATAACATGCTGTTTCTAAAGCATATTCAATCTGCAGCATAAATGTAATGACTGATATTCTAGGCAATGACATAGAGCTGCCACATCACCGTAAACATGTCACCAGCTACAAAGGAAAACCAGTGGTTGGGAACAATGTCTCTACTCCTGTTTGCTATCTTTGGAGCCTCTTCTGACTCATGCTTCTGGAAGGCCTGAAGATTAGCAGGTGTTGACTAGGGAGTTGGCCCCATAACCTCTCACGTCAATTGTGGTCTAGAGGTTAACAGGCATGGCCCATAGAAATGCACGAAAACAAGACCTTGTGCCCATCAAGGTGAAAGGCATATAAGCATTTGTCCAAACACACAGTGAAGGCTGATAAAGGTGAATGCCACCAGCATAGAAACTTGCACAACAGCTGAAGGACAATTCAAATGAATGGGTCGAGAAATAGCCAAGCAAGCAGAACTTTAAGAGGACACTGATGCTGTCCTTACATCTTATCGTAAATGTTTATATGATAGTTTCCTAGTCGTACAGAAAAGCCCCTCAAGTCGTATTTACGACTTTTTGATTTCTGAGTTTTCATGTTGGCTGGGCCATAAACTTTCAACATGCTGGAGAAGAGATACATTGCTGTAATGACACATCTACATTGCTTTCTCTTGTTGTTACGGTCATGAATATTTCTGAATATAAATAACCATTTGAGGCATATTGTACATTAATTCCAAAGCAAAAAAAAAGCATTTATTTGCCCAAAATTTAGAAATCGTCAGCATGCTGACTGACTCTTTAGATAGCGAGGTGAATATATAAATCGTGCAAGTAATGTCTGTATGATTGCCATTGAATGGGACGCTTCACTTTATTGAAACTAATTGACTAAATAGCTTCCATATGTTTTGGTTTTAAAAAGATTTACCCAATAAATAGGCAAGAATGATCTTACTGTCATCCTCTGATTCCTATTCCTTCAAATAACAAAGCATTTAAATGCAACAAACTTATAATTCCAACATCAGAAGTGGGAAGTAGGACATTTCTGATAGCACATGAAGGCAGCATGAGAACGGGGTAGTGATGTGAGAAGGTCAACCCAATGGATAGGACAACTTCCAAGGAAACTAGAGGTATGTCCTTCAAAAAATAACCCTGTGGCAATGTGTTGTTCATTTAGATAATTCTTGATCAAGCTCTCATGTGCATGGGCTTTTAGTGGCACGTTTTCATTTGATGCTCTGAGTTTGCTAGTTACATTCCAAAGCGTCTCTGCTCTTCGTTTGTCTTTGATGTGTCCACAGATACTCTTCCTCAAAGCAGATCCCTGGGGATTGTATTTGGCTTCCTGAAACACTGAAGTATGTGGTATGGAAGAAGTTGTGGACCTTAAAAATGATTAACATTCTTTAAGGCCTTTGGTCAAACAAATCATAACAGTTAACAAGCAGAGTCAAGACACAAATGCGACTTTAATGAAGGAAAGTCAACTTATATCTTTAATCAAGCTTAGGAATGCAAACGGTGATGAAAGGTCATGTTTCTTGACTGTTCTGCACATTTCTACATTCTTCAAGGCTGTTACTCAGTAATGTGACTCAAAACAAGGAGAAGAGGACAAATGGTGTGTTTTACTTCAATGCCCCACTGGCACTCGGTGTCATAGCTTGGCAACAACGCAAACATTTATTTGAGATCAAAGTCTGAGGTGTAACCATGGAGATGTGGCATGAGGTGGCATACCTGAGAACTCATAAATATGATGACAAAGCCTTGGGTGTACTGACAAAAATATGAAAGCAACTTGGAGCTGTGCTTGTCTTTGCAAAACTTGCCACCACTGTGCTACAGAGTTGTATGGGAGGAGACCAGGAATTGCTACGCAACTGCTAAGGTGTTGGTTGGTTGCGAGTGAATTTTAGTGTACTGCTATGCAGTTGCTAGTGTTTTGGGTGTTTCTAGGGCATTACTACATAGAGGCCAGGGTTTTGTGAGTGGTTGTTTAAAACAAAAGTGTCCACAGCAAAAGAGTCAACATCAAAGTCTCTAGTCTGCTCTCTAGATCTGGTTCAGGATCCTCCTTCAATGCAAGTACTTTCAATGTACTTCAATTTTTCACCCGTTTTATCATACAGCAAACAAAAGCCAGATTACTTAGAAAAGTAATAGCACTGATAATCAGTTTGATTTACTTTTCTACTCTAACTACATATTACCAATGTACATTCAACAGGAAACATTGGTATCTGCAGTGCAAATTATCTTAATTATATTTAAAATTTAAATGTAATATTCATAAAATGTATTTACTTTTTACATAAAAGTCATTCATATGTTACAGAAATGGTTGAAACATATCATTGTACACTAAATTAACATTATTAAAATATTTTTGAAGCCGTTTTTATTGTTGTAGCGTAATCATTATTTTGTCATCACTTCATCACTGTGCCAGAAATACAACAATAATTCAAAATTGTCTCTGCATATGGTTAAAGGACACTTAATATTATTGGTCATAAAAAAATTTCACTCTTAAAAGCACACCTTCCTCAACATTACTCATTGGACATAATTCATGTCCAAATAAACAAACAGTGTGGGACGACGAGACAAGTTACATAAGTTTAACACTCATTAAGTTTATTGGTTCTTTCAAATTACCTTGACACGAATATTGCATGAATACTAAAACCAACCGTAGAGATAAGAACTACTGTAACAATGACTCAACTATACATGTTTTCTGTGTTTCTGCTCTATGCTCCTATAATAAACAAGTATCTTGTATCAGGTGAAACTGATTTGAGATCCTGAAATACCAACTTATCAGCACGTTTTACACCACATGATAGAAAGAGAAAACAGACACAGTGAGAGATGACAGATGGAGGGGGGAAAGATCAAAGGATGAAAGTAAGAAAAGAAAAATAGAAAGCTGGTTTGTCTTGTTGTGCAGTGGTGAATGTAAGCAGACAGGCTAATGCCTAATCACGCAGAGTGGCCTGGTTTTACCACTGACTCATACCAAGCGCCCTGCTGAAAGGAATGTTCACAAACAACTACTGGCCAAATCCACTCTGTTTTATAATCATTGTTTCTGCTCGCACACAATCAAAGCTAACTTTGAATGTAACCTTGTAAATAATCACTGTGTGACAAAGTGTTAGCCGATATCATTAAAAACACGCTGGCATCTCTCTCCAAGTGTTCTGCACTTGTTTGAAGAATACACATCGAATACAAATTTTTCACATTGCCCACTGTTGTTTTGGCCCAATGTGTTTGTGCTCCCTGTTGAATATGGATTGACAAAGGAAGGTTACAGGAAGTACTATTAGGCATGGGCCGATTACCGGCTTCAAGGTATACCGCGATTTGAAAATTAATATGAATTTCCGTTAATATCCGCTAATATTTTCCGTTATACCTCCTGCGCTATGCACTGTTTTTCAGTCTCCCAAAGACTGAAAAGTGTAGGAATCCATCAGGGTGAGGCAGTTTAGAGCAGTAACACGACACGCATCCTCCTGTTGGTGCTGAGAGACGCGGTCAGCACGTGTGGTGTGATTATGACGATGAAGAGCTTTCCCCTGGAACTTACGGAGTCGGTAGACCGGCCGTTTTTTGTTTATGGAAGCAACTCGTCTCTGTTCTGACTTGAACAAAACTGCATTGCAATGCAATGTTTTTCAAAATGTCATTTATGGTGAAAATATGAAGTCTGTAACGCCGTAACACAGTTACGAGACGTTTGAAGACGGACGCACAGTAGCAAAAACACTGTAGCAGGGAGTCACTCACTGTTCATGAGGCAACACCTATTGTAAGGAAATCATCAATATTGACTTTGGGGGGTTATAGAATGTTTGACTGAGGGGAAGGTGACTGTCTTCAGAAAAGTTTTACGTGGTATTTTCTTTTTTTAGTCTCTGTATAAGTTCATATTAAAGCAGTGTTCAGTGCAGCATAAACAAAGGAAACGCTGCATCTGGTGTTCAGAAAGCGCTCCGCCTGGTCAGAGGGGGGAGGGAAAAGATCTGGTCTATCAGAGCTCTGCTGTTGGCTTCATTCAGGGCATGTAGTATCATTGCACAAAGCTAGGCAGAAAATTTGTTTTGCTGCAAATTGGTTATTATTAAATCAAATTAGTATATGAAATTATATAACTAAAAGATATGTTATAGAATTATAGACTAAATTAATAGCGGTTAGATTTAGATTAGGTTAAATAAAGATGTCAGTCTTTATTTTTCTTCTTTTTAGGAAACAGATCAAAGAAAAAATAAACAAATTCTACTGTTCCTAATATTCTGTATGTTGCTAAAAAAATAAAATAAATTGTGTTCAGTGGAAAAAAAGTTTTTTTTTTAAAACCCAGTCATTTAAAAATTACACATTTTAGAGCTGTAACGACAATACCGTGATATTTTTGCTTAAGGTGATCATACCGTCAAAATCTCATACCTGCCCATGCCTATAGTTACTATAACAGCTACACTAACCAAACTAGTTTTTAAGTAGCCTGACATTAGCTCAGCTATTTCCAGAAACATCTTTTTTCAAAGAATTGCAGTGTAATGTGACAAAATGCTGTCACTGTTTTTTTTTTAGTTACATTGTAATCAAATGCACTCTCTGAGATCCCTTTATATTAATATTTTGTATTTTTGTCATTATACATTTATACTTCTAACAAAAAAAGTACACTACCAATCAAAAATTTGAGCTTAATGTTTTAAAGAAGCCTTGTATGCACACCAAGGATGCTTTTATAAGATCAAAAAGACAGTAAAAATCTGTAATCTAAAATATTATTACAACTTAAAATATTCTGTGTGTGTGTGTGTATGTGTGTGTGTGCGCACTATACAGCGCACAATATAGATTCCAACTAGGCTCGACATGAAAAGGTTTGAACATGAAAATGGTGACATTATTATTCACAAAACACAATCAAAAGAAACTTGTGTGGGCGATATACAGAACTCGCATTGCACAATTAGTCTCTTCTATCTACAATGAGTCTATATTTGATGATTAATATGCATGAGGACCAGTACTTCAGTCCAATGACATTTCATGCAGAACAACCCAGTGCAATGCTGCAGAAAAAGAAACCAAGCAACCACCAAAATGCAGTGTCACTCATCTGCTGTTGTGCATGCTTATGACAAAAATATATATATTAAAATACCTTTTATTGCTAACCGGTTTATCGTGTCATGTCTGGTTAAAACATATTTAAAGGCTAAAAATTTACTGTAGTCTAATTTTCATTTAATTATGAGTTGTTGGGGATGCTACAACTTCACAGTAGCTTCCTCAACACATGGTACAGGTTATACGACTTATCTGTTCCTCTTTTGAACTCTGCCCACTGATACTAAAGGCTTCAAATATTGAACTAAGTGTCAGCCGCTTTTGAACACAGACAAATATACTTGATAGGAGCTGGCCGCACAAAGAGAGCAACAGGTCATATAGTTAATTCTCTATGTGGTGTCTGGTGCACGTTAATAAGTGACGACTCAATCTGCAGCAATGTGTCACTGCGTCGCTGACAAAGCACTGCGATATTTCTCAAGCAAACAAAAAAAGCGAGTCTAAACACACAAGCCTAGAAAGGGGCTATTTATAGAGTTCATACCTGCACACTGTCTACACACCAATGAAGAAGAGTGATGAACGCACAACTGTCACAATCAACAGGCTAGCTAATTCATGTGCACACACCGTGACCATTGTGTTCCTAAGTGAGACCAATCCAAACGCAAAAGGTGGCGCTATCATCATATATGCATCATTGCGATACGCAACGGAAATGATTGTGGCTCGCAGAGAAAATAGCAATGCCTGTCATGCATCATAAACAAGGAAGAGCATAAATTCTGAACTGAACGCGAGTCAGTCTGCGTCATGCTTGAAAAGACCGGACAGCTAGGTAAGATGGAGCGAAATGTAATCTGAGGAGAAGGGTGACCTCTCAGAGGGCCAGCACAGGGAACTTGGTCTCATTGCATTCCAGCTCTTCGATTATGTGCTGATTTGGTCCAACAGTTAAATGGATGTAGTACATCATGCTTTGGCTGTTGAGCGGTACATTAACAAGGCCTGACTTCCAAAGGACCTTCCAAGAGCCTCGTAGCAGGACCCGGAGCATAAAGTGAGGCTCTACCTGTTTTATCAAGACTTGAGTTTCAAACTTTCAAGTTGCTCATAATCTCCATTTAATGGCATTACACTTCTGGTGGAGAACATGAATGCAGTGTAGCCTCTAGTACAAATATCAGTGGTAACAAATAAATGCAGGAATTTCCGTTGTTGAAAAGATTACCAAAAATACTCCACTATGCTTGGTACATAGCCTGGAATGTCCTAAAAACAAAAGGAGAAAGTGTTAACGGTTGGTTGCTTAACCTTACTTACCCATGACTGAATCTCAGAGGTATTTGTAGTGTTGATGTGACCTTGTTTGGAAAAAATGGTGACTGCAAAACATGCCGTCCCATGCTTGTTTAGGTGGCAAAGTCTCATTCCAAGCAGTAGACCGTTGGCAAATGTACAATGTCATAAAATTGCAAAACCAAATTTTTATGTTTGAAATTACACAATGGCAGTTAACCAAGGTGCCGATGTTTTGACATTTTACAACAGGTCACCGACCGCTAACAATAAGTTGATCAACAACCGCAGGTTTAAAACACAGCAGTACACAAGAAAATAGTGCTTCAATAGAAGCATTTCCACTTCCTCTAGTCGTGATTTGCTTGTACGAGGGCCTTGTTTGGATAACCAGACGCTAGGGTCACTAGAAGCAGAAGATAAGGAAATGTAAAAGACTGTTCTTCATCCACATGACTGCTCCCAATGCCAAACATCTGCCAGTTAGTTCAGGTTTCCTGTTCAAATGTCACAAATGTACAGCAAATTCCCAAGGGCTTCAAAACGTAAACCGTAACTTATGATCTCTTTCAGCGCTGCAGTATGTAGGCCGACTCAAGCTTTAGATTTGCCAAGCTTCCTCTCAGAAAGTAAAAAAAAACACCTGGCATTTTGCCACTAGCAACTCCTTCAGCAAGAAACAATCATAAATATTTATTTCTCAGGGTTGTGAATTCCATCCAAATATAAAATGATCGCCCTGCTGATGGACAGTCGTATCCAGGTTCATCTCCAGTTCTCCTGTGCAAACACCAGCTCAAGGTTTTCACAACACATAAAGTTGAGAATGTCGTTGTTTATGCTGGATTTGGAATTTGAAATTGAAAACCGCCAAGCAGACCGGACATAGGAGGCTTTTATCTCCAAACAGGTCGTGAGGAGTTTGAGACTCGGCCAAATGTCAAACAATAGCATTTGCGTTTATTAGAGCTGCGCTGGTCCAAACACTCAGAAAATAAAACAAACTTCTCAGTCACCCTAGCTAAACATACGTAGCAAGAGAACATTTATCAAACATTCTGGCTGGTGATATGAACTTTCAGATCTGTAATACTAAACAAACACATTACGGATTAAAGTTACAATGGGACATACACATATACAGAAGGCTGAGGTTCACTTAAAGGTGTTTGCAAGGGACTGCTCATTTGCAAAGTCGGCAGCAATGAATTACTGACTAATTACTCTGAGCCAAAGTTCGGGGCAGGCTTTATAGATGTTATCAGCGCCCATCACAAAGACAGTGGGAAACAAAGTTTAGGTTTTGGGCGGAGAGCTGGGAAGCTCTGCAAGAGTCCAATAACTCACAGCGAGCTGCTAAATGCACACGGTGGAACAATGAGCCCTATAAATTTGAAGCCACAGCAGGAAGTACAGGGAAACGACCTATGGAAAGTCCAAATGTCTGGTTTACAGCATATCTTTCCGCAAAGCAGTTCAGGGAAGGATAGTAAGTGCCTTTTCACAAAACCAAGCAGACATTTGACCTGTTTGATAAATTCCAAGAGGTGTGAGACATATGGTTGTACACCATATCAGGCATAAATTATAGTTTCAGGTGATGAGACCCTGGCTGAATGCATTTATACAGCATGTCATAGCCACTAACTGCCTTCACACTTACACACTATATAGAGCACTCGAACTGCATACCAAGCTCCCTCGCTTCAACCCCCGACAGAATAAAAAAATGAAGTGTCAAAACGATAAATAATTTAACTAACCCCACATATGCATTCTAGCAGTTACAGCCCCAGAGAGACCATGGGGCATGAGTGTGTATACTTGCACACTTATCTCTCAAAGACACCCTAACATTAAGGCTTGGCCTGTGCCCACTTCCCAAACTACTTTACCTTGGCACAGCGCAAGAGGCTAATGACAGGATGTCTTCAGCCCAAGCAGACATACTGGTTAGCCTCCAACAGTAACTATCCGCGGGGCAGCGAAGCTGGGTGGTACGCAGGCATTCACAGCTCCAGTATATACTGCAATGGCATACTACACTAACAAGACTCCTTTTACTCATGCGGGGGAACGTGACGGGTTGAAAGTGTGAGAGATAACAGTGGTGAAACTTATGAGTCAGTTGGCATGTTTTGGAGGCCAACTGTTATGGTGAACTGCTCCGCTTCTGCCGTTCTTCCCACTAGGGCCTATCAACCTCTGCTGGCAGGCGTGAACACACTCTCCTCTATCACTGATCTATCAGCATGTTATTCTGCACCCCCCAGCGGGCAGCACACCGCACCATCATGTAGCCTGGCGCCACTCTGTAACTCTTATTCCTCTGTTCGTGATCACCTCAGTGCTCCTAGTCTGATTTCGTGCGAGTTGCTTGGCAGCGCGCACCTGCCCGAACCCGCTCGCGTTCCCCCCCTTACCTACCGGAAGGCATGCGAGTGAATGATGGCCGTCCATCTACTTCACTTGCCACCACGCGTGTGCGGAGAGGTTTTTCTTCCCGTTACATCACTTGGCTGGCAGCTGGCATGTTTCTTTCGGAGTCTTTGTGTCACTCACTTCATGTAAGCCAGATGGATTACAAGAAGAGAGTATAGGGTCGCTCCCTATTTGGTATTTCCTGTTGAATGGGAGGAATGCGATTTAAACAGTTAATTAACATCGTTTTGTGTAACATAGTAGGTGATAGGTAAAGATCTAAGAGAAAATGTCGGTTCCAAAAAAAATAAATAAAAAAGCCAATTGAACACCTACAAAAAAGGTACCATGGTATTGCCACCTTTTTTGAATGGCGTACCATGGCAAGCACATTCTTGTCTACTTTTGTTACAAACATATTTAGGATACTGTCTGTAAGTAGGTCTAAATATGGTTGCAACTCCAAAGAAAGGTATGCAGTCCAGATAGATATGGGGATGACGAGAAATCATTTTAGACCAATGACCACAGTAAGGACAATTTGTTTTGGAACTAAGCATGATGGTGTAAATGGAGACGGAAAAATAGGGCTTTGAAAAACAGGTAAACATACACAGCATATTAATAGTTAATTCCTTCCGTGTAAGGGAACATCAAAGTAAGAACAAAGGCACAAAAAAAAATTACGACAATGGATTTATATGGACCATAAAAACCATTATGGACCACATCCTGGGCCCTCAAAACATACCAAGGATTTTTAAAACTTAATAATACTAAAGTATTGTTTGCACTCAGTATAATGAGCCATTTACACACAAAGTAATACTGTATAAACTATGTTGACATGGGTGTTTTTTTGTTTTTTTTTGCCGTTGGATCATTGGGTTATATGGTACAAAAATTTGCTAATAGTAATATGTCAATCACTTCAGCGCAGTAACCACTGATTATAACATCAAAGCATCATGGCCAAGTATCACTTACCATGGCGTATCGGGTTGCCATGTCCAATTATCTAGAAGTATATATATAGATATATATATAGATATATATATACTGTATATATAAGAATAATATACAAAGTCCAGTCATCCCATGGTATTGACACTTTTATTTATACAATGACACAATGCTTGTCTATTTTCAGTAGATTATACATGATAGTTTTATTTATACCTAATCTCAATTGGCTAAAATTTGAATCCACATAAAATGTGGGTGGCTTTTTGCAATAAAGGCAACCCAGTAGAAATGGGCATTCTTATACAAGAAGTACCACAGTATTGCCATGTTTTTGGAAGTACAATGGTAATACATTGGAAAATCACGTAAATATATCGTCTATGAGTACTGTGATTATAAATATCATCTGATACCACAGTTCTGCTGCTACCTGGATGAAATGGTTAACTTTAAAACAAGTGAACTCACCTCATTGGACGGTATGCTGACAACACCTGTTGACCTCCTCTTCTCTCTTAACTTCCTTTTCTCTATCTGTCCTTTGCCCTTTCTTGCGCTGGGTCCTGAGCTCTTATTCTCTTTACTCTTGCTGTGTGTGGGACTCTCTTTATCACTGTCTTCCACACCAGCGGGGCTCGAGCTCTCCGCCTGCGGGACACCACTCACTTTCTCCGGCGTCTTCTTCAAGTTTTCCCCGGACGGCTCGGGTTTCTTCGGTTCGTCCTTCAAAGCGGTCGAAGAGGAAGACCGGGTCACCGGATAGGAGGACGAAGAGGAGACGCAGTTAACCGAGCTGCCGTTGTTGTTTAACTCAGTGGTTCTCCCGGTGGCGGCGGCGATATCTCCAAGCATCTTTGCTCTCATCTTCTCACGCTTTGCCTTCCATTCCTCTAGAAAGTCCGTTGCGCTGTTAGATTTAAATCCTCCTGTTGCCATGGTTTCGTTTTTAGTCTCGTGCTGCCCAAATCACTTTGTAAACACAAACAAAATATTGCGGTTCAGATCCGCCGCATTCCTCAGAAGTGTTTGGAGATTGTTTTAAAAATGTTTAAAGTTGACCGTAACTGTTATGAACTCACTTTAAAAGACTCAAAAACTGTCAAGTAAGTGCTGTCTCGAAAGATAGTAACTTGTCCAGTGAAGCTCACCTGCTCCGCACATTAACGTCCGTCAGGAGTCCAGGTGAACTGATCCGATGGAATGAACTGGATTAGTTACAGGCGCACTCGAGCGCCGAGTCCTGCCCCTCTTCTGAAGAGTTTCCGAGTAGTTACGGGGAATTGGAAAGTAGAGACGGCCGATAGCCGAAGACGGACGGGCACGAGTGAGAGAGGCTTGGTAGTAAGATTGGAACATCAAGAAATTAGTTTTAATCGGTTTTTAAAGTTACTCCGAGGCGGCACATGTAGGACGAAGTAATTTACTCTGCTTTAAAAGTAAAATTTTTCAAGTGTCTGTACTTGATCAGAGTGTTTTTCTTTAGGAAAGATTTTACTAGGAAAATTTCAAGAGCCATGATATTGTAGCCTACTTTTTACTGCATACGTTTCATAATAAATATAGCCTAATACTCGATTAGTCTACATTAGAAATCTAGTACTTTCTTACTTTTACTCAAGTAAAAGTAATCAAGTGTTAGGCTACTTGAGTACAAAGAACAGTAGCCTATATACATTTTTATTTGTCTAAAGTAGCATATAAAGGTAAAAAAAAAAAAAAAAACAACGCTTTTATTCTATAAATGTAGTGAATAGTAAAAAAGTACGACATTATGCTTGGAATGTAGTGAAAGTAAAAGTTTTCCTAAGAAGAAAACAACTGGACACAGTACAGATAGGATGACTTTTTTAAATCGGTAAGCTCTACTTGAGTCAAGGACAACAATTACTCACTAATGTCCACAGTGACGGAAAAATTTAAATTAGAAGTAAAATAATATGTATTTACCCTGCCACTGTTAGTTTATAGCATTTAAACATTAGTGTTAATGTATTTTGCACTAATAATGATTACAATATCATCTGCTTTTTCACTAGATTATCGTACATTGCAGTTGTTGTTGGTTATGGCTGGAAATGCGTCAGCACTACACTGTACAAAGGAAGACAGACAGATAGGACAGATAGGCGACAGATAGACTAGTACGATGAGAGATAGATAGATACGACAGTAGACGCAGTAGACAATAGCCCAGACAGACAGACAGCAAGATAGTATCGATAGATATGATAGATTAGATAGATAGTAAGATTAGATATGATAGATTAGAGCGGACAGATAGTAGTAGTTTAGACATGATAGACAGACAGACAGACACGACAGACAGACACGCGCAGGGACAGACAGACAGACAGATAGCAGAGATAGATAGATAGATAGATGGAGTGGCATAGATAGGCAGACAGACGGTAGACAGACAGATAGACAGATGGATAGTTGATAGAATGGATGATGGATGGATGGAGGATGGAGGTGATGGGATAGGCAGGACAGACAGACACGACAGACAGACAGGACAGACAAGACAGACAGACAGATAGACAAGACGCTAGAGGGATGGATAGATAGGAGACAGCCGGGTAGACAAGAATAGCTGGAGAGAAGACGATAGACAGAAGAGAGAGGAATGCGATGAGATGAGAGAGAGATTTTATGAGAGTTGAGGTTTGCACCACCAAGGGTTAGTCGGCTGCATGAAAGCTGGACGTTCTTCACCACACAGGGTGACCTCGGGCGGAGCATGAGCACACTGTGGAAGAGCGGCGTGTTCTTGTGACCTGAGGACTCTCAGTTTGATGGAAATGCGATGTCTTAGATTAGACAGAGGTTGACAACACGAAGAGTCGTCTCTGAGGACCACTCAGCCTGAATCTGTTATGCCCATCAAAAGGATGGTTCAGAAGCACGGGGCAATTTTAGACATCTTCGAGTGGCGAAAAGGCCAGTGTGAATACTGCCTGGTTTCAAAGTTAAATATCCATAGGAATGCTAAGAAATAAAGCAGAAATAGCATAGGAGCTTCTGAAATGTGTGAGGGGTGCTGCTGGTGTAAAATAGGCTATATTCTTAATGTTATTTTGAAGGACTTTTTATACTTAATTATGTATATATTTTTTTTTTCCCAAGGTAACAGTAAATACTTCCATCGTTAAAAACAATAAATAATAAAAAAAAAAAAAATTAAAATCAATGACCGTTTTATTTGTTGAATGTCAAAGAGGATACAAAAATTAAAGCAGAACGGAACTGACATATTGACTCATATGAACGTTTCGGAAACCACCAATAGCAGCTTAGTAAGGACTGATTTCTGAAGGATCATGTGACACTGAAGTCTGGAGTGATGACTGCTGAAAAACTGTCTATTCTATCCCTTAACCCTACCCCTAAACCTGTCCTTACAGAAAACATTCTGCGTTTGGATTTATACGCTTGTTTTCCTCATGGGGACTGAAACTTTGTCTCCACAATGTCAAATATTTCAGCCTTTATCATTCTTGTGTGGATTTGGTTCCCTAGAAGATACCTCGACCACACACACACATACAAAGAAAAAACATTATATTTAGTTTGATTCTTGATCTTATTTGATTCCAAATGTATTCCTCAGAATTTAGGTTCTCTCTTCAGGACATAAGAGAACTCAAGACTAAAGTAAGTAAGGAATTTGTTGTTTAAAGTAGCACTTGTGTTAATTGACCCCCTTTGGATGACTGGAATTTTCTAGTAGTTTTTCAGAAAATGGCTTGATGAGTCACCAAACCATTCAGCTTATACAATCCAAATCTATAACAGAGAGCACAGGAGAAAGAGAGGGGGTTTGTCCTTGAATTTGCAAAGAATTCTTTAAAAAAAAAAACTGGTGAACGCTTTAGTTCTCTAAATGTTTATATAGTGATTTTATGGCTGAATTACTTCTAAAGCCCGCAGAGCCATAGAAAATAGCTTTTCATTTAAAGGAATAGTTCACCCAAAAATAATTCTGAAATAATACAACATGGAAGTCAGTGGATACCAGCAATTTAACCCAACATTCTTCAGAATATCTTTTTTTGTATGTGTTCAGCAGAAGAAAGAAAATTCATACAGGTTTGAAACAATATGAGGGCGAGTAAATGATGACAGGATTTTCATTTTTAGTGAACTATCACTTTAAGATCTTTCTAGTTGGTTCGGTACACACTGGCAGAGATAATTGGAAGAAATCTTTTGGGGAAACATTAAGGCGCCTGGTCTATAAATAGCCTGTGATGTACAGACTGAGGTCCCGCTAATGCATTTTTAGAATGTTTCAGTGGGCTTTGGGGAAACTTAGTCACAGCACAAACACTCATCTGTCACTCACTGCTTTGGTCCGTTCCCCAGAACAAACTTTACTTCCCTTTTAAGTAAATTCCACTTCGCATACCTAAAATGCATTTTCCAAAGGAACAGATAAGTGGAGAGTCACTCCCACTTTGAGAATTAAATTTAGTTTGTGTTCTTATCAGTCAGGGTCTTTTCTAAAAAGCTGTCTGATATGTTTGCTTCACCAGAGTGATTCCTCACTTTATCTAAAAGAGCTCTTTTAGGAGATATTAAAGTCACACCGTCTTTGAACAGATTCATTTTCCTGCGTCATGAGATGAGTTTCACACTTCGATTCAAAACTGAAAATCACACTGGATTATGACAATCAAAAGTTATATGCTTACAGAAATCTGCTGTACTTTTTTCACTTTCCTTATATTTCTGCCTCTTTGTAAACGAAACCGCAACTGATTTGCAATTGCAATTACAATTTTTGACGTAAAGGTTGGGGGGAGGCAAAAAATGACTTCATGTATTGAGAGCTCTGCACTGCAGTGAAGTTATATATATATATATATAGATATAAATATTATCTAATGACTAGTATATATATATATAATATATATAGAACTATAGTAGGCTCCAAAAAAGTATGTGGGCACTTCAGTCACATTAAAATAAATGAATGTCATGCATTAGATATAGAATCCCAATGTACAAATATATAAATAAAGTATACATAATATAAATAATAAATATGAACTAAAACCATTGTGTGCCTGAAAGGTGTTCGTGCTCATTTAAAATAAATGCCATTTGACTTGATATTTTGTTATAAAATCCTAAGAGTGTCCAAATACATTTTGAGGTCACTGCGTCATTTTTAATATGAAATAATTAACAAACATGAGATTAATTGCATCACTGCATACTGTTGGACATTGACCGATCACGTGATAAATGTTGCTTGTCATACTTCATTAAAAACTGCTTTAAACAGCATTTTGTGATTCTTTTATAATTACACATGATGATCTTAAACTATATTTAGAGGGAATATTTGTACATTTAAATAATAATTTGTCACATTGCAGGACCATTTAAGTAAAAAAAGGTGATGAATAATGATGAAAAACCTCTGAGTTTAACTGCTCAGTTTATTTTCACCAGAATGCAACCGTTAGCTTTTTATTGTTCATTGTCTTTAATGATCATCACAACTTCTGGTCATTTTGACTCCCAACCCCACTGTAATCATTACAAAGCACAGGGCTGCTGGCCGCGTCATTAACTTCCCCTGTCATGTCTGTAACGCGGGACTCGTGTGGACCATGGCACATCTGCGAGATTGGGGTGAGGGCAGGTGGTCAACCGCTCAGGTCGCCTCATTTCTGTGAGTTGGTGGCACTGGGAGTAACTTTGTGTCCCCAAACATCTCAGATGCTCCTCAGTTAGTATGTTAAACTATTGTCAGCATGTTTCCTTGTTGAACGGAGTCACGGGAAAGATTTCAAAATGACCACACGCTAAAAAGTACCAGCTGTACTCATTTATTCACCCACATTATTAAGACACAAAAGCTGTAAAACTAAGAAAGTCTGTTCCAGATACGTTTGATTCATTTCTTGATGTTCCAAAAAGCTATTATGCTCTTCTGGGGGTGACCATGTGATTTTAGTCATGAACTGAAATGATTAAACCACCAAACGCTTCAGGCAACACAATAACAGTCATCTTGCACAATACATAACTTATCCAGTCAGGTTTGAACTGTACTGTATAGTGACATGTTTTCTTAGTCATCCTCTCATGCTTGATTTTTGAAGGAAGACATCTGATCAGAAGTTTGTAGCGCAGCTGAAGTAGATTAAATGAATGTTCTAGGTTTAGCACAAGTTAAGCTCAATCAACAGTTTATTACAAACAATCACTCGTTTATTACATTTGGGTATTTGCATAATGTTTATCACACACACATGCAAATCCCACTTTTTGTGTCTATTTTTTCCTTAAAGGGGTCATATGATGCTATTTCAAAGATCATTATTTTGTGTATTTGGTGTAACAGAATATTGATTTGACAGTGCTTTAATGAGACAAATACTGATCACATATTTGTATGGTCTCTATGCCACGCGCTCGTACTCTCCAAGAGACGTCGTTTGAACAAATCCCCCTCCGTTGATCAAGCAAGACAATTGTCGCCTCTGATCTGTGGCAGCTGACCCGGCATTTGAGATTGGGCCGACCACCACAGCACGCGCTCGGAAGAAAATAGAGTAGAAGAACAAAAGCCCCTTCCGATAAGGAGTTCGCGCGCTTCAGGGCTTTGTCGACAAGTAATATCAAGAATCAATGCTTAGAATAATGTACAACTTAGTTTTTTACCATACAGTGTCAACGCTAAAAGGGGAGTAGAACAGAGAGGAGCATGACACAGGGGAACAGACACAGTAATGATGCAGTACACAAGCTGCGGTTAAGACAGCTGACGTGCTATGATTTCTGACAGGCAGTTCACTCTCCTGTGATGTGACCCTGTTCCCCTCACACACACGACGCGTTACTCTGCGCAAAACCCCGCCTTTGAACGGTCAATAGCAAATAATTAAACTAATAACAAAACATACTAGCAATCGCTGATTCAGAAGCGCCAGATAGTCACAGCAAAGTCGGAATTTCCCCCTTTTTTTTCGTTTTTTTTTGGGCACAGCCAGCCTTACGCTTCTAGGCACAAAAAAATTCGTCCTAAAATGTGTGCACAAATTCGAACATCCTGGGTTGTGCTGTTTGGTAAAATTTAAAACCAATGATTCCTAATTGCATCTCCCTGACATGGCTGCATCAACACTACTGCTGTTCCTGGAACCAACACGCCGTCTTCTGTGCAGGTGTGCACAATGCTTTGGGCCGGCATTATCTAATATCTTCCCACATTGTGACGTAGGTATGTTGGGGTGTGTTAGAATGAGCCGTTTTATGTAGGCGTGGTTGACTCCTAACTTTTATAAAGAACATCTCTTTAGATTTGAGACTTTAGTCTTCGCAACTATACAGATCTTCTTTATGCACCAAAAGATTGTAACACTCCAAAGAGAAAGGAAAACTTGAAATCGCATCATATGACCCCTTTAAAAAAAAAGTGAAAATGGGTAGTAAATACAAAAATTATGGTTACAGTGAGGCACTTTCAATGGGGCGAATTCTGGAGGATTTACAAATGTGAAATTATATTTATTTAAAGCTCTTTCATTAATTCTTATTTTTAAAAATTGTGAATTATTTTGTACTGTAAAGTTGTTCTCGTCATTTATTTATCATGGCAAAAGCTATAAAATTAGATATAACTTTTCACAGTAAATGTTTGACACCAAGATCATATTAACACACACACTGTTTATATCTTGCGGCTATACTGTTGAAACAGTGAGTATTTTAATGTTTATAGACTGGCCCCATTTACTTCTTTTGTAACTGCCCAACTTTTTTAAGGAGGGACGAGTCGGAATTATTTTTGTGGTAATCAACATGCCACGTGTTGTCGACTGAGTTGAACTAGTATTTACCCTGGAATATTGCTTTAAAGGAATGTTCATTCATGTTGTCGATTACCACAGAAAATTATTTTGACAGAAAAGCTTTTACAATGTAAGTCTAAGGGGGAAAAAAACATAGACTCAGTTTCGAAACTATGTCCACAAGATAAAAGCATTCTGGTTTTTAGCACAGATATTAATACTTCTGAACAAAAACTGTTATTTCAAGCTGTGAAATTGTCTAAATAGTTTTTAGGCAGCTGAACTTTGGTTATTACCTGGTTCTGGGTGGATTTTCTCTGTAAAGAGTTCTTTTTTTTGGTATCCTTACAAGTTAAAAGGTTAAACGACATTGTATGGTCATGACAGGAGTTTAAAATTGGAAATAACATTGTACAGTCATTAATTGACACAAGCATAGTTTGCATTTTGTGTGTGTACTGTTGGGTGTCTTGCCCCATAGACCTCCATTGTAAGCGCATTACTGTAGACACGATTGTGTTTGTTTTTACAAACTGAGGGACCAGACAAAATTATTTTCTATGGTAATTGACAGCGTGCCATGGAGCCAGGAGAACAAGAGATGAGCCTCGACTCTGGAGGCCGATCTCTGGGTCTGCGCCAGATATTCAGCTGCAGCCCACCGGCCTGGAATTGGAGGTTCCTGATGTCGCTCAGGCCACCACAGATAATTGAGTTCAGGCCAGCTAGATGAGCAGAAATTAAAGAAGGCGATGTGAGTGAGGTCAACTGGGGAAAACGTGCTCAAATATTCTAAGGATGTCTAATTTTGGTCTCATTACAGGGAAATATACCGGTACAATGTTGATTCGAGAGACTGAACAATGATGTGCTGCCTGACTGTGCACATTCCACCACATAAAATCACTAGAAAGCCCGCATAAGTTTGGCTATTCTCACAGAAATGTATAATTATCAGGTAAATTCCAAGCGTCACAAAAATATTATACTTAAGACAATAACTACTAACACAAAAATGATGTATATGTGATTGTGCACACATTCAAACACAGGCAAATCTGACAAAATTGTAATACTTGTTGGTATTTTAATGGATATGTTTTTATTTATGGTTATTGTTCAACCTGTTGTTTTGTTACTGTGTTCAAAAGACAATACCAAAGTTTTTGATGCTGAAGTGGCCATGCAAGTGGAAGTTGGAGCCAAGGACTGTTGGAGTTTCCCACCACAAATCCCATCAGGCATTTCAGCAGCAACACAAGCAACAAGAGGCTTTTTACATGCAAAGCGCTTTCTGCAATACTGGACTGAAAGATGCAGACCTACTGTGTATATAGTACATTTATATACGTGTATTAACCCTTGGGCTGTGCTGAACATTTTTTCACCTAATTTGGTGTTCAAGCCTTTTAAAATTGCATGCAAATATTTCATTATGCTATATTATCTTTGACTGAATCTATTTGTCAACTTCTTTTCTTTTAATTAGCACAGGTTTTGAATTTCGAATGAATGGTGTTATTTTTTTTGTCATTTTTCACTGGGAACACCACAAGTGTAAGGTAAGGAAGGGAAAAAATCTCAAAGAGTACAAAAATTAATTTTTTAAATACCCTGGGTGAGCAAAATCAGAGGTTTTAGTCAAATATAATAACATTAACTGGCATTTTCAGGGAAAAGAAAGACCTCTGTTACGAAAAATCCAAGTCAAAATGGCTAGAG
Organism: Sinocyclocheilus anophthalmus; assembly: GCA_018155175.1. Taxonomy (NCBI): domain Eukaryota; kingdom Metazoa; phylum Chordata; class Actinopteri; order Cypriniformes; family Cyprinidae; genus Sinocyclocheilus; species Sinocyclocheilus anophthalmus. The sequence goes on from JADLZN010002962.1 coordinate 201,681, forward strand.
GGTTAAAGAGTGAAAAAAGGTGTGCATTAAAAATGTGTATTAAAGAGAAAAAGCAACATAAGCAAGAAAAAGTTTTTTTCTGCCCCCCCCAAAAAAAACTAACGCAACAGAAAAAAATATGCACACAAAAGTCTTCTGTAGAACCCAAAAAAGTGTTTTCATCTTGCAAATTTTGTCTAAAAATTATAGTACTTTTGCAGTCAAATCAAACAATGAATTAAGTATTCTGTATTTTATGCATATAGCAAATACTGCAGAAATAGTACAAATATGGCAGTATGCATTTGACAGACAGCACTACTTCCCTTATTATTAGAACCCACACAGCGCTGATTAATGGCTGATTCATGATGATTATCTTCATTATGATTATTCTTTATTTCACTTCGACTTCATTCAGCGAGGTTTGACGGATCAGTTTTTCCCTTGCGAATTCAACCAAGCAAAAAAAATGCTCACATTCACGTTTTCCACAGCCTTGTGTGCTTGTATATGAATTGTTTAATCGCATAACTCAAGTGTAAGCATGAAATGTGACACGACGCATACACTGCTGCAACTGATCCAGGTTGGCCCGCTGGTGCAAATCACCAAAAAAATCTATTTGACCCTAAACGGAATCTATTTGTTTCTATAATTGCTTTGGACTCTCGTATTGTTCCTGCTTTTAAACCGGGAAACACTCCAACTGATCTTTGCCACATTCGTTTTTGTCAAGAATCCCATTAGAACAGTGAGCTTTGAGGTAGAATCAGAAGAATGAAGGGGTCTCTAGCAGACTTCTAAATGGAAAAGTACAAAAAAAAGACAAAAAAGACAAAAGTCCCATTGCATGACTATGTGCAATTACTACCCATACAGGCTCTTATCCTCAAAGCATTATTGCATTATTTGAGCTCTTCATGCCACAATGAGAGCCAAGCACATTTATCAATGCAGTCCTACAAGGAGTCTGGAAATGACCTCTATTGTGGTTCTGTGAGAAACTGCTAAAAGACAATTAAAGTGACAATTCAAACACAAATGAAAACGGTCGCCATTTAAACACCCTCATATAGCTTCATGCAAAAAAAGTGCTGTGATTTTTAATTGATGACAGATAGGTCGTTTTTGGGTGAACTATCCCTTTAATTTGAGAGTTTTTCATCTCTTTAATCGGACAAATGCCTTTGGATGAGAACGTTGGTAATTCAACCCAGAGAAGCACAGAAACATACTCGATGGTTCACATGAAATCAACTTATGTAAGATTAGGGGGGGAAAATAAACACAAAGACCTCACGACACTCATCAAGCAACACTTTTCCTGCATTTCCAGTTAACAAAAGCATGCCAGGTTGAGGGTTGAATGGAGCAGAGCCGTCTGAGCGACTGTGCTGCGATCATTTAGCTCCATCTATTGGTGCTGAATCTATATAAATAATACAAAAAAGCTCGCTCCTGAACAGACTTAACCAGAACTAGGATAACAGTGGAGAAAATAAATTTTATAATGAAAAGAAACGGTTTAGGGTTAAGACTCCCATGCCTTCAACGTTTTGATTGAATATCGTACTAAAACTAATTTATGAAAACTATAGTTTCCTGTCCTTGCTTCTGATTGTTGCGCTGCGCATCTAAGCTGTTGTAAATACTCGACAACATACTCGGCAACACTTTGTTGGAACCACAACTGTTTCAGAGGAACTACATTATTTGGTGGAAGAATACTGTTTTTATTAATATCATTACATTTTATTTGCTTAGTTTTATTTTGTGAAACCTTACTACGTACATGTAATTCGTTTTAATAAAGCAATAAGCCCTGTGAAGCCATGGTTTACAGTGAATTTATAACAGCTAAAGGGGTTTTAGGCACTCCGCTTCGCGCGTAAACCCTGGCTTTCTTGGGAGCTTAGATTGTATATAAACACACCACATTTTAGTAAGCCATTTTTTTCCCCAAGCTCGTTTTTTTTTTATTGACCTAATATGGATTCCTCTATTCTTGTCTTCCAGGTCTTTTTTAAATTAATAGTTCTAGGTATTATTATTATGTTAGTTAATATACTATTTTTTCACCATCTGAACAACATGTAAGCCCCCCGGAGCATCATTTTACTTCCTTGCCCATTCCAAGTTTGGGCTTCATTGAGGAAGTAGTTTATTTAATGCCATGTCAGCATCTTAGGCTATTTTCATGGCAAACAAATAAAATACAGTATACTATACACGACAACCAGCCAACTAAAGATATATTACACAAGATTTGTTACATTAACATATGACAAAAATTCTAAAACTTTTTCTGGTAAAATCATCATTCATTGGGGAAACACCAATATTATATAACATTTGTTTTTTTGGTCTAAAGTTTTTAGTAAAAACTGGACTATATTCAAAGATTATTCCTAAAATCTACAATTATTTAGTTTATTCATTATTGTTATTTACTCATTTTATTTTTTAAGCAGCAATGTGAGATATGGCACTAACAAAATAATTTAGAAGCATCCAATCCAATATTCCCTTTTCAATCCTTCGCCACTCATTGAAAAGTAGTTTATTTTATTAGAATGGACACTGGGTCTGAGTTTATTACATTTAACAGCACGATAATCTGACAACATTCGACTGGTTCTCACATCTAAAAGTGCTCGATTCGTCAAAGAACGAAAAATGACACAAAAGCAGAGACTTTTTACAATGTACAAGTTTATTTTAATTAACGCTCAGTGGTTGGTAGTCACAGCACAGCTTGCACGGATGAAGCCACACATCTATTTTACAAGATGATGGGAAATTTAAAAAGCAAAAACAAAAAAATATTAAAAACCTAAACCAAAGAGGAGACAGCTGACAGTCCAACTACAGCGACATTTTTTTCCAACTACAGTATTTTAACGTAAAAGGCCACTGAAATGCATAAAACGTGTTTCCGATGCATGGACTTCATCTGACGTGGTGGCAAAAGTTCGCTAAACCGGACAGCAAGACTCCTGACATGGCATTGACAGTGCATGTAGACATTGTAAAAAGGACTGGGTTAGCGATATCTAGGATCTTCTTTTTAGTGACAACACCTTAGCTAATACTACAGCTTAAAAAAAAAAAAACGGGAAAAGGACAAAAAAGATGAACAGTACTCTTCCAAAGATACTGAATAAAATGTGTGAAATGTAGTGAAGCAATTATATTATTATCTCACAATTACCGTGAACACTTAAAACTGAGAAGAAGAGAAAGAAATGCACTGAAGAGGGCGGCTCTATTGTTATCCAATGACATTTTCGACTATAAAAGAAGAAGGAAATAGTTAAAAACACACTTTGTCCTCTGGAGTTGGTATATTTCAATAGTAACAGACAGGGAACCATAAACGCATGCCATGTGCTGGTCTCAAACGATACATACAGGTATATACAACTTCACTCAGTACCTGCTAAAACAATGTGAGGAGTACAAGATATAAACCAACGACTACACTACAAACTCAAAGAAAGTCGGGGGAGAGGAAGGAAACCGGGGTGAGCCACGAAAGTGGTGCAAGAGTGAACGTTCTTAAAGCGTTTGTAGAGAAAGAAACGCATATATTGCACATAAGTGAAAGCTTCGATTCCACGAGGTCCACCTAATCGGTAAAGCCAGGGGTCCGTGAGAGAGAGGAGGAAGTGTGCGGAGCGTGCGCCAGCACTGTGGAATGCTGGGAAGTCTTCTGCTGAGAGACAGTGCCTCCGAGGACGAGGCGGGACTTTTGGCGCCATTCGGGACGGGGGTGGAAGGAAATGGAAGGAGAGAGCTGCACATTGCATAACACATCTATACAGGAAGAAAAATTAAGGACGGAGCCAAAAAAAAAAACCAAAAAAAAAAAAAAAATTGGCACAAAAATCAGGTGTTCTGTGACAGCCAAGAGAAATTTGATGCAAGTGACGTATGTACAACTAAGGCTTATTGGTTAAATAGTTTTTCGAGGCTTTCCCCGCCCGCAAAGTGTTCAATGCCATTCTCTCGTCTGACGCTTTTCCTTAGTTCTGTAAACGCAGTGGTTCTGTGTGAGTGGTGAGGTGGTGGAGCGGAGAAGCGAGGGAAAGCTGGGGACTGAGAAACGGAGCCTTCTTGTCGCCGTTGTCTCGTATTCATATCTAGATGTGCAATACCGTTACTGCCGGAGGTCGTGGGGAGGTTCTGTTCTATTTGGAAAGCTTGCTTATGACTCGGATCAGCGCTCCATTCTCGTCCTTTAGTCTCTGGTTGTCTGCTTTTAAGTCTGGTAGCGTCTGGAAGAGAGAACAGAAGAGGGACAGGTTAGATTAACGGACAAGGACGAGTGCTGTGTTATTGGCGTGGCTTTGGATGCTGATGTTTGTTAATTGCTGCATCTTTCTTTCCTTCCTTTGAACAGCACTTCCTATTCAACAACCTTCTTTTTCACCGAAATGGTGATGGTGCCTGATCTGGAACCTGGGATAGGGAATGGCTCCTGGACTAAAACCAATAATAGCATTCTCTCAATATTTTTCAATCTTCTTTAAAGTTTATATTTGCTCTGAAATGACTTAAAATGGTGATTTTTTAAATATTTTTTGTTTAAGACAAACAGCCTCAAAATGATTTTTTTTGTCTTTTTTCAGTTTTACACTAATTACTCAATTTGACTTGCAACGAATAGGGAAAATAAATATTTGAAACAATTTAGTAATACTTTCTATGTAACTATTTTTTTAGATTTCCATTTCCATTTAATATGCACCCATAAATCAATACATAGTTGCAAACAATTTAGCAAATTAAAACATATCTTCCATTAAATTATTATAAACATTAGAAATATAAAACATGATATAGCCTAACACACCTACAATTATATTTAATATATCTACCTATACAGAGTTAACACCTACATTTGATGTTTCATTTATATACACCATTGATACTGTATGTTTTACATTGCTACTTGTTTTGATAAATGTTAATTTACATGCATATGTAAATATTTAAATTAATTTATAAGCTTTAATACATAAAATCCATCGCTAACATTAACCAATAGCGAGTCAGAGCTCTGAATCGAATAATTCGTTTTAATGCTTTCATATCGCTGTGCCATTTTGTATTATTGCAATTTAAAAAATTTTTAGCCAAATAAAAATTATAATCGATTTAAATATATACAACATAGAAATATCTAAAATCATATATCAAAGAATATAAAAAATACACAACCCACATATATAAAGCGGATACACAGCATACAACCATACTATGCAGACCTACTAAACAAATCTTTGAAATCACAGGAGATAATTACATTTTAAATGGTAAAATACTTCACATTTTATGTTTTGCCTGTACTTTGGATCACATAAGTGCAGGCCTTGGTGCGTCAAGAGCTCCTTAAAAAACTAAAAATCTTACTGTTCAAAAACTTGTGACTGGTAGTTACACACACACACACACCACACACACCATATACTGAATTACACTTACAATCAGGCCAGCCTCAAGTTGCGGCATCTTTGGCCTAAAATTAGTGAAATGAGCCCCCTTTTCAGTTGCAGTTCCATGCCCAGAACCATCACCCTTTCGTAGAAAAGTCACCGTAGATCCACACCACCATTCCTGGTCAGCTATCCTTGGGACTCTTCCAGGCGTATGGTTTTAAAGGTACCGACCGTATACTCTCATTGCCCCTACAACAACCCACCCCTCAACAGTAACGTTCTTGCTTTTAGATTTTCAAAAACTTAAATTCTGTATGTTAATAAGCTTTTGTACCCTGGGGACCAAAATTTAGCCCCCACCAGGACACGATCCCATGAGTCTGGTGTGTAGTCAGGTTTAAGTCCCACCAGGATATAACACGTCACCGCACCCACGCGCACGCCCACACGCACCCACACACACACACACACACACACACACACACACACACACACACACTACCACACACCCACAGACATTAATGGAAACCATAGCCTGCACTCAAGTCCAGAACGGGTCCTTCCTCTCTCTCTCTGTAAACACATGTCCTGTGTTGTTCCTTGACTGGACGATAAATAAAGGTGCGTACACAAGAGTTCCTCAAAGGTCTGTATAAACCAAAACCTGAGCAACTCTTACTGATCCTTTCAGTCTTCAGTTACGTGTTGAAGTTAGATTGTTCACCCTGACCGTACACTGCCAACGATAGCAGTCAGGAAGACTACTAATTGGACTAACTGGAAACTGAGTTTTGTAAACAAAATCAAACATGTTACGAAAGGATCATTGAGAACTAGCTAAAGTAATAAATGAAATTCATCTTACTTTACTTCCCCCTTTCTTTCTATTTTTGAACAACTAAAGGAAGTTAAACAAAAGCATCGACTTCATTCTTGGTCGTTTTTCTTACAAAAGGCCATTACGTGACCTCACATGTCCTAAAACCGCAAGAGTCATTTGGACCACTTTTATGGTGCCTTTTTTGACAATTATGGAGTTTTACAGTCCCTGTAAGCTTATTTTTGCTACATAACTTCCACAAAAGAAAGTCAGACAGGATTATAACACTATAGGGGTGAGTAAATGATGACAGAACATTCATTTTTGGGAGAAATATTTCTAAGAAGAAAGGCAAAAAAATCGTGTGTCAGTGAAGAACTTTAGATGTTTTGCAGGAGCGCAAAGAAACAACTTCCTTGTGATAAACTTGCCACTGACAACTACATTTTAACGATGTAATGATACTTCCCAAGAGAGAGGTTTACAGTTTGTTGAGTACAGCAAGTGCAAAAACTGGAAAAATGCATTAAAAACAGTTCATAAAAACAAAATAGACCTGAGTAAAAGAAACCGAACTTAAAAACCTAGGGGGAAAAAAGTCATATTATATTGTATTTGAGGCCTATCGGCAAACAGAATGCATCCACAAATGTTTCTCATTCTGTATACAATCGGCTAGATTATGCTAGAAAAGATCCAATGTAATTTAAGTGTTTGCCAGCGACAATCTGTGGATTAAAATGCATGAGTTTCCAGAAGCCATGCAATCCAGATTAGCCTCAGGCAAAGCATAAATAGCAGTTCAGCTCCAAAATCAAAAAAATCTGGGACTGGGGAAAAAAGGGTTGGTCTCCAAAATTGAAAAAAAAGCAGAGAAACTAGATTTGATTTCACAAAAAACCAGTCAAGCACCTCATGCAAGATGCCGTAGTCATCCAAAAGGAACTGCACTTCACTGCAACACATTCGAGGGGAGGGGCCAAAAAAGTTCAAACAAGCTCAAAAAAACAGAACAAAACAAAAACAGTACAATTTATTACTAAAAAAGCTGTTTTAAAAAAGGCACGAACTGTGTGATTCATATGAGCAGTGTTTAATGAAAATATGAATGTTAATATTGACCATTCATAAAATGTCATTTCATAAAAAATCTGGGTAAACATTATTAGTGTTTTCATTTTTTATCAATTACATTAATTCAAGAAACATGCCATGTGTAAAATGTAACTCTTGAAAAAACATTTTTATGTAATGTTTTAATGACGACATTGTAGAACTGATCAAAAAATGTGCAAAATATCAGTCATTTCTAAAGTACATAATAAAATGTACAGTATTTAGTAGACATTTTTTTTAGCAATAACGGTACTGTTTTTTGTTTTTTTTTAAAGCCCCAAAATCCTCCCCAGGAAGCACAGAGGGAGGCGGAGCATCAGCTGGCACCTGCCTTTATATGGGCGTGGGCGGTGCTGAATGGAGCATGAGGAGGGGTGTAAGGGGAGGTGGGGGCGGGTCTACAGGTCTGCGGCGGGCAGGTGGCTGCAGCCCTGCGAGATTTTGGAGAGCACGCGAGCCAGCGCCCTGTTCTCTGCCTGCAAACGCTCGTTATACTGACGCAGAGACTGCACCTGCTTTACCTGAGGAAGATTCTACGAGACAGAGAAACAGAAAGAACGATAGAGGAGAAGATGATAGACATCAGACAAAAATGAATGCAAAAAAAAGGAATAATGTATTAACGTAAACTGTTAAAGTGAACGATAGATCACTGAAGGAAAAAAAATATGGGATCTCAAAAATAATTCAAAGAAATTGAACAGGAAAAAGATGAGCAGACACACACACACACATTCGTTTGGCTATAAATGGGGACATTTAATAGACTTTAGGTAGTCGTGGCCAAAAAGTGGGCTTCAGCACACTTCCAAGTGGACATTAAGATGGTTTAAAATTGTATAAACAAAACAAAAATTCAAAAGCTAAAACTGCTAAAAATCAATACATTAGCTGACATCCTTTCTTATTTGAATTTTTATTTAAGAACTGGGTACTTCATAAAAACGTCTAAAATTTCATGGATTTTTTTTTTTAAAGAAATATATTTCTTCGAGTTATTTCACACTCTAGCATTTTTTTATCAGGTAGAATTTGCTATGTGCGAGTACAAAATAATAATAAAAAAACCTGTAACCACAAATAACTAGCAATTTCATTGGCAATTATAAAAATGGAACCCTGAATAACATTAGTTATGGAAAGTTTTAGAATAATAGAACTTTAAGATATATTTTAATATATTACAACTAGCTTCTGTAGAATTTTTTTTTTTTTTAACAAGCGCTTTTTCATTATAACAAGTATCAGAAATATCTTGGGGGGGCCTTCAAATATTGTCTTTGACAATAAGGGGCCCTTGGAGCCAAAAAGTTTGTAAACCACTCCTAGACTAACCAAAAAAAACAAAAACAAATAAATTATATATAAATTACTTATTTTGTCAAATTTAAATGATAAAAAGGGTACATATCGGTTTTAGAAATGAAGACATCCTCCGATGTCCCCAAATTTTTGCTAGATATTCTCTGTGGACATATTGTCCTCTGTATAGATTCACATGCACACAAATTCACACACAGACTCTTAAGAAATGGGGTGAATTCAGTGGGGAATAGAATACTGAAATACACAAATCCATCATGTCGCAGAAAGATTAAAACACGCAAACCTTCCTTGTAGTCGCCACAAACATGCATTTATACAAATTTATCACACATTAGAAAAAAGAGGCAACTCGTCATAGGATATGCATGTTAGAAAAGAGATTTGAAAGGATGTACAATATAACAGTATGGCTGAAACCGGTCAACTGGGCCTTATCACACTCACTATGAAGCAGATATAATAATATAATGAACAGAAAAGAAAAAACAAAAAAAAAACACTTCTCATAGTCTCATATACGAGCCTTAACAACCAAACGGGGGGATCAAAGTTTTGTAGCTTTTAGTCCACGTCAGTTATATTTGAAGTAAATCTATATGCTAGTATACTCATTAAAGCTGAAAAAATAGACTAAGCCACATAAACACATTTCGACAAAAATGGACCATAGTTCACTTAAACACGCGAAGTTAGTATAAAGAATTTTCATTCTTGTATTTATTGATATTAATGATGCACACAACACACACACACTTTAAAAACAAACAAAAGGACCTTCCTCCTCTGCCTCTAAGATCTTCCTTTCTAAAGCTCTTCTTTCCTGCAGACACACACACACACACACACACTGACAAGTTAGCGCACATGCCCATAAAACACACATAAACAACTGCATGATTCACTGCAAACAAAGAAAGATAGAGAATCGTGGATGCATCAGGTGAATGAATGTCCACACAGCAGAAGTGAACAAAGTGAAGGAAACCACACACTGCTTAGTGAAGCAGATCAAGATCTAGAAATATAGTTTCGTTTATTCATGCTAACACCAGGTCCTGATCAATTAAGTTCCTTATAACTGTATAGTGTAATTAAATTACTAATTATTTAAATGGTTAAATCAATTGCCATTGTCTAATTTTTATGTATACCTAAAATGATATAATACAATGTAAATCTACAGATCAAAGATATAATATAACAAAATTTATTATAAATGATAAAATTAAACTTTTATTAATTAAAATATATGTAAAAGTAAAAACAAAAAAAACTGTTCAGTATGTGTATATAGGCATGTGTACCACATTTCAACAACAGACCAAATTAGTGCATAATTGAAGGAATAATGTAAATAATTAACAAATATAAATGACGTTAAATACTGTAAACGGATGTAACAGGAACCAAAAAAGCAAATATAAGTTTTGGAATGATTTTCACACGCATGCAGATACAATGTTTGAAAGAGAAACCACACCATACTCTATATCTCGCATGATATATTATTATTTTCCATAAGTTTGGAAAGGTGTGTCGCTTTAGTGATTTCAAGAAAAGAGTGAAAGAGGGATTGTGATTGGCTGATGGGGTTTGGTTCTAACCCCTCAGGCTGTGAGAGGCACGTGATTCAGCCACTAGCAGAGCTGTAACACTTTAAATTCAGGTTAAACGTTACCCAAAGCACCCAACTGAGCCTGAGACCTGCCTGCAACCTTCAGACATAAACCAGTGCGGAACAGTTACAAGGCCAGAAGTCAGCATTTATCTGGATCAGTTTGTAAACAACTCCAAAATCTCAGCATTTGAGTTGAAAGATGCTGATATGGGGCTTTATCTATTAATGATCCTTTATGGATTCAATGCCTCATCACTTCATTAGAGTGAAGTACACATGCTCCTCCACTGCTATGGCACATTAACTTGGATGGGGAACGATGATTCGATCCATTAAAACTCAACGGAAATGTTTCATGAGACAACAGATTCAAGTAACAGTTGTTTTTACCCTTTTCTCCATCTCCAGCTGTGATCGATCAGCAAAGCGCTCCTGCCTCTGCAACCCAAACAACACAATGGATGAGCTCAGGACATTTCAAATCATTTGTCATTTTCGGCGTTTTCTTTTTATGATTATTATTCGTTTTTTTAATCATTTTAAAGAAACTACAATCACAAAAAGATTCTGGCCTATTCTACTCTTTCTTTTTCTGGCCTGGAATCATATTGGTTGGATTTATTTGGATTCATTCCGATTATTTATTTCTTTATTTCATTGAATAACTCTAGCAATTTCTTTTCCCAATCTAAACTAAAACTCCCACTTTAAGATATTTCCAGGGTTTTCCATAACCGATGCAACAAATCACTGTGACGGTATTAAAATGACAGTATAAATTAACAAGGCGATCAAAGAATTTTTTTTAAAAATTTCATTTCATTTCAATTCACCGCCTGTTATATTTCTAAGTTTGTTGCAACCCTGTCTGATCCAACAAAGCAGTGTGAGAGTATTATCAATAATCAGAATTAATTCTGATTCATTTATTTATTTGATTGAATGATTCTAGTCATTTATTTCTTTTGATTCTAAATTCCAATTTGAATATATTTCCAGGTTTTCCACCACTGACGCAACAACACACTGTGACAGTATTAAAATTTACAGTATAAATGTTAACAATTTGAGGAAAAAAGGTGTTTAGGCAATTAAAGAAAAAAATAACCAAGTTGCTTTTTTTTATTTATTTATTTATTTTATCATATATCATATCTTTCTTTTCCCAGCCTGGAAATCATGCTTGAAAATTCACTCATATTTCTAGGTTTTCCAGGACAGTGGCAACTACAAAATTATCAAATTATTATCATTATCACAATTCATTTTATTGTTAAAGAATGAATTGGTGTTTTTTCCCACAATCAATGATAAAAAAAAAAAATGTAAATACTGGTGTCTCTTTGAGTGCAGATGATACATGGGCAAAGTCTCTCAGAAAGTGAATTGTGGACAGGATCTGACCTGTGTGGCTTTCTCCAGCTGCAGTTTCAGGTCTGCCAGCTCCAGTTCTGTATCTCGTAACTGAGCTTTCAACTTCTCGTTTTCAGCTAAAATCTGCTCATAAAGCTGCAAGCGGAAAGAGCATGTTGGGTAAACACTCAACCGGTAAGGAAGCCACTATTTTATGGGGTGTAATCATACAGCGCAAAGTTTGTACCTTCTTATAATCAGTGGTGTCGTCTCTTTCGAAGCGAGAGTACGGGCGCCGGCTCTCCCCAATGCCACGGCTACTCAAAGACTCGTAACGGTCGAGATAGGAAGTGCTAGTAGAGACAGGGTCATACCTGAGGGGGGAAAATGATGGATACTTATATTATCCATTTGTGTTCTCATAATGGGCATGAATATTTAGCTGATCTTAAGTGACCTGGTGTGTTTTGGGATACATACCTGGACAGTCTGTCACTCTGTGGATGTGAACAGAGAGAGAGAGAGAGAGAGAGAGAGAGAGAGAGAGATGAGAGATGAGAGATGAGAGATGAGAGATGAGAGATGAGAGGGGAAGTTATTACAAGGTCTGTACCTGCTGTTAATCAATCACATGCTCATAATGCATTTAGTGTGTCTGTTTGTCTAGTGTCTAGACTACCAGAGCGTCTAGAATGCAGATTATCAATTAGTCTGGGATGGATTGTGACGCTCTCATTCCTGGCTCTGATGGCCTGCTTAACGCTGCTATTTAATGAGAGTCTGCGCGGGTCGGCAATCTATCATTTACCGCTCTACAGTAAAGGACGTGCTTGAAGACATCTGGGTGTAATCCATTTGATTTTGTCCTAATAAGTGTCATGCTTCAAAAGGTCGGACTTCAACACGAGTGTCACATTTATCAAGGTGGAAGTAAAAGGACTTTGGTCATCATTCCCTCCTCCTCCGGTTTCTTTTCTTTCCCTGAGCTCTGAGACCTCTCAGCCCTGCTGGGCTTTTCTTCATGAATTCCTGATCAGCAGCCAAGACTTCTTGGTCTGCCCTTATTCCCCAGCTGCTCAGAGCACGCACAGGGTTTTGGAATGAGTTTGGAATGGCATATTAACCACTATTTTTGGAAGTTAGTAGTATGCAGTATGCATACAGTGCACAATATTCCATATACATGCCCACTTCCTTTAGCTGATTACCCTGGAAGCACACTGAAGCACTTTGTGTCAGAAGTTCCTTTTCAATACAGAACAGCACACAAAGAGGAAATGTGTGCTATTAAGCTAACAAAAAAACAGCTGTCTCATAAAGAACCCACAGACCGCATTAGATTTTCTTTCATATTGCGGCCCGCTGAACACTTATCATTTGGAACCATCCAACCAAAAACTGATCTTTAGCTCTATTCGGCAATATCTGAGCTAAATTAAAACCTGGATGATATGCTGTAACAAGCGCACTTGAAAAAGTGTTGTAATAGGAGGATGATTTGAGGCGTCAGCTGGTTTTTCTTCCACTTGATACGCGCAAAATATTTCCTGTTCTTCTTCCATTGACACAACAGTCAACAACAATGCTTTGTCCTACTCTTTGTTTCTTGACCTTCCTGACTCAAACAAATTGTCACCACATTTGAATCCCTCATTCCCAGTTTTCCGCCCAACTGCGTGTGATCTGTTTCCAGGATCATGTTGACACAGGATATTTATCTTATCCTCACTGGACTCACAATATCACTCTAGTCACACCAACACTAACAGCTTAAGTACACACCAAGCGCGGCTCATGTGACTAGCCACGTAGTTTCTTTTATCGCTGGAGCCAGAAACTGAACCCTTAACTATTCCTGTAAAAGGTGACAATCAGCAGGCTGTGAATCAGGCCGACTTTCATTTTTAAGATGACTAATGCTACTGGGACAATTCCAGGAAGTTGAAGAGAGAGGACAGGGTCAGCAGACACGGTAATGTGAGTGAATTGTTTGTCCTGTCAAACATGAAGGAAAGTCAATCTGTTCTTTGACTATACAAGGTGAAAGACAGAGAGCTGGGCAGAGGAAGAACCTCAAAGTCCTTCAAAAACAGTCCAACACAATAAGCAGCTGATTTATTTAAACTTGGCATTTGTCTAAAGGGGCGGTCACACTAGACTTTGAACGTGCAAAAAATTTTCGGACGCCGCTGCGAATATGGGCGGGAGCAGGATATGACATCACGCGCCAAGGTTTCCCCTCAGTTATCACAACATGGATTCCGATGTGCTTGTACGGTGTATTTTGCGACGGCATCGAAAGCGTCTGGAAAGGAGAAGGCTGTGGGTTCACCCTATTCTACAGACTCGGAATGAGCGGGGAGAGTTCCATTCTTTAATTCAGGAGTACTTTCGGCTCTGTCATATTTTATTACCATTTTTTTAAACTATAGTGAATAAATTGTATTAATGAATGAAATGTTCAAGGTGTCTGAATAAATTTTGGTTTGACTGTACATATATAATAAATTAAGTGCTGTGCTTTAAGTGCTGTAGGTTTTTCCCTTTAAATAGGTCATTTTATACGTTCTTGAGGTGTGCAACATTTATTTTAAAATTATTCTGAAAATATAAATATAAAATAACGAACAACATTAAGTAATTTAATAATAATACACTTGTCTATAGTAATTATATTGTACTCTCTCTCTCTATATATATCGTCTGTTCCTGTTTCCATTGAAGATGTATTATATAAAATAGGATTCTGCACTCCGGCTAAAATTAGAGCTTCCTCCATTTTTGAATTTCTGTACAGAGAGGTCACGCAGTGACGTATCGATCTTCTACTGGTCACACGTCTTCACGTGATGCGAATTCGCAGGTCAGAGTTCACCAAACTTGAACTTTCGAACGCAGCGAAATGCGAAATTTTTCGCATGAGCTTGCATTTCCGGTCTTACGCATTCGCATGCGTATGAATGGAAGCCAATGAACAAAAAGTCTAGTGTGACCGCCCCTTATGTACATTTGGTTAGTAGATGCATTGAAGTGATAGTTGATGTTCACCTGAGCGCTCCTTTAGTGTTTGCTTATTGGAGTCTGATGGATGCTCTGGCTGTTCTCTCACTCTGTAACATAGAAGGAATTTCAAATTCCACTTATTATCCAACTATAAAAGGGTCCAAAATTAAGCCAAAATTAAATGCTTTGGCATGAACATAAAATTGAGTTAATGACCAGCTGGCAGGTAACTTTTCTTCCTGGCCAGCTGCAATTGCCCAATCAGACGAAATCTGGAGGGCATGCAATCTTGCAATATTATATATTTTAATAACTAGTGGTCGACACAATATTTTTTTTTGACAGCTGATGCCGATATCTTGGAAAGCCATGTGGCCGATTTAAAGCCGATATAATTTTATTTATTTTCATTTATATTTAAGAAATCTGAAATCATTTGAAAATGGATTAAAAAAATAAACGTGTAAAATAAACATACTGATACTTCAGATGACAAAGTATTTTTCATAAATAAATAAATATTAATAAAAAATATGATTAAAAAGTAAACACTGTAACCAACATGGCACTCAGCATTCTGGGAAGTTTGTGTGAATCATTTCTTTTTTTTTCAAATAAAGCCAAGGTAACACTCATTTTACATACAGCACACAGTGAAAATGACATGAATATGGCAGTGGGCAAATGCATAAAGCGCAGCATAATTTAAAATCACGAGTTTAAAGTTTGTCGATCGCGTGTCTCCAGTGAAGCTGAACTCTCCACCTATCCACATTCAAAATTCACACGGACCGACCGCCATGCAGAGAACACGCGATCACGCAGGATAAATGCACACTTCACAAGATTTCACAACTGGATCCGACGAAGTTTGCAAGGTTTGTGAAATTATGTCATCGCATCAAAGATTTGTTTAAATTATATAAATCCGCATGAATGCTGACGACAAACATAGAAAGTATTATAATGTTTGCCTTTCTATTACTAATAGGCCTAATATAAAAGCAATCGTTATGATACTTTTTGTATACATTTTAATTCCTTTGTTTAACCGTTCTATCTGACTATTAGACAGACTTCTATCCGTATTAGACAGAACTGTTAATGACAACAGTAAAAAAGAGGGAGAATGTGAGCACTGTTTGCTCAGGCGCTGCCGTTTTCAGCGCAGTGAAAATAAAAATCCCGCCACGAATGCATCAGCCAAACAGGAAAATGTATCGGTCGATGCCGATATTTAAAAAATGCCAAATGTCGGCCGATATATCGGCCTTGGCGATATATCGGTCGACCACTATTTATAACCATCACGGCTGGTAACAAATTGGAGCTTGATTATAAAGCTCCCATGATGTCTTTTGTACCAGTGTCCATATAGAGCAAGATTGTGTGAGCGTGCAAAAGTTTCTTACATCCTGGGTCCAGAAGGACACTCCAGTCGAGCGTCTTTTCTCTCGTGGTCTTCTGCGGTCGCGTATAGAGCGTGGCTGAGACTTGTCTTCAGAGTCCCTGTCGTCCTCTTTTTCTTTTCTATCAGACTCTGGTCAGAAAACCGACATAAGGTTTTTTATGTGTACAGCTGAGCATTCTGAATGTACATAAACCACTAATAGAAATCCCGGTTTTATTTATGGGAAGAATATAGCTCCAGGACTTTGTTGGAAATTCTGGCTGAGCTAAATGGAATAAAAATAAATTTTAGAAAATGAATGAACACTAAACAATAAAATAAATCTAATACCAGTATTCTGCAATAAAAGTCTGTTTTAATAAAAGTTACAGTAATGTAATAAAATAATAATAAATAAAATATTTTAAAATTTCGATTAAAATCAAGTTGATCTTTTAAAATTCTATTCATCACAGATCCTAAAAAAAAAAAAAAAAAAAGCAGAAAAAAGAGTTTCAATAAAATATTAACTTTCCAACTATTTTCAAATGTGATAAGAAAGTTTCTGACCAATCAGCACTATATAGAATGATTCAGGGATCAGATGAGTTTTAAAAATCAAGATTCATGGGAAGCTTTAGACCTTTTTTAGTCCTGACAAATTAAAATTAAGTCCCTACAGAATAAATCAATTAAAATATAATAACTTAGCCGTATTGGTGCAGATGGTGAGAATAAAATACTTTTTTCAAAAACAAAAACAACTTGCCAACTGCAACATTTTGAACAGTAGTGTACATGAGCCTTTAAGAAAACAATATTGTTTCTTATTATCATGGGTTTCCGCAAATCAGAAAAGGAAAAAAATCCTCTTTATTAATAAGAGGAAAAGTTAGCAACCACATGAATGCAAACTGAAGCTTGGCTTAGTCAGTCTGCAACCATACTACAGGAACTTCCTGTCTGTATGGCAGTTCCTGGAACGCCTCAAAGCCCTCTCACTCATTTTCCTTCCTGTGCCATGTCACTTGACTCAGTGGACCCTCACAGACATTGCATTTTGCAGGGAAAAAAAAAAAAAAAAAAACAAAAACCCCTTTTTTGTTTTTTTCATGACAATGAAGTAAATTTGCCCATTTTGCATTCTGAGGGGGCATAAATATAATTACCGCTGTACATTGTCTTAAAAAGTAAAGTTTTGTAAAGTTTCGTGACGCAAGAAATACTTAACTTTCCAAAAACTGGCAAGTTTATTGTTTTCATGCATAAAATGTGTTCTTTTGTTTGGATGAAACAGGACGTGGACATGACTTCATGAGATTGTTGGTGTGCTGTACCTCTCTCAGTGTCGCGTGTGGTGCGGCTGTAGGTGAAGTAGACCACTCAGGGTTGTGTCGGCTTTCAGAGAGGAGTAAGTGCTGTACGAGAAGAGGAGTGCTAGACAGGAGGAAGGCAGGGTGGAGGGATGGCTTGGGGTCGAGGCCAAAGGAGGTGCTCCAAGGCTTTGGAGGACAAGAAAAAAAAAAAAACAAATCAGTGCAAAAAAAAAAAAACTAGAATGAGGTGAATTCCCCAAACTGCTCTGTCTCGTGTGCACGGGAAACAGGAAGGAGTTTTCCTAAACTCTTCAAAGCTGCGGTAGCGTGACCTGTAGTCATCCTCCTTGGTCTCTGTCTCTTTCTTCTCTTCTTGTTTCTCCTTGTCCTGTTTCTCCTTCTCTTCTTTCTCCTCTTCTCGAGGCCATGTGGGACGACTGCGACCGATGGTCTTCTCTGCCTCCTGGAGATCAGTCAAGGTCACACCCTGAAAAAAAGAAGGTCAAAGGGTGACAATCATGCCATTCATTTCTGAGTCTGCTAAAAAAAATAAAATAATGCAAGGTCCCGTAAAAACGTTTATTTTCCTTTTTCGCCCTGAAGAAAATATCACAGGTTCATCAAGTTCATCGAAAATATCCATCCTCGATCACTTTTAGTCAGCTTTGACGAAAATCCTCTCAAGCAAGCACGTTTTTTTCAAAGTGGCTGGCAGCCTTGTCACCTGACCTGAATACAGTGCGCTGATTCACTAAAATGAACTTATCGGCTTTTGTTCACAAACAGCAAGGGCGCGTGTCGGCTTCTGCAGTAAAACGTGAACTCTGAATACATGAATACTGTCTTTTTTGACAAAATGCGTTTAGGGTTCAGATCGTGCTTTATGTGGAGAATAAAGCACGGCACTCAGTTAATTTTTTTTTAAGTTTGATATGTATTGATATGGCAGCCATATCACTCTGTAGCCCAAGACTGGACGCCCACTGAAGCGAAGCAGGGTTGAGCCTGGTCAGTACCTGAATGGGAGACCTTCTGGCAAAACTAGGCTGCTGCTGGAAGAGGTGCTAGGGAGGCCTGCAGGGGGTGCTCACCCTGTGGTCTGAGTGGGCCCTAGCGCCCCAGTATAGTGACAGGGACACTATTTTTTTTAACGGTCAAAAAGCAGTCCTTCGGATGAGACGTTAAACCGAGGTCTTGACTGTCTTTCGAAAAGAGTAGAGATGTGACCTCGGCATCCAAATCTGCCTACTGGCCTCTGACCATCATGGCCTCCTAATCATCCCCATATACTGATTGGCTTCATCACTCTGTCTCCTCTCCACCAATGAGCTGGTGTGTGGTGGGCGTTCTGATGCACTATGGCTGCCGTCGCATCATCCAGGTGGATGCTGCACACTGGTGGTGGAGCTTTAAACTTCAGCTTTAACAGCTTTAAACTTCACCCAATTGAAGACATTTTTCACTCTTTACACTCAGGAATTACCACATGATTATGTAATATATAATTAAAGTAAATATTCAATTATGGTGTTTTATGTTGAGCCCTTAGTCACAACCAACAAGGCCTTGCTTTTGAATAGGGAAAATCTCTGTTTTCTCTCAGTTGCAAACAGTTATTTCTCCCATAAATCCCTGCCACATCGCAGAGCTCAGGATGTAATAAATTCCAGGAAACACATACCAAAACCGAAGTAAGAACCAAGAACATTTCAGGGGAAAAAAAGTATTTTGTAAACAGCACTGTGTGGATCTGTCTATTATTAGAGAGACTTCCTGCAGAGGCGTTTAGATGATTGTCTAGACTTGCCTGTGTGGACCTCCTGGACTGCCGTGCCTGTCTGGATCTGGCTTTCCTCTGAGACTCGGACTCTTCGTCACGCACAGGGGTGAGGTATGATCTACAGACACAACACAAAGAAACAAAATCCTCTCAGTTAAATGTCGTCACTCCGACAGCTGAAGCAACATGCACTTTTGTTGAGGCTCTTCAGGGCAGCTTTAATGAGAGTAAAAATAGGCTTTGGAGAATAAATAAGACAGTTCTTACTTTATTAGGAGCTGCAACATAATACATTGTTTAAACTGAATTTAAATGCTGATACGTAGAATCTCAATAAAAGACAAAAAACTGCCTACCGAAGAAAACATCTATTATGTCTTCTGCTGCTCTTCTTTAAATGATCAAACCAGATGTCCTACCAAGGTACATTGAGTTTAAGCAATTTTTGTTTTCCACAAAGCAAATCAAGTATGTGCAAAAATGCACTCAGTGATAATATGTTACAGTGTGTGTGTGTTAGAGGTCTGCACGGGCTTTAAAGTGAAGCCCGAACCTGGCCCGTACCCGAGATCGTCTGACCCGACCCGAGCGGCACAGTTAAATTTAGAGCCCGAACCCGAAATCTTTTTTTTTTTCACACAACGAATAACCAATAAAAAAAATGCTGTATTTCACGATTGCATGCAACGGTCAGTAAGCAAATACATGTAAAGAAACAGAATCATTAAGGCTCGGCCAGTTCACAAGGCAAAAGAAAAAACACTTACCAGTTATGAAAGTTTATGAACATCGGGTGCATCGGTCACACAAATTCTGCCGAGTTTTTGAATGGTTGTATACGACAAGACGATAATTCTTCCATCGTGCAAATTATGGTCATTTTTGTCAGTTAAGGCTCGTTAGCATTCGGCCTGCTTTAATCAGACACAGAGATGCAGTGCAGTAAGATCGCATTTATTTGAATTAATTAGGCTAATTATATCATTTATTTGAATTAGCACGCGCGAGAGAGAGAGATGTAAGTTGCATGTGTGAACCTGCGTCTGTGCGTGTCTCTCTCTACAAGCAACGAGGCTTAGTTCCTTCAAAAACAGCGATTTTACTAATAAAAGTTACCGTGCTGTGTTGTCGTGTGCAATAATGTGTGCGCGTGTGTCTATGAAAGCAGCGTAGCCTGCATATAGTTTAAGTTTAGCTATAAACCCGAGCCCAACCCGAACCCGAAGCTATTCATTAAACATCAACCAGAACCGAAACCCGAAAGTATTTCGGAACCCGTCGGGCTCGGGTCTGGTAGCAGACCTCTAGTGTGTGTGTACCTGCGTCTCTCTCGTCCGTCAGAGCCCAGCACAGTTCCAGTAGTGGAGGTGGTAGTGGTGGTGGCTGCAGTGTTGATTGTGGGGATGACCGTGGCCGACTCTTTCTCCTTTTCCGTACTCTCTTCTGCCCAATACCTGTTTCGCATCAACACAATTTACTAACAGATCCCACTCTGAGTGTTTAGCTCGGATGTTCAGTTTGCAGTGTGTGTTGGTACCTGGACAGCAGGCTGCGATGTCCGGTGGGTGAGGTAACAGAGGAGGTGGAGGTCGTTGTTGTGGAGGTGGAGGAAGGAGTGGAACTTAAAGCATCATCCTGCTTCCTTCCAAACGATCCGCTACAGCAACACAGACAACAATCAAGAGACAAAACCAAAGATAAGAGGAGAGAAAGAACTTTCTTAAAAGAAGTACCATAGGAGAAAACAGGAAAGAGTTTCCTCATTCTGAAAACCTGAGCAAAGCAAAACAAAGCAAAATAAAACAAAACAAAAAAGAAACAAACCTGGAGCAGGTCCATAATGCACAAATGAAAAAATATATATAAATAAAACAAAATAAAAAATTAGGGCTGGGCGATATAAAGAATTTTTTTTATATATACTTCTGACAATGTTCTATATTTCATTTAAAGCACTGCTTTATTTGCATTTTTTATATATGCATGCTAGGCACTTGCTAATCAGGCTAGCTCATAATTCTGAGAAAAATTCGAATTTGCAGCTATAGCCTAAACTCGCAATGCGAGTTTTTATCTCAGAAAAGTCTGAATTGCAAGATGTAAACTCGCAATTGGGAGAAAAAAAAAGAAGAAAGAATTGCATGATAAAAAGTTGCAATGTAATTTGTTTATTTTTTATTAATTAAAAATAAATTAAACTGAATTGTCAGTTAGTTGTGAAAAACATTTTAATATATCACCCAGCACTATATTCAGTCCATTCTAATGTATAGTAAAACTCTACACCCCATAAGCAAATAAATCCCCAGACAGCAAGAAGCTACGTGTGGGGAACACAAAGACACATGGAGGACATGGAGTGTGTGTGTGTGTGTTTGCTGGGCGGTGCTCGGGCAGGTACCTGCGGTGAATGCTGTAAGACTGGTAGTAGGAGGAAGGCTGCTGCCAGGCTTTAGAGTTGTTAGGTTCCAGGCTGGAGGCAGAGGAGGATTTGGCGGGCAGGTCGCGAGAGCGGAGACGTTGCGGCCTAACGCTAGCGTGTGAGAGTAATGCCGTGTGGGGTGGGCGGGGTGAAAGAGGTGATTTAGCAGGGGGCGGACAAACATGAACACGCATAGACAAAACGTTACATATATGTCTGAAGCACTGACTGGCTTGTGTGGGGCGCAGTTTCTTAAGTCATATTTTGGGATATAAAAAAAAATAAAAATCAATAATATGTCACTGGACATAAAAATAGAAACTATAAGCATGCTTTATAAAATAAAGATAAAACACTCCAGCATGCTTTTTGTGTTATCAGAGTATGAAACCAAACCAGGCGGCACAAGTGCACTCATGCAAATTCATCATTACACAATGACACGCAAGCGCTCGGGTCATTTGGATGGTATGGGTTGCTTTCATCTTTCAGCCCAGAGTTTTCAAATTAGGGAAAATTTGAGGAAATGTTATTAAATGTCTATCAAATTTATCATGTGAAGTCTAAATATTAATTACATATATGTATATTTAATCATTTAAAACATTTCATTAAAGTACTGTCACAATTCGATTTCTAAAGACTGGTCGAAGATCATGATATTCATTATTCAGATTATTTTTTGTTCTACTGACAACTCGAGTGTGAAACTGTAATAAACAAATCTGCATATAGTTTTGACTTAATACAGTATGACTTAAACTTACTATCATTCCAAAGTTTGGGGTCGGTCAGATTTTTTTATGTTTTTGAAAGAAGTATCTTATGTCTCAAGGATACATTTATTTGAGCAAAAATATAGTAACATTGTGAAATATTTTTACATTTTAAAATAACTGATTTCTATATTTTCTGTATTTTTAAAATGTAATGTATTCCTGTGAGGCAAAGCTGAATTTTTAGCATCATTAATCCAGTCTTCAGTGTCACATGATCCTTCAAAAATCAGCCCAATATGCTGATTTGATCTTATTGACCCCAAATGACAGTTAATAAAAACATATTATAATATGTTATCAAATATCATAATTGCTTTTTCAATTGACTATACACAATATAAACGCATGCATGAAAATACTTCTGCCTCTGTATTTTAGGAATTTATATAATATTTATATGCGTCTCACGCAAACTCAAGCCGACAGAAGCAGCTATAAACGCTTGTCAGCAAGATAAAAGTGCTAGAAGCATCTCAGAGAGCCGCAGGAAACAGCGACCGGCTTTCGCCCATCTCTTTGAAAGTCCTAGCCAGTAAAACCAATTTTGTTACTAGAATAAAAGCTAACCTGCGCTGATAGCTGGAGGTTCTGTTTTGCGAGGCAGTTCCGTCGCTGTTCTTCAGGTCTTCTTCCCAGCGTCTCCTGGTGTACGAGCCGCTACGTACCAGACTTGCAGCCGAATCCCTGAGAACCACATGCTACAAATAGTACCTCCGATTCCAGAGAACCATCTTTTACAATACTAAACTAACTCACTTCTAATGAACTGTCATTCATAGCAGTTGGAGAAATACTAATAAAAGACATTTGAGAGTGTACGGGACACTACCTAACCCCTCTTTAATAATATTCTTCTCACGTACAACATGAATGTGGTGCATAAGCCACAAAAACATGCTACACTTCAGCTTGTGATTCTCACACTGCAACACACAGCATGGAGCAGCAAGAGGTGCTCTCACAAATAAGCATGTGTCTGTTCTTTACCTGTTTTCCTTCTCGTCGATGTCTGATGTGCTAACGTGTCTCCTCGGGATGGTTGGTGCAACATACGCCAGACGTGTCTTCTCCTTCTCCTGTGAAGAGGACATGTTGTTGTGGCTCAAGAATTGAATTCAAACTCCTCCTTCCAATTAAACGGAATATTTCACCCCAAATTAAACTACATTCTAGTAGACCTTTTCCTTTTCCTTATTGTCCAGTGAGGATGAGAGGCGAGGAGAAGAGGCCGAGCGCATCACCCCGGCTGTGTCCTTCTCTTTCTGTGCCTCTTTAGTTGTGCTGATTTCTGCCAGTGCTCCGTAACTGCCGGTTTTCCGCAGGCCCAGTCGCCATGATGCAGGAGACTCGTCCTTCCTCTCCTCCTCTTTTGGAGACACCTTCCCTGCAGGTGTGCTCACCTGAGGAGGACAAACAACAGATAAAGAAAGGGATGGGGGTGGAAAACAAAAGTTAGTTCGTTTTGGAAGTACATCAAGATTGTTCTATGCAATTTCTAATTAGGGCATGTCAACATCTCAGAAGCCCAAATTCCAACCGCATAATATTTTGATCACAAGAATATCTAGAGCACACACTTGTGCAGCGATGGAATTTACTAGAGCACACATTGTAAATCAACATTAAGGGTTGTTCATGTGTGCGGGAGAGAGAACGGGGAATTCAGATCAGCCTGACAGTTCAAAGCAGGGCATAAATATAGGAGCACTGGTCTGTAGGGCTGGGCAACCTTTTGATATTTTCAGAATTAAAAAAAATATATGCATCAATATTTATGTACATGCTCTGAAATGGTTTAAACTAATCACAAAATCCACAAGCTTGTTCTTCAGGAAACGTAAGAAGTTTAAACTGCCAACAAAATAATATATAGTATGGTGTAAATATTCTTAAACACAAAACCATTTTAATAAAAATCAAGGTAATTTGCACTAATTTAAATATAAAAAAAATACAATATTTTAATAAATAAAAAATGTAAAAGTACAAAAAATAGAGAGAAAATACTAAAATAGTAGGTATAAAGTAAACAATAAAAATAAAAAATATTTTTTAATCATGTAAAAATTATAAATATCTTTAGTAACCCTTGAGGAGCAATTCTTTCTATTAACTAGTTGCTAATTAGCATGAATATTACTAGCATATTGGCTGCTTATTATTACTTATAAAGCACATAATAATACACAAATGTAATAACTACAATACTAAATGTTAATAAGAAAGCGGCAGCTATTAAAAGTTTGAAGGATAAAACCGTTTATAGTGCGAATTGGTTCACAAACTAAACTGTGACCATAGCTTGTATAAATCTGACAAATAAAATGCTTTCAAAAAACACGCTACTTTTTAAAAATTACATAAATAAATATTTTATAAATCCAATAATACCTATTGTAACACGGCGGTCAAGCCTAATGCTGCTAAAACTCAAAAATAAACTTCAAGGGAAACACGTGGGGGCCATTTCGAACTATTAGGTGGTTTTCATTGCTTCAGAAAAGCAAACATGTATTACAATTGTTTACTTAAAAGAAAACTCGGCTTAAGATGAGTATACTCAATAACAACACAGATGACAAAACCAAACATGCCCAATTTCAATCAAGATGTTAGTTTATGATAACTCATCAGCATCCTGGTGACCTGTTAGGGTTTAGAGTCATCAGTCAATCAATTCACCTTTATCAAAGTACACACAACTTTGAAGTCACCCTGTCATATTTAGTCCACCACATTCAGGTATCAAAATATAACACAAATTATTTTCAACAGAAAACAGCACGTCATCACAGGCACAGCCGCGCCTGACAGCGACAACACCATGCAGTGAGCCAGTGACAGGAAGAGGAAACGGTCTTAGATTAGGCAGTTATCTGATTGGTTAGGGACGTGGTCATGTGGGGGAACATATAGGGTGGGCGGGAATCACAATGCTGAACACACCGAGGCCTCACCATCGCTTTTTTGGGCACAAGTGAAATGCCAGTTTTGCGCAAGCCTTGACGCCACAACGCAGGACAGCCTGGCTCCCCCCCAGGCACAAGGGCAGTAATGTTATCAGACTAAAGCCATCCAAGACAACAGCAAAGATGAGTAGAGAGAGAAAAACAGATGATTGTGAAGAAAAGAAAAGCAAAAAAAGGGAGAACGAACCCCTGAATGAAATAAATCAAAAAGCAGCACCAGCAGCAGCAAAAGAAACAGATACTTGATGCACGTTTTTGTCTAAAAAAAAAAAAACTAAAAAAAAAGAGTGATTTGGGAAGTTTTAATATATTAATTAGGTTTTTAAAGTACATAATTTAATTATTAAAATGCTCGCTATTCATTTTTATTATCATTTATGCTTCAGATCAAGATCGGCTTGAGATGGCAGAAAAACATTACTACAAAAATGACTTCCTGAATGTTAAAAAAATACCTTCTCAAAACTCCGATAATGACACCGCATTGTTTGTTTGTGGGTACTGGGTAGGTTATGTAGAAACAATCAGTTATGACATAGTTTGGCCCTGTTCTACCAGCTGAGCTACAGGAAGACCGAAACTACAGAAAGGACATCTCCTTGGAAATTCAATTCTTTGAATACATTATATATACCTTGAAGTGCAAATTAGAGATGCACCGATCGACCGGCCAGGGACCGGAATTAGCCAATTTTCCGTATGATCGGCCCGGATGTAGTCGGCGTGGAAGTTCTTCACTGTGAGTGAAGAAGACACAAAGTTCGCAACTTGTAATATGTGTAAGGCAAAAGTTAACTGTGGGAGAACCACAGGGCTCGATTAATGCTTCTCTGGGGCAAGTGAGAGAAAATTTGATTAGCCCGACTGGACAAGAAGCCTTATTCAAATGCCAATAACAAAAACAATTAAGGAATCACTAAAACCTGGCCACTAAAAAATTTCGCACGAAAGTGATTCTTCTGATTTTATTGCATTCAGTGTAAACGGCGACTTATAATGTATTGATGAAGACAGTAGTCACTTGCCTCATTTGTGAATGGATCAGCCGTTTGAAACGAATCGGTTGAATGACTAAGTGACTCCCTCATTAAAACAGTCATTTGCCGCCACCTACTGGGGGTTTGCTTTCATATTTAAAAGTATTATTGTATTTTTCCCAACATTTCTTATTCAGGCGTTTAAAAAATATTTAAAACATTAATCTTATAAAATGATTTATGCATTTGAAATTTTACAGTGTGAATGCATTTATGGCACCTCAGCTTCATTAAACATTCTGCGTAAATACATCTGATGCCACTTCAAATGCAGCTTCTGTGTTTCCTTCAGTGGAAAGATGGAGTTTGTTGATACTGATTTCATTTGAGTGGTAACAACTCTACAGTTTCTAATTATTCTAACTGAATTAATTGACACAATGTAAGAATTTGATGTGAAGGAAAACAGATGTATATTTGTTTTGTTATATACAGCAACTTTTCAGTTAATTGTTATTTCGACCTCATTCTAGTCACAGAGCATTTTATTTTGAGAGTTGTTTAAGTGAGAGAACATCTGAAACTTAGTCTAGATTGGGGTAAATGTAATGTTTAATAATTTAATTTATTATGTAAATAATTATTGCATTGAAAAAAGAACTTACAGTTTTCTTAGCAGAATAACCGGCGGAATCGGCAAAAATCAGTATCGGCAGGTCACACTTACCAAAAAAATAAAAAAATCGGAAATGGGAATCGGTCAAGAAAATTCCAATCGGTGCATCTCTAGTGCAAATAGTTGAAATACAGTGTTTATGATCATTAAAAGTCAATCTATATTTAGAATCCAAATAGCATTAAATAAAACCAAGTTCAAGTTATTAAAAAAATATATATTAAACTAAAATATTTAAAACCTCAACAATAACCCAATTTAATTACATTAAGTAATTAAATTGGGTTATTGTTGAGTAATAATAAATCTGGCTAATGGTGAAATCTAATTTGTTCTGAACAACTGCATTTTCTCTACAAATTGTGTAGTTGCCTGATGAAAGTTGGCTGACATTGATGAAGTGTCCTTACTGTCCAGCAGAGGGCAGCAGGTACACGGTAAAGAGGTGTGGAGGACATTTTCTCTCCTCTCAAGTGCAGTGCACAGTCCCAGAATTCACTGCACACTGACAATCCTGAATATGACATAGATCAGCTGACTTTTTAGTATTTTGCAACCGTGAAGCCACGTTAACATTACAAATCTGTAGAACTCCTTCACTGTGCTATGAAACCAACAGTCACCTTTGAAACAAAGACAATGACATTCATTCTGAAAAGCTGCAGATGCACCTTTCTCGCTTACTGACTCATGCTCAAATACATGCTATATAGAATGAATGATATTGCCAAGGAGAAGGCTGGGTGGATGGAAAGTTGGACAGCACGTTCAAGGGGAGGAATATATGTACCTTTTTGGTAGGTGAGGTTGGGGTGGTCACCTGGTTGCTGGGGGTAGTTGGAGACGTGACGGTGATACTAGCAGGTGCACTGTTAGAAATGCTCGACGGAACAGAAGACTTGGTCTTGTCTGAAAAAAAGAAAAGAAACAGTAAGCAAATTACCTTACTGATTACCACAAAGCTAGCTGGGAAAGTGTATGTGGTGGTCAATGTTTCAAACGGGTACCTGCTTCGTTCTCAGACTCTGAGTCTTCCTCGTCTTCTTCCTCACTAGAGCAGCTAGACTCATCCTTCTTCCCCTCCCCCTCTTCTTCATCCACCTTCTCTGGCTCCAGAGTCTCGATTCGTGGGACAGTCTTCTCTGGCTCCAGTAGAAGCGTTTCTTTACTAAAGCAGAGATGAACAA
Organism: Sinocyclocheilus anophthalmus; assembly: GCA_018155175.1. Taxonomy (NCBI): domain Eukaryota; kingdom Metazoa; phylum Chordata; class Actinopteri; order Cypriniformes; family Cyprinidae; genus Sinocyclocheilus; species Sinocyclocheilus anophthalmus. The sequence continues at coordinate 229,836 of JADLZN010002962.1, forward strand.
CTCTGTTAGGTCTACAATAGCAGTTCGGCTTTGCCTTTTAAAATGGGTTAAAGGGATAGTTCAAAATAATTGCATTAACCATTCACCCTCATGTCGTTCCAAACCAGTAAAGACCTACGTTCAGTCTTTGGAACACAAATGAAGATATTTGTGATGATATCCGAGAGCTTTCAGCAACAACAGCAAAGCAACTACCACATTCAATGCCCAGAAAGGTAGTAAGGACATCATTTAAATAGTCTGTGTGACATCAGTGGTTCAACGTCAATGTTATGAAGCTACAAGAATACTTTTTGTGGGGGGAAAAACTTATTCCTGATTTCTTTCTTCTGTTCCGGGTCAGTCTTTGCCGCCATTCACAAGAGGGTTTAAGCAGGGTCAGAAAGCGCTCAGATTTCATCCAAAATATCTTAAATTATGTTCCAAAGATGAACTAAGGTCTTATGAGTTTGGAACAACATGAGGGTGAGTAATTAATAGTGCGGTGTTCAAAATATCGATACAACGATGTATCGTCACAGAGATTTGACGATACAGCTGGCCCTGTATCGATACTGTGGCACATGTGCAGCAGTGGACCACGCTTAATTTTACAACATTTAAAATTGAGTAGAAAAGTGCGAAGTTTCTAAAAAAGAATGAATAGAGCATCTGTTAATAATCTAGTCGCAGAGGAACACAACTGGGTTGCCTGATATAAAGAGACGTAATCCCCCAAACAGAGCTTTACACTTGCGCAATACGGAAATATCTGCTAAGTGTGCTACTTATCTTTGTCAACCTGGCAACCATGTGCACGCGCTCTCTCATTCTCCCTTGCTTTCTGAAAACAGCGGTTATCTTGCAGTTTCTATCTATCATCTCCACTTTTCAAGTCTATTCTCAGAAAAGTGTGATTCATCAACTGTTCATTTATGACACACTGAGAGAGAGAGAGGGAGAGAGGCTGTGTATGTATGAATTACCACCGTTTTGCCGCGTTTCTCTGTTAACAGTGAAGCTGTGGGTTTAATTCCTTTAGAAACCATGATGCTACCAGCTCCTTGTTGAGAAAGATAATGTAGCTCTTGAGCGATTAAGCTATTTAGTTGATAAAATTGCGGGGCAGCGCTAAAAAGTTTGTTCCTGAATGTCTGAGTGCGGCCGTAGCGTGATCTGTGTGTGAGACTGAACTTAACACCAAACTGCTTCCCGTTTCACACAAATGCTGGCACAGACATGCATGTTCGGCAAGAGTCGCTTTGAACTCGTGCATCTTCGGAAGCGGAGCTGCGCTGAAACTTAAAAAAAATGTTGTGCACACCGCCGCGCGAAACGACGTCGCGCGCACTCAAACCGAACTTGCGGACACGTCGAGTATAAATCAGCCTTGAGCGTGTGTGCATTAGATACAGTGAAGACAGTGCGTTAGTTTTTAGACTCTCCGTTTTTTTTTTTTAAATTTATAGCGTGTTTAATTTTGTGCAATGATAACCTACCAGCAATGTAAATTATTTTTTAAACGTATTAGAATATATAGTACATTACAATATAAATTTATTAGAACAAGTACATTATTATTTATGGGCTTAAAAACAAGATGCAAACAATCAGAATATTGTACCTGGTGGGGAGTGCACAATGTAAACATGAAACATATGCAATTACCTATATTGTACTGTGGTACAGTTATGGAGGCCCTTCATAATGCAGGGGTCAGCTGCCTGCTCTGCCAATAGTTAGAAATGGCACTATAGTAAGCAGTGTTTAATAAACAGCTGTTTTTATAAATTCTGCTGAAGTGAAATTCAGTGCAGTCATGTATCATGATATGTATCGTATTGTGGCCTCTGTATCGTGATACGTATCGTATCGTGACTTTGCTGGTGATACACAGCCCTAGTAATTAATGACACTTCATTTTTGGGTGAACTATCCCTTTAAGTACCACAGCTGAACCCCAGACTGCTTTTTCAAGCGGACTCGGGTAGAATTTGCTGTTGCGCACCCAAGTTTGGAAAAACCACTTAGATCAACCAAACTCTGATGGCAAACATCCAAACCTCAGGTTCTAGTGTTAAAGCACCCCTAGTCAACCCTAGTGCAAGTGGCCTTGACATTCATGTTAAAGTCAAGACATTGATTGAGTAAACAGTATATCAATTCCATCATGGTGGTGGCAGGAGCCGTTTACCTCTTCAGTGGTTTCACAGATTGATTATTGTCCCCAGTAGTCGTAGTTTCTATTAAATGAGACTTCTTAACATCCTTCTTTTCACTCAGAAGCTGAAACAAACACAGAACGCATTAAGACAAGGCTCAGAATTACATTTACATTTGAAGATCTGATGCCAGAAGTGAGAAATTACCAGATTCTGTTTCTTTTGCAGCTCTTCTAAATATCCCAAGATATCTTCATCAGCTACGTCAAACGCCGTCTGACCCTGAGAACCACAACGCAACATTGTAAGGGTTCAACCCAAAGACTACACAGAAGCTAGCAGCACACAGACAGAACCATAAATCCCATACCACTTTATTGACAACGTCCATTTCACACAAATGCTCTACTAGTATCCGGCAGGCCTCTTCTTTGCCCCAGTGTGCAGCAGCGTGGAGCGGAGTCCAGCCATCGTAGTCTTTAATATTTACATCATACCCTGCTTGGATTAAAAGCCTGCAACCAGTCAGAGCGACAGAAATAGCATGATGAGATTAGACAAATCTGGGTTTCTTGGATTTTGGTGCTGCAATCTAAGCTTGGCCTCATTTGCCAAAGGTCTGGGATATTATGTGGACCAACGGGTTCATTTTTCCATTGCCTAGAAGGCAGGTTATACATGCCAACAGTTAGTCACCACACATAAAAATACGCATTAGTTGAAGTTTTCTGAGATCCAACACAAAAAGAACAGTCTATCCGGTTACAATCCTCTTGTTTTGGTGCAGCGGCAGATGGAGCAGTTGTCACAGTCATTCAACTCTGACATCCACAGACCGAAAGCACCATAAACTCCTAACTCCTGACACACGTCCTGAGCTGTGTTTGTTCAACAGCTCACGATAATCTACTGTAATTGAGACAGATAAACAGGTTACAAACTGTCTCGCCCTGTGTATAAGACCCTTGGGATACTGAAAGAGTTGAAAGGTGAGGTACGGGATGAACTAAGTTAAGCAATAAAGCCTCTACACCTGCAGTACCAGAGTTTCATTTGTTTCTACCTTCACTAGCTGCTAAATCTCACTTGCTGGCAAAAGAATAAAGACAAATATTATCCCAGGTGTAAGTTGAATCCTTTCTGGACGGAAAATGGCAAAATCTTTCTTTTGAAGGCAAGCAAACTTACTTTAAAACCTCAGCGTATCCCTTGGCTGCAGCGACGTGCAGTGCGGTCCCCCCAGACTTGGCGTGCCGGACGTCGTTGATCTGGCCGCTGTTAAGCCACTGTCGTGCATCCCTTAGCATGATCCGCTCCTCCTCTTTCCTGGCCGCCTCGATATCCACGCCTGAAGCAAGATGGAGGGAGGGACAGACGCTTTGGATTAGTACATATACTTAACCTGCTCAAACTGTAGGATATCCAAGACGACAAACTACACGCAAAGCAAAATATATGGCACTTTGGCATGATAGATTTTTTTTTTTGATGCGTTAAGAATGTTGAACAGCTTATGCCATTATGTTTAATTCCAGCTGACAACCATAGAGGTCACCAAGTTGACTTCAGTGTAACAAGGTAAACGGTTTCAGGAATGACTAGTGTGTCTAATTAGTGTCAAAGGTTACGTTTGTGAGAAAAACAGTATGCCTATTCAAAACTGTAAATGACTGATCAATAACATTAAACTACAAAAATAAAATATTAAATAAAAAAAATACATAAAATAAAAAGGTTTTATTGATTACTATCTGATAGACAGTACCAGGAAGTTCACATTCTCGGGTTTACTTTGATATTATCACTTAACATTCAAGTGTGCATAAAAATATTCAATTTTATTGTTCCGAAAACACAACATGTAAACTAGTCCACAATGGAGGACTGCCAAATGGGTCACTGTGCCTCTAGACTATATAACCTGACATTTACTTAGGCATGTAGAGACCTGACAGCATTAAGCTAAAACAGGAAACAACAATAGAAACTTTGGAGCATGTAACTTTGAAGCAAGCAACCATTTACCAAGTGTCTAAATGCTTAGCAACATCTCCACTGAGTGCTAAACCAAAACAAGATCAATGCTTTATATATATACAGAAACATAACTGACAGCTACTTGACCTTTCATTTTTGTCAGAATAATGAACGTAAAAGGAGCCATCTCAGATTACAAATGAGCAGCATGAGGATCCTGCCACATCCTTTATATGTCTACAAGCCCGACTAAATGGCCGGCAGGTGCGGCTTCTGGGGAAAGTGAAGTGCGATGTGATTAAAGTGACAGATTTTGATCAGTTTAGTTGAAGAGATGGGGCCCATATTTGACGAAATAGCTGGAAGCAAGCCAGAAAAAGATGGGGCCACGGGACAGAAATCTGTAGGAATTCCTGTGCAAATTCCATGACAGAGCTGCTGTGTGTTGCAAGAAAATTCCTATCGTGGGAAGAAATTGGAAGAGGTAAGAACATGGTTTATCAAGTGAAGCCTGAATATCATAGTCTTTAAGAGGTTAGGAATAGGGTTACAGCTGGTCTCCAAATACAAATCCAGTTTCCTTATGTATGCACTGATATTAAAATTCTGGTTAATACCGGTAAGCTGATAATTGAATTCATGCTATGGACGACAACCACTAAATCATTGATATTAAAGATAATGCAAAACATAAAACTGCTCAATTTAAAACTTGAATTGAATTTAGGCTTGAATTGAATTTAGGCATTACAACATGGTACACTATGAAAGATGGATATTCATATTAAGATTGGCTAAGAATTACATTTAATAACCAATAAATAACCAATATGAACAAACAACAAACCAACAAAGCAAATCAAATTTAAAAAAGAAACAAAAAATAAACAAAACTAATTAAAAATAAATCCAATCCAAACCAAAAACAAACCAAAACAAAAACCATAAAAGCGAATAAATGAAAAAAATAAAACAATATTGGATGAAAACGCATCCTTAGGTTAAGTTCTACATTTAGATCTAAACAGCACTATCTCTGAACAACAGTTTTTAAGCAATAACAGGAGCCTTAAAGTTTGTTTACGAGCACAGTGATTTGCAAAAGCCATTCACTTTCAAAGAGAGTTGTTGAATTCTAAGGGCATGTCAAGTGGCCAGTGTAAATGCAACATTAGAGTCTCTCGGTACACATTCGGTCACAATGCCACACCTGGTCCCGAACTACACCATTACTGCCATTCGTGTCTTCTCTGCTTACGAACATTAGTCCTTTATTTGCCGGTGCAAACCAGAGCACCAGCACTTCTCATCAACCCAGGACAAAAGGCAGAGGATATACAGTCGACGGGCTCTCGGGACGCAGATTGTTCAAAATGGTGAACACGTAGCGATGTCACCAGTGGCTCTGCTGATTCAACACGGCCAACAGAGGGGGGAAAACAGCTTTGCTTTGTCTTTCCTTCTTAATAGGTTTGAGTGCATTGTGTAACAGACAGCTGATGAGCATAATGGCTCTTTTCTCTCGTCTGAAAGACTGAGGCTGCACGTAACTAGTAAAAACAGGTAGAACAAAAGTGCACTGAGTGCCAGGAGAATATGCAGCCTCTATAAAAAAAAAAAAGAGACAAACTGACCTCCACAAGAGGACTAAACAACCAATAGCAGTGGATAGGAGCTTGGGTTTACAACTAAAACATTCACTTTAAGTCAATTCAGTAAAGCCCTGATAAATTTGAAGTAGGGATGTTCATTTTAACCGGTTAACCGACCGTAAGAATTTTGACCGATTAACAATCCGTTAAACGGTCAAAAAAAAACAAAAAAAAAATAAAAAAAGTCATTTATTTATTTTTTCACAGTAAAAAAATTTATCAAAATATTTAAAAAGGTTTGCTGCATGGTTAAAATGTGCTACGCGTATAAAAAAAATTGTTTTTTTTAGGGGGGAAAAACATAAGTCGCATTTTATTATTTCATTCAGAAATAGGCCTAATGCTGACACGAAATGTTTACAAACATGATAATAAACACTGTAAACATAGCTAGGCTATTTTAGTTCCCCTCACTCCACAACAAATCTTTTCAATTAACAGAATTTAGAAAAGAACAAGAATTAAAAGTATTAGAAGCTATAGCAATATAAATGACAAGCCAAAACAAATTAATTTAGGTTAAAACGAAACTGAAACCAACATTGGTTCTCTCATTCCACACAAAATCAAATGTTTTCGTATTCGCAATGTATTTGAATGGCAAATTATTATTTATGATGTAGCCTAGGCTTCACTCGCGTTCCAATATCCGCGAAAAACAAAATGTTTTGCGTAACATCACGGCGGTGCTGTGATAACACTTAACGGCACAGATTTGACAAAAAATTTAAACTGAGCAGTGTGTGTTTTTTTTTTTTTCCATATGTTTGACTGACTGTATTTTATTATGATAATGAGCAGGCTGATGCTTAACTGTGCGTGCACATGCGGCGCCGGCGCAATCACTTGAATGTTTTCCTTCTAATAGTGGAAGCAACTACTCCTTTTAGTCATAAGATAATCAGAATTGTAAAAGGTTTGCTTTTGTTTGTGTACATTCACAATAAAAACTAATGTTTGTGCTTTTGTAAAATAAGTCTAAAGAAAAGTAGGATGCCGCTTTCTGCCGTCTGTTTTCCTTTCGCGCAGCACAAAAATGAACGAAACTCTGCATACTAGGCTACTTGCACAGTTTTTTTTTCATTTTCTTAATTTATTATTTAAGTAAAAATGTATTTCTCGTATAGGCCTATTTATTCATTATATATATATATATATAGCCTAGCTTTATTATGTTTTTCTCCGCTCGCAGAAGCGTGACGTGATATGACCATGTGAATCCTCATGTTCTGTTGTTTGCTGCTTTTTGCGGATGTAAAATTAATCCCCGGAAAACAAATGTTAGTAGTTTTTTTTAATGGGTCACAGACACTTATCCTTTCTAATTTAATTCAATTCAAATTTAAAATAATCTTGTCGGTTAACGGTTAACAATCGGTTAACGAGTGTCAGTTGGGAAAAATAACCGAAATGAACATCCCTAATTTGAAGCGAAATCAAGGAACAATCTGGTGTGACGTCATTTCAAACAAAATAAGACCAAAACAAAATTTGTTTACTATCTGCTTCAGGAATTTGAAACCAGTAGCCAAAGCAAACTCTATGGAAAAGTTTGCTCCGGCTGGTAAACTACAATTGGTCTGTGGCATTGTTATTCTAATTGAAAGCGTTGATACATTTGCTAAAAGTAAACCGCTGCTCAGGTAGTGCTGCGATTAAGACCTTCGCTGTGAGTATACTGGGGCCTTTTGGGTTCTTTTACATAAGGTACATTAATCCTCTTCATCCAAAAAGTCAGTTTTTGTCAGACAGATTATGTCACCATCCATGATGGACTTAGCTCCTCCGACGTCTGATTTTCTGTGCAACAAGAGCTGGAAAAATCTGTTGCTTTGGCTAGGAGAGGCTCCCCTTTCACCTGATTTCAGTGGAAATGAGCAACTCCTAATGGATGACCCTGCGGAGGGGGGGTGGTGGTGGTCTCTGCTTAAGTTTAACCTCATGACTGGGGTCTCGTTCAAAAGGAGACAGGGAGTGGGAAAAAAGATAATCACATTAGAAGAGGCTGAAGGCATTATACAACACTCACCGTTACATAATGCCATCTCTGAGCTGAGAATAGTGGTGTCTTATAATACAATACATGGAATAAAGCGTGGGCTCCTGTTCTAGCCTGACCACCAAACGACAAGCATCGAGATAGAAAAGGATGTTCCCATTTGAGCCGTTCAAACATTAGGGCTCACAAGCAACGTGATTTCTGATGTCTGCAGGGGTCTATCACACTTCTTCAAAGCTGAAGAGTGTCCTTCAGCCCTCAAATGAAAGCTGACAGCTGCCATTAGCTAAGCCACACTGGATGGCCATGAGCGTGGGCTGAATTGCGAATGTTATATAACATGCTCTTAAAGAGCGCGACATGCTAACAGCAGGGCAGAGCAATTATCAACAAATTCATGTTGAAATGAATTTTTCAAAATTCAATTTTTTTAATCAAATTCAAGCTGTTAGGAGCGATAAAGGACAAGCACAAGCTCGGTTTTTGCACTCTGAAAATTGTCTTGCCGCATAACCGATTTGAGGCTCATGTTTCAGGAGCTACTGTGGACTTGCTGCTGGCCAAAGCCACAAAAGCTGAAGGCGGCATACTAATTGATTCTTGACAAAATAAAGAGAGAAAACAAAATATCTGTATGCCTTGGTCAGCCAAAATGAATTTTTCAATGGCCAATACCAATATCAGTCAAAACTGACTCAGGGCTATTTGTAGATTCTGGAACCGATGAAAGTAAGAAAAGCCAGTTGTATTCACTGGTCAAACTGCTCATTTATTGGCTGATATGACAGTCCCAAAAACAAAAAGTTCCTGATATTTACACATATGAGAGGTTACTCAACAACAAAAACATGCTGCAACTCAAAACTAACTCCCCAGTTTAAAGGTCCCATGGCATGAAAATTTCACTTTATGAGGTTTTTTAACATTAATATGAGTTCACCTAGCCTGCCTATGGTCCCCCAGTGTCTAGAAATGGCGATAGGTGTAAACCGAGCCCTGGGTATCCTGCTTCACCTTTGAGAAACTGAAAGCTCAGATGGCCCAATCTGGAAGCTTCCCTTTATGTCGTCATACGGGGAAAGGTTACCTCCCCTTTCTCTGCTTTGCCCGCCCAGAGAATTTGGCCCGCCCATGAGAAAATGAGCTACTACCGTGCGAGGCGAGCGCAATATTTTTTTTTCCTCGAGAGACATCATGGTTTTGCAAACGAGCGAAGCACCTTGCCCCGCCTCTCTCCTCCTCATTAGCATTTAAAGCTACAGACACAGAAATGGCACATCCTAAGGAAAGCTCATTGTGGGACTGGCTCGTAGTGGCTGAAATTCTGCACCAAGGCTGAATTTCGGGAAAGAGACTTCAGATACAGTACTAGGGACCACTTAGGCCTATATAAAAGCATCCAAAAAGCATCCAAAAAGCAGCATGTCATGGGACCTTTAAAGTATGAATTATTCCTTTCTACCCTTATGAAATGCCTGGATTTGAAATCTGGACAATTGTGACTTCACAATTCTTCTCGACACACTCCTTAACATGCTTCCTTGTTGTATGTAATCAAGGAGGCGTGTCCTAAACAATTCATATCTGTCCATCAATCACAAGAGCTATACTGCAGTTTGATAAATCTGTCAAGTAAGACTCTAAAATGCTGTTTGTTTTGTCTCAGATGCTGTTCTGTCAGTGGATGTAAAGAAACTGCACCTCAAAAGACTCTGCATAGCCTCCCTAAACATTGCATGGCTAAGTTTATTTTTAATGATGTGCCTAAGGAACTGAAAGATTAAGTTTCCTTTTGTTCGTCACACTTCACAACGAAACGTTTTGTCAATTATTCTAAACACGTGTCAGTTTTTCACATTATCTTTTATTGAAAGATACAGCAGTGTCAAGCATTGTATCCTCTGAGACAATGCAGAAAAGTACATTTATTTTTAATCTTGTAGTGTGTTTGTAATAAACATCAAACCATTGTTTAACACCATAAAGCCCCCAAGCGTATCCCATGAATACATTTTATTATAGTTTGTTACCATTGCCATTATTAACTCTTCACACAATGTCTAGATAGTGGTTTACTGCCATCATCTTTTAAGAAATTTGTTAACAGTAATATCGTCAGTCGTCATATCACACACCCCTACTCGGACATCAAGTACCCAGCCAGGTCAAGCAGGCAAGTTAAGAGTGGACACAGGAGAAAGGGTGTTGTGTGTTACGCTACTGGTGGAGGTCGGCTCTAATATATATTAGGGCTGGGTTTTGACAAATTTCACGATTCGATTCTCATTCACAAGCTTGCGATTCAATTCGATAACCGATTCGATTCAACAGTAGTTTGTTTTAAATATAAACATTTAAATGGTGGCTGTCATAAAAACTTGATGGATTTATCCAAACAAATTAAACATTGAAGAACAGTAAAAATTATAATTAATATATGGTGCATATATTTAGCAAAATACCCCTATCTACAGTTTATTTTTCTATATGATTAATGAGCTTATGGTCACGAATATGTTTTTTGTGGTAAAGGTGACGTTACATGACATTTACAAGCTGTTATATTGGCGTCTTTGCGCGGCTGAAACACTGATTGAGCGATTCCATGAGACAGGATACGGATTGTAAAGTTGTACTCTTTCTTTTAACTTACCTTCGGATGTTTAGTCATGATTATTTTGTGCTGAAACTGGTATTAATGTGGTGGAGATGATCAGTTCACGTGCGCCTCGTGCAGTCTGTTGAAACGAAGCGCTACAGCGATCTGTCACTCCACATTAAACAGCGCCAAAACGGCATTTATTGTTTGAATACTGCAATACAATGGACAGAATTTGAAATCTGAGACTGAGGTTTCATATAAAAAGTACCAGAACACAATGCTTATTGCGATATATTGGATGGGAGGTGCGCTTCAATGTTCCATCCATTAACTGAAAACAGGCTAGACTAATCGATTCTTGGGACTTATTGGGGAGAAGAAAAAAAAAAAGAAACTTTGCAAACTTTATAAACTAACCTTGAGCAGTAATTCTACATTAATTAAAAGATCGCGCCAATTTAGTTCATTATTCAAAAATTTGTCTGAGCAGGTAGCCTCATAGGCAGCTCAAATTTGAGTCTTGGCTAATGGTCCTTTCCAGTCCAGTTTCTCTCTCACCTACTTCACTTCCTGCCAACTCTCTTTACTGTCCTGTCCAAAAAAGGCAACAACTCCAAAGATCATTCTTTAAAAAAAAAATACTACAATAAGTACATTTAATCCTTTTATTGAGGCTTTTTCTTCAGTATGCTCATGACAGCTGCACCACCCTGACACATCAACCAGCAAGAATCTTTGTCTTGGATTGTGTGGCTAGATCTTGTTCACAGATTTCTATAGAAGAGAGTGGAAATGCTACGCCTCCATCAGCAGCCATTGTCACCTCCTCTCCTGAGCCAGTGAAGAGTCTGTACTATCTGCCGCTGATACATCCTGGTGAGCAAGCAGCCGCACACCACATCAGGCAGTTAACGCATGTCTGAACAGGGCCTCTGAGTCACAGCTGGGCTCCGTTTCATCATCAAGAATGGCAAAGGCCAAAAATAGAAAAACCATTCCATCTAGTTTGGGATCATTACTATGTGCACAATATGTCGTGTTGTACAGTATTGAGACAGAGAAGGTGCCAGAACTGAATGCGATGTAGCATGATACTACGATATTTCTTCAAAAGCAGACCGTGGAGACATTTTAATCGTCCACGATCAAAAATCGTCATATCACAAACCCCTACTCGGACATCAAGTACCCAGCCAGGTCAACAGGCAAGTTAAGAGTGGACACAGGAGAAAGGGTGTTGTGTGTTACGCTACTGGTGGAGCTCGGCTCTAATATTAATTCTGAGTCAATGCACCCGCTGGAGTCCTGCCAAGACTTGCAGCCTTGACACGAGCACACGGCAGCTGGGAAAGTTTAGCATGAAGCACACTTGGCCATCCGTGCAAGCAATTAATTTGAAGAACTCTGACTCCAAATTGTCAGAAAGCAATGATCTCAACCACTGCATGACGTGGACATGACACCAAGACTTGTACACTCTTGCCAAATCATTGTCATAAGAGATGAAGTTTGGAGTGCCTGTGCAATGTGTGTCAAGGAGAGGCAGCAGTACCTTGCCGGTTGATCTCGTTTTGCAGAAGCTCCTCCATGGCCTCCTCCTCTGCAATATCCAGTGGCGTTTCTCCCTCGCTGTTTACTACACCGACGTTTGCACCTTGACTGATAAGATACCTGCAAAGACATGACAAGATGTTTAAAAAGGCAACATCCGAATTGAACTGACAACTGCTTCTTTTGAATTTTTGGAAGAAAGATGGAATGGGGCCTCATTTTACACGACTCCCTTCACAGAAACCTCAAGAGTTCAAGTGGTGATTTGCATCTTAATTAAAATTCAGTGAAGTGGTCCTCCACTTCTGTTACTAATTAACAGCGTGGATTCATGTCACTGAGTACATAGACTTGTGAGTTATAAAGGAGTGGCCGTTTCAGCGTTGACCTTGGCGTGATCAACACATCGCCCTCAATAACCTCTCTGGTCATGTGTTAGATTCAAGAACTGCAGCACTTGGGAAACAAGGCTGCACAGACTTGCCCTTACTACAGTCTAGATCACCTTACATATTCAAAACTGCTCAACTAGTAGTTCACTACAAATCAAACACCCTTGCAAAACTCCACTTGGCTGCAAGTACAGAATTTGGGTTCCCTTTTTTTTTTTTTTACTAAAACCGACCAACTTTATTGTCCTTCAAAAACTTAGCGTTTTGTTTGAAACTGATCATCGGCAATGCTTTAAGATTATTTAATAGGCAAAACTGATGTACTCACTGTCAACCACAATCAAACATACAGGGTGGTCAGTATTCTACTGAAAACATGCTTAGTTTTACCAGACTGGTGCGAAACTACAAATGTTCAAACCTGACTAGTTGGTTACTGAACGACTACTCAACTCTACTCACACTGACCCATCCTTAATTTATGTATCTTAAGGTGTGGACACATTTTTCATTGTTCTGCAAATTTCTGCAGACGATACCCAGTCCTTTTGAAGAATATATGATAGGAAATTCTCTCAGATTTGGTCAGACAGATTTGCCACAGTAGCAATGTTTCCATCACCCTGTTTTTATGCACATTTTGAAGTATATCACAGGAAACGAGTGATGGAGTCAGCGCTGATAGCCTTGTGGGCAGTCCAATGAGATACAGCACAGTTACACTACTGCCATCAAGTTCGAATCCTGTCTTGAGGACCTTTCCCGCTCGTTATCTCTCTCCCACTTCGCTTCCTGTCAGTTCTGATCTGTCCTGTCATAATAAAGGCAAAAAAAAATCTTTATAATAAAAAAAAAAACAGAAGAAGAAAAGAGTGATGGAAACGCCAAATATCCCTCCAAAAGAATCCCTTAATTCACTCGCTTAAGGTGGTTTTTGACTTGTGCGGAAAAGGGTTAATGTGAATAATGGGAGATGGAAATGCATTTGCGAAATAAATTCCCCCATGCGCATCAAAAAATGTAATGTGACTTTGCGCTATGGGACGGGATAACTTGACTAACCAGCGGACCAATCTAATTGCATAGCATCTGAATTTATGTTATGGTCATTCTGAAATGCCAGAGCAAAATCTGTCGTCAAAGTATTTGTATAATTGCCTCCAAGAACTGTCTTACAAAACTGTCCCCAAACAGCAGGTATCCACCTCCGAAAGCAATGAACGCATTTATTGTGTTTTCGTCTGCTCGCTGTGAGGTGCAACTAATTTATTATATATGAACATTATTATATTCAGTGTCTTCTCCTACTTTTCTTATTGATATTTAGTGCCAGTTTATCAGGAAGTGACTATTTTGTTCTCCTTGACTCGTTTGATGGAAACTGTGCTTATTCACAAATGTTTTATGCAATATTTTATGTGAAGTTAAATTCGAAACTTTGGATGGAAACCCGGCTACTGACCAACAGAAAGCTGCTTGGTTTGAAAGTGACTTCAGCGTGTGCTGTGCTTCATACCTTGCTACACTACTGACAATAGACAATGGTCCTTTTTTGCCCATGAAATTTCATGATTGTGAATGCACCTTAGGCCTAGGAGAGAAAATGAGCTATTTTCAGATGGTTTTCAAGAAGAAAATTTGAAAAGTGTTCATTTACATGAGGTCTGTTGGTTTGTTATGCTAAATTTGTATATTTGTGTCATTAGGCTTTCGTTACTTTGTTTTACCATTTTGTACACAATTCCTATTTCGGATTCTGGAAATGTTAGTCCTATCAACAGGCACAAAACAGGTCAGAGTACTCACAATATTCAGGACAAAAGCAAGCTTGTTCCGTTTTACTGTTTGCCCTATTTAAAAGTCAGCTGATATTTTCTCTAGAATGCTGCATTCCCTATATAGACATCAAGCCTCCAATATAGCTCAAACATGAAATTCAATATTAAAAACACCCACTGCATATAGAAGAGTGACACTGACAACAAAGAAACAAAGACAAAGTCTGAACTCCAATTAAGAATTGTCCATGACAACAGTTATCATGATTGACATTAGGCTTGCCGCGATAGACGGTGCTGACGGTGATACCGGTGTTAAGCCGCAACACCGGTTACGTCACTTGCCCACCGCGTCACCGACACCTACCGTCGTTTTGATTTTTTTATAGAAATAAAAATCATTTAGTTCAGTAAAAGAACAGACACAATTAAAAACTGAATGCGGCTACTCAGTGCAGCGTGCTGAACGACAGTCGCATCACAGATCAGATTTCATTTCTCCAGTGAGGAGAGTGAGTCGAGCTGACTGACAAGAAGAGTGGGGTGAGACAGACAAGACGATCGCGGATGATTTAGTTTCGAAACTAGATGCAAAAGCGCCTGTTTGGCAATATTTTGGATTTTGAAAAGCCTGTTGACTTTTGCCGTTTATCTAAGGTGATTTTGGAAGTTTTTTTAAACATTTGTTTCTTATTTAATTGGTTCCACATTGTTTGCTGATTTTTTACTTTATTTAAACTGTGTCATTTATTTTATTTGACATTCGTTTAGCTAATAAACATTCTACGTTTCTTATTTATTTGGTTATATATTATACATGTTTACTTATTTCCAGTTTTGTATACCTATTTAAACTTTATGTAAGTTATTTGTTATTTTATATTAGGCATAGCCTGCCCTATAGCGTGGTGTATTTTTTATTTGTTTTGTTAATAAAAGTTCTATGTTTTATATATATACGCTAAAGTGAGTTTGACGTTGCATTTTGTTGTTGCATTCAAGCAATTGCTGCTGAATTGCAGCTAATTCTAAAGTGAAAGTAAAATGAGCACGGCGCATTTAAAAGCAAAGGAAGGCGAGGAAAAATTCAAACGAACAATTGCTTTACTCTGAATTGCCGCTATTTGAAAGTGAAAGTAAAATGGGCACACCGCTTTTACAAGCTATTTAAAAGCGAAGGAAAGCGAGGAAAAGAGGGAACGCCCCCGCGGTGTTACCGGTGTTGTCACACATCGATTAACCGGTGGGAAAATTTCCTCACCGTCACAACATTATAAATCATGTTACAATCCCAGAATGCACAGCAACAAGCTAAGTGAAAAAAAATCTCCACATATTCAAAATGACAAACTATTGATTATAAATACAAATTCATTCAATGCTGAAAAGCACAAACAAAATGTTAGAACATTGTTTATTAGCTGAGAAATATGCTAACATCAACATCAATTCAAAGCCAGTTCTCTCATGTGCAGGCAGCATTATTTTTGAGGCCCACAGAGTAGAGGTCTTCACGGGTCCACTTGGATCCGAAAACCCGAGATCCGACCCGAGACCGAGTTCGGGTCCAATACTTCGAGTACCTCGGACACGGGTCGGGTTCGGTATTAGCGGCCTCGGGTAATTTAAAATAAACATGCTTTTTCCAAATGGACCCGATTTGACCCAAATTCTTTTAAACTATCCCGAATGTGTAGGTTACTTTCACTTTCGTGTTAAGTGAGGAACGCACATAGAAAAGGAGCATACGTTTGTAACCTCGCACACAAAAATCATATTATAGATATGAGATCCATCAGGAAAATCCACTCGCTTCATTATGCTGCGTGTTCATGGAGGGCTTTTCTTTTTTGTGTGCAGCCTTTCGCCGGAGATCAGACAACACTAGCGAATCCATGAATTATTAGGCTATCAATTTATATTTTATCAAACTATCACGTTTATTTTTCAAATCCACTGGTCACAATTGAAAGCCGAGCTCAGAAATAACATGTATCCAACAAGCAGGAAAAATATAAAGTAGGCCTAATAATAAATAAGTAAATAAATAAATCTAAAGAAGAGAAGCGGCCAAATCATCAGCAGGACACCGGGATTTTTCCTGACTGACTGCAGGGCTGCAGGCTGTACACACGTCAATGCCGTTTACGCTCGGGACCAGTCGGGTTCGAAAATAAATGCCGTCGGGTCGGACTCTGGTCTAATTTCATCGGGTCTGTCTCAGGTCGGGTTTTTCTTTTTAAAAATTTTTTATTTATGCACGTCGGGTTCGGGTAAGAAGTGATTCGGTCGGGTACGATTTAGGACCCGAGAAAACCCCCCCCCCCCCCCCCCCCCCCCTCCCCCCCCCCCCCCCCCCCCCCCCCCCCCCCCCCCCCCCCCCCCCCCAAAAAACACCCCCCCCCACCCCCCCCCCCCCCCCCCCCCCCCCCCCCCCCCCCCCCCCCCCCTCCCCCCCCCCCCCCCCCCCCCCCCCCCCCCCCCCCCCCCCCCCCCCCCCCCCCCCCCCCCCCCCCCCCCCCCCCCCCCCCCCCCCCCCCCCCCCCCCCCCCCCCCCCCCCCCCCCCTCCCCCCCCCCCCCCCCCCCCCCCCCCCCCCCCCCCCCCCCCCCCCCCCCCCCCCCCCCCCCCCCCCCCCCCTCTACTAAACCTCTGCTATTAATATAGTGTTTCAAGTCTGTCACTTTTAAGATTCTATGACGGTAAGGACGCTACCTTGGAAGGCTGCTGCGTATGTAGGTAGCGGGCAGTGACACAGCTCACTAGGTTACGAAACAGCTTTAAACAGCCAAATTCATCATCAATTCACAGAAGAGGATATGTTTATCAATTCTTAGTACAGAAAGAATGACTCAATGAATGGAACTTGACTCCTTTCAAGCGAAGTGTCAGTGTTAAATCATGTGCACCACAGCTATAATTTCAGCACAGGTTAGGTGTTAATCCATCACTATGGTGTAGCGTGCAAACAGAGGTCACTTGGGGCTTGGAACCTGGGCTGACCTCTTAACCAGGTTACACATAGCTGGCAAAATACTCATATCAACAGATGAACTGTGTGGAAAAGAGGAAATTAAATATGCAACTAGGGCTGCACGATATATCGAAATATCGCAACATGCATATCGCAACGGCGTGCGATATCATTATCATTTTAATAATAGGCTACTTAAATCAGAACGTTGCAAAAGGTCAAAGTTTTAGTTCGACGCATATTGCAGTGAATTCCTTGACGTTAAAAAGAGTTAAGTGCAATAAGTTGCAGAAAACAACTCTTTGCCGTCTCTCTTGCTGTCTGACTCACATCTCAAGCGCGCGCACAAGCCGCATCTCGCACAGCGTCTCTTCACTTCTGCCGCACACGTGCAAAGCGCGAGCACACACAGAGAGATGCGTTTCAGATGGCTCGCGAACACTGAGTTGATTCAACTTTCGTATCTCCTCATGTTTGAACAGACACGTACACACAGAATTATGTCAATAGTACCCGTCTCGACGATCATTCTCGTAAACGCAGTCGGTTATGTTTTAAATTAAAGTAAACAGCTGAGAAAGAAATTGGATGTGTATCATTATACTGGATCCGTGCAGTCGGATTTAAAGGGACAGCAGCCTAAAAATATCACTAATGTTAATCAAACAACAAAACAGCTATAACAAAGATTAATCTCAATTTAATTCATACAGTGAACACTATGCAGTGTTATTTTACACTTAATTATTACATTTCTGTACCTGAATACTACTGTTTATTTTATCTATGCTTGTAAATTGTGTATTTGTTTTTTTTCACCCTTTTTCTTTTTTTACTGACTGTTCACTTGACTTTAATCATGTTTGAACTTTCTCAGACTATATTTTTTGCTGTGGTATATGAAGAAGTACTTAAAGTGTATGGAAAGCAAAGTTGCAATGATATAAAATGAGTGTCATTTAATTTTTTTGTTTGTATGTTCACATTGTTGTTAAATTACATTTTCTGATTTGTGACATTACTTTTTATGTAATGTTAAAACACTGCTGGTCACTTTCAGAAGTTGTAGTGATTCTTTCTTTTCCAAGAAAGAATGAAACATATATTGGTTATATAATTAAAATTTTTACATATTTAAATTTTAATTGATTTTACACAGTTAAGTCAATGTCGTATCGCATATCGAATATTGCATTTTTTTAACAAGGTATCGCATATCGCATTTTTCGTCAATATCGCACAGCCCTACATGCAACTGAGATTTCAAATACTGGTCACACTTTATTTTAAGGTCCAATTCTCTCTATTAACAAACCATTAACTATGACCTCTGCCACAATAAACTCCTTATTTGCCGTTTATTAATAGTTAGTAAGGTAGTTGTTAGGTTTAGGTATTGGGTAGAGTTAGGGATGTATAATATGGTCATGCAGAATGTGCTTTATAAATGCTAATAAACAGCCAATATGTTAATAATAGGCATGTTAATAAGTAACTTGTTAATAGTGAGAATTGGTCCATATACTAAAGTGTTACCAAAAAATTCAATTACATCTTTGGCGAAAACCTCACAGTCATAAGATGTTTCTTCAATCTACAAAGGTTTGAGGTCAAGTTAAAATGCGTTTGAAAGAAAGCTCTCCTGCGCCCAGGCTGTAATATTATAAAATAATTAATAAAATAGGGGAAACCTTGTTTTTTAGTATTATATATAGTATGTTAATATTTTAAAAATTTTAATTTTTTCTTTTGATGGCAACGCTGATTTTTTTAACAGCCATTACACCAGATTTCAGTGTCACATGATCCTTCAGAAATCATTCTAATGTGATGATTTGGTGCTGAAGAAACATTTCTTACTAATATCAATATTGAAAACAGTTGTGCTGCTAGTATTTCTGTAAAAAACAATACATTTTTTTTCAGGATTCTTTGATGAATAGAAATTTAAAAAGAAAGCATTTATTAGACACTAAAATCTTTTTTAACCTACACAGTCTTTCTGTCACTTTTGATCAATTTGTCTACAATAAAAAGTAGCAAAAATCAAAATGGCATGTGATAACATGACAAAGAAGTTCAAATGTATTTGTTTTAAATAATAATAAATATCAAACCCTGTGACAAAAAGAAGGAGAAGAAGAAACCCTTAAGTTTTCTGTGGTGGGGAAGTGGGACTTACTCAGCGATGTCGAGGTATCCGCAGGAAGCGGCAGCGTGAAGAGGAATCCAGCCTTCATTGTCGGGCTGGTTGATGCAGGCTCCATGCTCCACCAGGAAGGTCACCATGTCCACATTATCATCTATGCAGGCCTGGAAAAGAGAAGAAAGGAGTTAACATCTAAGCAAGAGTACTAGCCATTTAGCATCTCAAAACCGATTCAAATTGACCCGTCCAAAACAATATTCATGCAGCTTATAGCATTTCAGTTACCTAAGGTCTGGATTAAGAGCCTTAGCAAAACAGTTTCATAAACCCAAGTGTGAGCTTCAGGGCCAAACATTAATCTTCAGTGGGAACCTATTCCTCTAAACAAAGGCACATTATATCATCAGGTAACCAAAATCCCTTGAGGGAAATATGGAGGTCTGTAATTAAAGCATGTCACCACTCGATGAGACAAAAGAGCTTGTAGAGACCGTGACTATATATATTATATATATATATAAATATATAGTTCTTCCTTTTACAGTCGGCAAAGATCAAAGATTTTGGTCATGGCGATCGTGTTAACTGCCTAATTATCTTATATTTTGAGAGGGGCTCTCAGTGCCCATTGTCAGACTCAAACACCTCAGTCTAAACTCCACAACCTTGACTAGCGTCCAACCTCACTTCCCCATGTGCTCCCCTCTTGAACAGCTGCCCGTAAAGTCTCCTGGTCTTACGGCTGGTTGCCATGACAATACCATAGACAAGGAAACACACAAACCAGCCTCACGTTCAGGGCACACGACTATCTGGTTGAAATCCTTGCCCAAATTTGGGCTGTTTACAGTACCGCAACAGAAACGTGTGGGCCTCTATGCTCTTATCAGGGCCTTGTCAAGCCAGAGGTAGAGGAAACCAGGACTGTCCAAACAACTAGCTTAAAAGATTCTGAACACCTTTTACAGGTTCAACGAGGCTGTTATTGTACACAGACTTCACCATGAAATCAAAATTGACAACTCTATTTTTTTTATGGAATATTACAGTTTATTTTAAATGTTTATCCATAATTTTTTACATTTATGTGCTGACATCTCTCCTCTCATTACATTTGCACCGGGACAATAATCACTCCTCTCCAGATACACTTTCACTCCGATACAAGTCAGAATACCAACTTTAATTTAGCAAAATAGGATGAGACGTGTGAGAATTTTAACAAAACGGAAAATTATTTTAGTATTTAGTAGGAAGTAGGCTGTCGTGAACAATTCAGTCTGCCTGTTGAGTCCATGGAGGACTATGTAGAAGCAATTTCATCGGCTAAATTAACTTCTAAATTAATTCTAATCTGTGCCCGATTTGAAATCCTACAAAATACTCTATAAATCACATAAATAAAAAAACTGATGAAGTAATTTCAGTTGTTATTATGACCATTAATGTATTTAGTTTACATAATACTATATAACCAAAGCTATAGGCTAAATCACAAAATTAAAGATTTTAGTTAGTACGCTAACCTATGTTTAGTTAACTAACCACTAGGGCTGCACGATATATCGAAATATCGCAAATTCAAATTTCGCAATATGCATATCGCAAGGGTGTGTGATATCTGAATCATTTTAATAATAGGCTACTTAAATCAAAATAGTTGCAAAAGGGAACAATTTTTAGTTCGACGCATATAGCATTTGCTTGAAGTTAAAAAGAGTTAAGTGCAATAAGTTGCAGAAAACAACTCTTAGCTGTCTCGTCAAAACGAAGAGCATAACGAACTGACAACGGCCCTCAGACAGCCAGTAATCACAAATAGTTCTCATAAGCCTTCGGCGACAAAAATAGACCTAAAATAAAAAAAAAAAAAACACAAAAAAAAAAAAAAAAAAAAAAAAAAAAAAAAAAAAAAAAAACAAAAAAAAAAAAAAAATAATAACATGGTTAAGAACAATTTGTGAGTCTTTTAAAACGATTCATTAAAAACAGCCAGCTCAGTCATTTGTTTTTATCAAGAACTGCTCTGACCAATTCAGTGAGACCGATTCAAACCGTTCAAGACTAATTTGTGAGTCTTTTTAAATGGATTCATTAAAAACAATCAGCAAAACAACCACAAAAGAAATACACATCATTGTAATTTGATTGCCATTATAGGTAATTAACTTAAAAGAGTGATACAAAACACATTTTTAGGGGCATCCAAATATGGCCCACTGCCTCAAGTCATTCACTCGGCCTTGGGATAACGTCCCGCTTAAGGCAAGCAAGCATTCCCTCTGCCCTCAAAACACACCATGTTTATTATAAGCCTAACCCAGCAGTTCCCACAGCCCAACAATGGCAATCCCTTAATGGCTGTAATTGTTCAGGCCTGACAGGTGTGAGAGGCCGTGACCACATCAGGGAATGCAGAGCTGGACTTTGAGCTAAAAGACAAGGGAAATTACTCTCCAAAGAAAAGAAGGATTCTAAACTAATTCCATAAAGTGCTTCTGAGCGCCATGTTGGAGTCTCTGAGCACTTGTGTGTTGCGTAGGAAAAAAGCAGCACTGTAAATTCCTTTCCGAACATGCACAGAGTAGCTATAAGAATGTCATCTGTGTGTAATGAAGACAGATTTGGTATGTGGGCGACAAACTGATCCAGACAGACGTGAGGTCTGCTTTTTATTTGATGGTGCGGCTACACATTTAGAAGATATTTGGGAGCTAATCTGACTATTAATGTTAGTAATAACAGCAAGGATTACATCCAAATCCCACATCACTGATGGTCGCAGACAGGCACGTACAGAGACCACAGACGTGTTACTGACTCAATAGAGAACAAGTCATCACATCTCCATTCAAACCTGTTTGACAGAGCTGGAGAGATGCATTGATTAGTACCAGACATGGAGATAAAGCAGATATATTTAGGTGTATACATAATAACCAACAGAAATCTTTGGTTTGAATGAGACTTCTGTGTGAGCTCTGCTTCATATGTTGCTGAACTATTGACAAAGCACCTTTTTTGCCAGCAAAGTTTTCGCTAATAAGATCAAACTTTAAAGGGATAGTTCTAGTGGTTCAACGGATCACAAATCTCACGGTTCGGATCACATTGCGGTTTTTGACCCACGGATCGGATCATTTTTCGGATCAGCAAGAAAAGAAAAATATTTCAATTTAAGTTGCATTCGATTTATCACTAAAAGCGAAAGTACTTCTTTGATACCACAGCAAATACTACTAGATTAACTAAGAAAGTTTAAACATGATTAAAGAGACGAGAGCAGCCAGTAAAAATAACAAATACACAAATTACAAGCATAGATTAATTAGATAACATAATATGTTACAAATAATAGAAGGTTGGTAGTATTCAAATACAGAAATGTACTAATTAGTGAAAATAACACTGCATAGTGTTTACTGTATAAATTAAATATAGATTTTTTTATCACAGCTTTTTTTTTTTGTTTGATGATCATTAATGACAGCAGCAGTATTTATAGGCCACTGACCCTTTAAGACCTGATGCACGAATCCAATATAGCCTGATACACGTCACATCCGATTTCTTTCTCAGCTGTTTTCATTCACTTGAGACATAACTGACTGCGTTTACCTGAATGATAGTCGAGATGGGTATTTTGTCATAATTTTATGTGTATGTGTCTGTTCAGAGGATTCAGAAGAGGATTCAGTTCGGTGTTCGCACGCCATCTGAAATGCGTTTGCGAGCTTCATGTGTGCGGCTGTGCGCGTAGAGAACAGTGCGCGAGTAACGAATTGAGTTCCCTTTCGCCTTTTCTCTCTGGAATATTTTAAAATTCGCTTGCTTGTGTAAATACGGACAAGTGATAAACTTATACTCTATTATGGTTCGATTTTGCAATTAATCTGTGGATCACATGTGTGCCGAACCGTGGGGCTTGGTCCGTACGGATCACGGATCAACTACGATCCGTTTAACCACTAGATAGTTCATCAAAAAAAAAAATTTAATTACCCCATGATTTACTCACCCTCAAGCCATCCAAGGTGTTTTCTTCTTTCTTCTTTCAGACAAATACACTCAGAGTTGTATTTAAAAAATGTCCAGGCTTTTCCAAGATTTATCATGGCAGTGAATAGGGGTTGAGATTTTGAAGCCCAATAAAGTGCATCCATACGTCAGAAAAAGTGCTCCACATGGCTCTGGGGGGTGAATAAAGGCCTCATGTAGCGAATCGATGCGTGTTTGTAAGAAGATATATCCATATTTAAAACTTTATAAAACGGTCATCTCTAGCTTCCGCTAACTGTATTACGCACGCTCACGAAAATGAGAAGTACAAAACAAGGATTTGTAAAGAAAAATATCGGAGGATTTCGATATAAGCCAAGAAGAGACTGGTTTTCCTTTGCTGTAAACAAAACAATTTGCTCTGTGAACAGTGTCCCCATCTAACAAACACTGAACCCACTCTCTCTCATGAACGTGTGTACGACAGTTAGCAAAACATAGAGATTATGGTTTATTAAGTTTTAAATATGGATATTTTTCTTATTATTAACTATAGAATACCTAAGATGTGTCACTCGTATAGTTTTGAATGGGGAAAAAAAATCCAACACTTAATATGGCCGCTCTAATGAAGGATGCCCCGCCTCTGAATAAAAGAGCCAATCGCTAATCAGTAAAGTCAGCGCATCACTGCAGCTGTCGCTAGTCTCGGTTTTTATAGAAACAGTCAGCGTTCTGAGACGCACGTTTAGGACTGTGCATGTGCAATGGCTGGTCTAGCCTGAAAATAGGAAAATTTTACCCATTCAAAGGATAGGAGCTGCACTTGCATGCATGAGTGGCATTTCAAAGATGGCTGCCGAGTGAAATTTCTTGCCTTAAAGGGACTTTGATTAACCCCCTAGAGCTGTGTGGAGTACTTATGATGGATTGATGCACTTTTTTGGGCTTCAAAATCTCGACCACCATTCATTGCCATTGTAAAGCTTGGAAGAGCCAGGACATATTTTTAATATAACTGCGATTGTATTCATCTGAAAGAAGTCAGTCATATACACATAGGATGGCTTGAGGGTGAGATGGGGTAATTTTCATTTTTGGGTGAACTATCCCATTAAGTCAAACTATAGCCAATAGGGTCACAAAGCTGAATTCCGCAGTGTTGCCAAAAGCAAACAAGAAATCTGCAGAACTACCGAGATGAGTGACGTTCAATTGAACCCAACAGGATTCCTGTCTAAAATGTCAACAATAGACCACTTAAGCTGCTCTTAAGGAACAAGTGGTGAACTTCAATACACAAAAGCACCACAAATACATTCAAACGGCTGCTGATCTGCCTTGTAACCAAAAATGTAAGCACCATGCTGTGTAGGATCTGGTCTGTGACGCACTGCTAAAAATAGAGGGTTTCAGACGTGCACAAGTCGAGTCTCAGTTTTACTCTTACAGTCGAATCGATGCCATGATGACAGATATGATACGAGTACCTAGTTCTGTTTTGACGCTACCGCGTCTCGCAGACAGACCTAAGCATGCAAAATTCAATCCGCAGTTAAGTGAAAACAGTCTCAGCTGCCAACAGAGAATTTATATACTGCTGAGCAGGTTTTTAATCAGAGGCAGGATCACTATACAAAATGCTACCTTTAGTGGACTTTCAAAGCTTGTTCGGATATATCTGAGACCACTATAAAGAAACCCAAGAGAGGACACTAAAGGCCATTTTGTTCACCGACACGCTTTGAATTTTGAACGACTGCAGATGCTTGATTCTGGACGCAAATCAACAAGGTTGCCAGCTTATAGATATAATCAAAACAGGCACATTTATCAGGCTCCTAACTTCACTCAGCAAAGGTTATAATGGACGATTATTGTAAAAAATCTGAGTTGGGCCATAGAGATTGAGACTAAAGTCAATATTTGGAACATTTTGACAGTGTTTGATACCTCAAGATCTAAGCATTTGCTCTAAAATACTTTAAAAGAATAACTGTTTTTTAATCAGTGAAGCCATCTTTCAACCGGAGCCTGCAAAGTAGATTCACAATGTTTAATGTAGTAACGGTTTTAAACAATCACAATGTCACAATTACACAATGTTATTTCCTAAATGAACACAAGGAAGATTTAGATGAAACCATTTATATAGGCCTAAATCAACAGTAATATATTAACCAGCAAATAATTTTAAAGCAAATCATTGCGGAGTGAACAAAAATGAATCAATAAATTACAATATCAGTCATTTAATTCAGACTTTTAATCACAAATCAACAAACATACATACAAAAATATTTTTATTTGTGTTTCGAAGATAAGTGAAAATCTTTTGGATTTGTGAAAGTCAGTACGTTTTAGTGAACTAACCTTTGAAAAATATAGAGATGCTTTTAAAAATAATCCATCTTAATATGCACAATATTCACCATATTGGTCAATTATTACATAAAAAAAAATTGGTCATCAAAAAAAATAAAAAATAAAGCGTTAACATCTGATGTATCATCCAGTCCTAGTTTGTGGACCTGAGCGCTTCCTCTTCATTGCATAATGACTATAATAAAAAAAAGTGTATGTGGACAATAATGTGGATATGTGGACAATATAATCTAGTCTAAAGGTCTACAAAAGCCATACTGTTTTTCAGAAAATGCAATTAGAAAATCTGACCCAGGACATAGGGGAACTTCCCATCACTAAGAGAAGAGACACTATGCCCTCGTTTCCCATAAGGCACTCTTCACATGGATTCATAAACATTGCAGAGACATTAGAAGGTTTTCAACCAATCAAGAAAGTGCAGTTAAAACAGGCACAAAGAGTTTAACCCCTATATAATGACATATGCTGGGATATGAAAATCAGCCAGACATGAGCCTGTGATTGCGAGACTGTCTGCTGAAGTGCCACATTACTAAAACGGCTCAAAGGAGGAAGTGATGCTTCAGAGTAGCACTGTACCCTAATGAAACCTGATCCTACCCAGACTGCCAACTTCTACAAGACTGACCACATTGAATGTCAGTACGTTAAAAGTAAAGTGTGTAATATGCAGAGACAGCTTAAAGTAAACCATTAGTAGGATGATTTCCCAGAAGAGTTTAAACACTGTGACGCTAACAAAACATTGCTCTGTTTGTTTGAGCATCATGACAAGCCTGACGCAGTTACACTGGCTCATTCAACAGCTTAAGTTCAGGGTAGGACCAACGGAGGAGGATGAAAGTTCTTGGAACACATGTCTGAAAAATAATAATAAATATAAATAAATTATTTTTGATTCTTTTTGTTGAAACTGAAACAAGATTAATAAAAAAACAAAAGAAACAAATGGATTTGAATAAATTATTTAAAGAAATACTGGCTGATAAACTGTTGCAATAACGCTTTGGCATATAAAAATAAAAAAGAAAAAAAAACAAAAAAACAGAATAAAGTAAATGAAAAATGAAACTATAATAAACTGTTGCAATCCTGTTTGGTTACTCGAGAAACAAGATTAATAGAAAATTAAATAAATTAATTAGAAAAATTAATTAAAAAATTGTTATAAATTATTTTGCTATTCTGGCTGAAGCATCAATAAATAAATAAAGAATAGCCAAAATAAAGAAATGAATTAATAAAATAAAACACGGAGAATAATTTTAGCAATACAGACAGAGGACATGAGATGATGATAGGGCCATGGCTCCAGGCAAAAAAATAAATAAATAGAGTAAAGAGCCATTGGCTCCCACAAGAAAAAAACTTAGGCACCAAATTATTTTTTTAGGTGCCACAGAATAAAACGTGATTTATTTATTTATTTAAATTTTTTTAACATTTCAATCATACTTTCATGTGTTTATGTCTCATCTTTTCTAGAGTTTATCAGCATTTTAATCCATCTTGTAAATGACCTGGGAACTAAGGTTCACTTAAAGTGGGAAAAAACCCCTAAATGTCTTTTTCCAACTTGAAATATACAGGTCACAAAAAAGAAAATTGTTCATTACACAGACCTGTAACAATATCATGGGGCCATAAGCATGACTTGGCCATTGAGCGTAGTTTGGGCTCCCCCTCAATGCATCCTGTAAATGTTGTCATACACTCTTAAAAATAAAGGTTCTTCACGATGCCATAGAAGAACATTTTATGTCTAAATGGTTCCATAAAGAACCTATAACATCTGAAGAACCTTTCTGTTTCACAAAAAATTCTTTGTGGCGAATGAAGGTTCTTCAGATTATAAAAAAATTGAGAAAGAGATGGTTCTTTAAAGAACCTTTGACTGAATGGTTCTTTGTGGAACCAAAAATGGTTCCGTGAAGAACCTTTTAAGCACCTTTATTCTAAAGAGTGTATGTCTTTCACACTTTCAGTCATATGATGCGATTTCAATTTTTCCTTTCTCTTTGGAAGGTTACAAGCTCTTGGTGCATAAAAGAAGATCTGTAAAGTTGCAAAGAAAAGTCTTTATAAAAGTTAAGAGTCAACCACGCCTACCTAAAAACGGCTCGTTCTAACACCCCCCCACAAATCTACCTCACTATGTGGAAATATTAGCATAACGCTGCCCAAATGTTCACGCAAATAAAGAAGGCGTAACTTTTTTTCTCGCTGTTGCCGCTGCCGCCATGTTGTTGAGGCTCTGTGTGTTTCGTTGTGAAAGCGAAACTACTTTGTTTGGTCTTCCAAAAGAGGACACAACTAGAAATCAGTGGTTAAGTTGTATTTACAACACTGTTCCAGAACAGTTCAACCCAAATATTCAGATGTGTGCATCGCATTTTACGGAACGCATTTGTTTCCTGGGAGAGTAGCCTACAATGCCGGTGTCAGTTTCTATAAAGTGGGGCAATTCCAACTTTGCAAGGACAGTCTGGCGCTTCTGACTCACAGCCTGTAAGTAACATTTTAATATGTAAAAAGGATTTAACACTGAAGGATTTTCAAACGCGAGTTTTGAGCAGTGTAGAGCAGCGCTTGTTTGTTTGTGTGGTGTTCTACGTCACAAAAATAAATGGCAGGGAACACGGTTTATTTACGCAGCGGCGGATTACACAACGCAACGCGGTTAAGGTTAAATAAAAAGACAGTATAAGTCACTATAATCAGTAATTATGTCCCCACTGGATGCAACAAATGCCTAGTTCATAATGGGGGTTTTATTGTTTTTGTCTTGTCGCGATGGAACACGGCATCACAGTATGGTAAGGGGCGTAACATTTCCGTCACATGCTTGAGGAATTCGGCCAATCACAACGCACTGGATAGCTGGCCAATCAGAGCACACCTCCCTTTTCAGAACAATGAGCTTTGTAAAAATCGACACGTTTCAGAAAGGCAGGTCATAGAGGAGCAACAATAATGTTTAATAAATATTTTTAGTCACAGTCTGGAGCCCTGTAGGGCCCTGACAAACTCCCAACAAATGTGCCACATGAGAAAACCCTCTCTGATTCTGAGAAACAGAAGATGGGTCATGACCCCCCACATCTCCTCAAGCACTCCATTCAATTTGGACAAGACAAACAGCGCTGATTACAGAGCGTTATCTGTAGATTAACTTAATAAAGGCACAATAAAGGTTAAATATGGCTTAGATTACATCTGAAACAATATGGTGCCCATCTTATGCGCCAGTCTAATCCTAAAACACAGCGAGAGCTCCGGCTGCATTGGGAGAGAGAGGCACAAATCCACAGATCTGAAACATGCGACTAATGTGGAGGTGAAGCCCTGCTTGCCTCCATGGAAATAGGGCTCGAAACGAAA
The DNA here is from genome assembly GCA_018155175.1 of Sinocyclocheilus anophthalmus. Taxonomy (NCBI): domain Eukaryota; kingdom Metazoa; phylum Chordata; class Actinopteri; order Cypriniformes; family Cyprinidae; genus Sinocyclocheilus; species Sinocyclocheilus anophthalmus. Next base: position 258,818 of record JADLZN010002962.1, read on the forward strand.
AAAAGACAAGAGTTTGGTCACGTTGGCCCTTTGTAACTAACAAATAAATAAAAGACAGGAATTTATTTCAAACACACCAGGGTTGTTCCAGCAGCCCCTGGAGACAGACTCTGCCGAGGGAGAGGTGAAAAGACAGTCTTACAGCTGAGGGCCGGAGGGGGTCCGACTTCTTTTGGAACTGCGTCGGCTGTGTTTTTGAGCTCTTCAGTTCGGCTTAACCAGCACAATTCTCATGGCCCTTTATGGTCAAACTCTGAACACATGATTACAGACCCCTGAACATGGGGTAAAAGTCTATATGGACCAGCTGATGAGGTCTCTCCATAATAGGTTAAAACCAAGAGGAAGACCCTCTACCGCTGTCAAGCAATAACTGCCAAATAGTAAAACACAGTATATATGGTCACTATTCTTGGGTGAATCTCACAAAACCAGTCAAGGGTCCGGCTCATATTTCAACCCTATATAAAAAGTAAATTATATTTTACCATTTAAATACATTAAAAAAAAAAGAAAAATGGTTTCTTTGCAGTAAAGCACCCAACCCTAATTTAAACCATAAATACATTTTAAAATCAAGGTTATAATAATGCATTATCTTTATTATTATTATTATACATAATTGTGTTTTTAATACATAATACATGTAAACTCTTATACATATATACATGTATAAAACATTTAATATTTTATAATTGGGGTATCATCATTTAAAAAAAAAAAACATTTCTAAAATAATAAAACAAATGCACATACAATATCCACAAAAATGGTCTAAATTAATTATGTATTACTACAGCACATAATTGTGTGTAATTTTTATGCATAATACATATCTATACTTATTATAAAATTATAAATGTCAAATTAACCAAATTAAGTCATAAGAAGGTAACAAAATGCTATAAACCGGCAGAGTGAGAAGGCTACGTCATTTAACTACAATTAACGCCATATCAACCATTACAAGACAAACCAAATGCATGTCCATTGTAGGGCTGGACGATATGGCCAAAATCTATATCACGATATATTTCTTAACTTCGGTCGATACAATATAATTCCGATACCGATATGAACACTATTAAAAAAGCCTAAAAAAAACAGCCAAGAACGGCCACAACAGATGTCTATACCTACAAACTTATGAAAAATTAATTTGCCAACACTATGAAACCTACTCCTATAAAACTATATAATATTTTTAGGAAAAAAAAAATGGTCGCAAATAAATAAAATGTTCACCTTTTATTGGTATTTAAACTTCATACAAACAAGAAATGTGAAATAACGGTCAAATAAATCTCAGACTCTCCTTAATAATATTAATATTTTTTACTTCAAACAATAATAGGCGAAACAATAAAAGTTTTTTTAAACGGTTTTTGAAACAGTAGATTTGTTAATGTTTTTTTTAAGACTTTCTTTCGGCTCACCAGCCTGCATTATGTGAATCAAAAATACAGCAAAAAAAAAACGGTTAACATTTTGAATATTTTACCTATTAAAATAACTTTTCTATTTGAAAAATATTTTAAAATGCAATTCCTGTGATTTCAAAGCTATATTTTAAGCATCATTACTCCAGTCACATGACCCTTCAGAAATCATTCTAATTATTTGATTGCTGCTCAAAACAAATTTTATTCTATTATAATGGTTGGTAGTAAACAGGGAGTAGAATTTTTTCAGTTCTTTGATGAATAGAAAGTTCAGAAGAACAGCATTTATCTGAAAAATAAATAGGAAAATCTTTTGTAACATTATAAATGTCTATCACTTTTGATCAATTTAAAACATCATTGCTAAATGAAAGTAATAATTTCTATAATATAAATTTTTAAAAAAGCTTTGGAAATGGTTATAGTGTATAATGTTACAAAAGCCTTTTATTTCAGATAAATGCTGATCTTTGGAACTTTTTATTAATCAAAGAATCCTTTAAAAAATGTATCAAAACTGTTTTTAAATATTGATAATCAGGCAAATCAGCATATTTTAAAATGATTGATGAAGATTCATGTGACATGAAGGACTGGAAGTAGGGCCTAATGATGGCTGAAAATGTAGCTTGGAAATCACATGAAAAATTACATTTCAAAATATATCAAATAGAAAAAAAACCAAGTTGTTTTAAATAGTAAAAATATTTCAAATTTTTTTTTGCTGTACTTTTTTTCAAATAAATGCAGGCTTGGTGAGCAGGAGATAATTCTTTAAGAAACATAAAAAATCTTGCAGTTCAAAAACCTTTTTACTGGTAGTGTACGTGATATCTTTCTAGATGAAACGTGCCCCCCCCCCCCCCCCCTTAACCAGATAAAGAGTATTGAAACATGCTCGGAGTTGCTCAGAAAACAAAAAAAAAAAAAAACAAAAAAATAGGAGAGCAACAACAAACAGCTTGTTGCTGCAAAATGGGTTTTTTTATTGAAAATGTAAACTGATTGTCTGCCAGCAGGAGGCGCTGTGAGAGCTGTGGAACTAGCGGTTTCTCAAGTAATGGCTGTAATCAAATCAGCTCCGCTCATGAATGCTTCTTTATCCTATAAAATGAAAATGCCATCGAAACTTTTTTCTGAAGACAGTCGGTTCCCTTCAGGGATACATTCATATAAAACACACCCCCGCGACGCGTTATGATTTTGAAACATCCAGTGCTCATGTTTATTCAACGAAGTAAAATGCCACAAATAAATCAATGTAGCTATGGGAAACACTGGTAATGTATATCAAAATATAAGAAATGTGTTTAAAAATCATATCACCGTCATTGAAAAATATTATATTGTGATACATATTGATATTGAATTATTGTCCAGCCCTAGTCCATTGCGTGCAGTTCAGAAAAAGGACACTGGGCTTTTTCCATACTTTTAAAGGAACTGTGGGACTTCAAACCACCACCAGGCAGAGAGGAGCACAAGGTCCCCTTGTGTGTGTGTGGTGGTTGTGGTTGTGGTGTGTTGTGTGCTTGTGGTGTGTGGTGTTGGTTGTGGTGTATGTGTGTGTGTGGGAAGCTGCAAGGCCCATTGAGTTGATTATCTCCCAAGGTCATCACGTGAAGCATTTGGGATTCCTAACTATAGCAGGCACTTCACTTCAAGGGGAGAAGACACTTGAAGCCCCCTCCCATCTCACTTCCTCTAGCAGCCCCTGTAGACTCTCAGCTGAAAAATCAGGACGCTTTCTCAATCCTGCAATTCTCTTTCACCATTCCTCCTTGGGAAAACAACAACGAAAGTAAATGCACATTAAAAGGTCATGTATGATGGAAAACAAAGACCTGATGTACCATGTAAACATATTTACGCTTTGACAACACAAGTCTCTCTTCAGTCTACCCAGACCATTTATAGAAACCCAGTTGTTAAAAAGAAACTGAAGTCACAACCATGAGCACATTAGTTCACCCAACAATGAAAATTCGGTCTTCATTTACTAACTAGTTTTAACTAGTTTTTTCCTCTGCTTAACACAAAAGATATTGTGAGGAATGTTAGTAACCAAAGTATTCACGGTAGCCATTCACTTCAATAATATTTTTTCCATACTATGGAAGTCAATGGCTACCAGGAAACTGGCCTTGGGGTTTCCAAAAACATCTTCAAAATTATCAAACTACTTTTGTAATCTACAAACTCGTACAGTTCTGGAACAAATGAATGGTGAATAAATGATGACAATTTTAATTTTCAGCATGGTCATTCATGTTTACATATCAACACCATTAAACCCCAGACTACTTTTTTACAGATTTTAGCAGAGGTGTTTGTGTTGCACATCATAAAAGACCATGTTAGCATCCATTAATTTTAATTGTTGGAGAAAACTGGTTAATTTTAAGTAGTGGTCGACCGATATATCGCCACGGCCGATATATAGGGCTGATAATTGGCTTTTTTTTTTTATATCGTAATCAGCGATAAGTTTTCCTGTTTGGCCGATGCGTTTGAGACGGGACTTTTATTTTGATGGCGCTGAGAACGGCAGTGCCTGAGCACACAGTGCTCACATTCTCCCTCTTGTTCGCTGTCGTTAACAGTTCTGTCTAATATAGATAGAAGTCTATCTAAAAATCAGATAGAACTGTTAAACAAATGAAATAAAATGTATACAAAAAAAGTATTATAACGATTGATTTAATATTATTTGGGTAAATAGGGGTGCTCGATTGATCGGCTACGGATCAACTATCGGTCCGATAATCACATTGGGATGATGATCGGGGCTGGTCTCTAAAAAAAAGGTCGATCTCAAGATTGATGGACGCTGCCGCGGAGAGGTGGCCATGGACATGCAGCGGCACCGTGCTCAAGTCTCTGTCATGGGCGGGGTTGAAATAAATTATAATGCGAAGGTGAAGGTACTCAAAGAAGTAAAGCCATGCCTACTAAAAATGGGCTCGTTCTAACATGCCAAGGGATTTGAAACATAACGCCGCCCAAATGTTCACGCAAAAAAAAAAAGCGTAACTTTTATTCTCGCTGTAATAATTCGGTTCGTTGCCGCCGTAAGGTCGTCGAAAGGCGCTTGTGTTGTTTTCGTTGTTAAAAAAAAAAAACTATTTTGTTTGGTCTTCCAAAAGTGGACGATATCCGCTTTGTCATGCCTGGAGCTGATCCGGGCTGGTTGCTGAGGAAATACAACAACTTTGAGATGTCGATCCCCGGATCGGCTTTCACCATGGACGAAACAGAGTCCAGCCCGGGGTCTTCACATGTGGTTGCCGCAAGCCCTCCGGACACTCCTCACTCTAGCCCCCGGCCTCAAATCCGCCGGCCCGCCACGCCGTTCTCAAGCCTGCGCCTCTGCTCACTCTAGCCCCCGGCCCGGAATCCGACGGCCGCACCGTTCTCAAGGCCTAACCGCCTCTGCTCACTATAGGCCTCCGGCCTCTGCTCACTGTAGGCCGCCGTGTGTGACGTGGTTTCATTGTGAAAGCGAAACTACTTTTTTTTGGTCTTCCAAAAGAGGACACAACTGGAAATCAGTGGTTAAGCTGTATTTACAAACACTGTCCCAGAACACTTCAACCCAAATATTCAGATGTGTGCAGCACTTTTTGCGGAGGACCGTTTCCGGATCCTGGTAGAGTAGACTACAATGCCGGCAGTTCTGACTCACGGTCTGTTAAGTACGTTTTTTTTTATATTTAAAGCGAGTTTTTTATATTTGTTTATATTTTAAAACGTGAGTTTTTTTGGGCAGTGTAGAGTAGGGCTTGTTGGTTGTCATTTCTCCGATCACAAAAATGCAGGGACTATGGTTTTGGGTTACGGTGCGCGCGGAGCCACGCAACGCCGCGTATAATAAAAAGAACAGTTATTTTAGTGTATAAAAAAGCAGTATAAGTCATTATAATCCATAATATTGTCTCCACTGGATGCAACAAATGCCACGTTTATAATGGGTTTTAATGTTTTTTGAATCATCGCTCCGGCTGGGACACGGCATCAACAGTATGTTAAGGGGTGTAACATTTCTGTCACACACTTGAGGTATTCGGCCAAATCACAACACACTGGATAGCTGGCCAAACACAGCACACCTCGCTTTTCAGACCGAGGAGCTTTGTAAAAATTGACGCGTTTCAGGAAGGCGGGGCATAGAGGAGAAACAATAATGTACAGTATGTGGAAAATAATGTGTTTTTTTTAACCTTAAACCGCATAAACACATTTCATTACACCAAAAACACAAAAATAATGGTTATTTTTTAGCAAAACATCATATGACCCCTTTAAATGCTCTCAAGAGCTGTTTTCCACTCTTCATAATAGAGCTGCCAAAATGGCTGAAAAAAAAACATAAATTCGGAATTTTTTTTCCTAAATATTATCAATTTTTTAATTCGAATTATATTTCGAATTTAAAAGACAAAATTAATTTACAGTTAGGGGGGAAAAAAAAAGCTGTTGGCTTTCTCTCTTGAGGGCCCAAGAGGGGTGCATCGAGCTAATATTATGCCACGTTCTTAAAGCATATAAACACGAGTATCTTATTATAATTAATAATGTTGCTCTTTAAACAATTAGAACACAAAACAGCATCATTGCAGTTATGTATAGTTTAAAATAATGAGTGCAGTGGATGGGGGGGGGAGGGCGGGGGGGGGGAAAACAGCCAGAAAGTCTTGAGACATGTTTTTGTTAAAAGTAGACTTACATAATTTTACCATAGCTTCTAAAAACAGGCCACATATTGTTGTGAGGGACGCGAATGCATTGTGTTTTAAACGGGTTGGTTTCGGTTCAAAACATCTTTCAAAACAACGTACCGCATTTGATGTTATCGTTTTCTGCAATATTTTTAAATGAACACATTGTAGTAGCAACCGCATCTAGTGGCTTCAACTGGATAGGCTAAACAAAAACATTATAATGCAACACACTACATCGTCCAATCGCATTTCTCTGGACCCCTGATTAGGGCTGCATAACGCACACCTTAAAATCCAATTACAACGTTTTTGCATTTCGAATGTGATTTTTTTAATTTTTAATTCGGGACAAAATATTAAAAAATTACTTAAACTTACATTTTGTATAATTATATTCTTATCAGTAAATATTATAAACAATTCAAGTCAGGAATACATGTGTAATAGCTACTACTCACAAAGAATCTAGAGGAATTCTGCATAAAGGGCGGACCATTATGCCCTTTTTAAATAGCAAATATAAGACTTCAGGTTGTCCCACAATGTAGCTGTGAAGTTTCAGCTCAAATACCAACATATATTTACTATATCATTTTTGAAAAATGCCTATTTTGAGTAGAGCAGAAAACACTCTTTAAATGCAAATGAAGCTTGCTGCTTGGTTTGATTAATGCTGGAATGCATGCGTTTTAAAACTATCAGTTTAAACTTCTGATTTACGGTTTTCTGAGGGCACACATTCAAAGCATGCGCATAGAAAGCAGCTGTTACATGGCATGTGAATACTAAACTATTCTATTCTCTTTTTCCATGTTTATGTGCTTTAAACTGTCAAATATAAAGTTTGTTAAAAACACACTAAACATCCTGAGTTACAAAAACAGTCTGTTATGTCTGTGAAAGTAAACAGCTGGGAAAGAAAGAAAATGGCATGTTTATATTAGATCTGTGTGGCAGCAGCAATATTCAGTAAATAAATCAATAAATCCACTGGTTTCTTGTCTCCTCTGTGGCTGGGACTCTAAACAGTGGCTGTGCTCATCAGTGCAGAACAGTTAGCATTGCTTTGCTCAAACTTTCGCAATGGAGTTAGAATTGGTAAACCTTTGTCACTTGCGAACACACAATGGCAGCGCCGTTAGGCCTGGGCGATAAAACGGTATCAGTATTTATCGATGGTACTCATTCATCGATAACGATAGAAAAAAATGTCAATATGGTGCACAATATAGGCACGTGCTATGAGTGACGCAGACAGCACACACACACACGAACATGAGTGCTGTGCCTGCCTGTGATGAGGAGATTCTGAATAAAAAAACATTTATATTAGTCGAATTTAAAAAAAAAAAAAAAAAATTGCATTTGAATGCAAAAATGGTACAGTCGAATGTTAGGTGCGTGTCAGGGAGCGTCATCAGTGGCGCGCGAGATGTGCTGATGATAATGTAAGTGACGTTGTTGCATTTTAATGTTTTGTTAGTCTTTAGCCCACGAGACGCGCCGCTGCTCCATTATGCATTCAAAATATTAGAGAAATATAGTAGCTCAATGCTTAGAAGATCTTGAATGGGTTAAAACCGAAACCAAGCCATTCACACAGAACGCATTTTTAGACGGACAAATACGACTGCTGCACTCGTGTCACACAAGAGATGTAGCCATGCAAAGTTAACAGTTTAAACTTTTAGAAAACACGGTGTGAATTTGTGGAGGTTTATTTCTTTTTACTGCGTCAATGTTTTCAAATGCAATCTGTGAGATCGGCGATTCGGCTTTTTTTTTTTTTTATTTATGCAATGCATAAATACATGATACTGTTTTGTTCATAACTGTTAGCAATTTATGAAATTATATTTGATTTATATATGTTAATTTAGATGTTATGCAAATTTTTTAATGGACCCAGTTATTCATTGCATGACAAAATTTAATACGCGTGTGTTTTGCAACATTGCGGCCCTCCGTGCCTCAGGAGGGACAAAAGCTCACAAAAAAAAGTTTCCCATAAGAACTTATTTAATCTGCAAATATACACGTAAGGGAAAAAGAGGATATTGTGACATTTATTTTGTGTTTGAACTGTTAAATAAAAACAAAAATAAATTTTGTTTGGTCTCAAATTAAAAATTGGGGTTAAATTAAAAAAAATACAGTGGTTAAATTTAAAAGGTTTTTTTCTATTGCTCTGTTTAAAAAAAAAAAAAAGGTTATAAAAATGGCAAATATGAAACATTATATCGTTGATACATTTTCTTGCTATATCGCCCAGCCCTAGGCTCCGTGGGTGGAAACTTGCAGATTAAGGGGCGGTAATATTATAGTAAGTTCCGCTTTCTAAAGTTCCGCTTCATGTCAACCAGGGGATGTGAGGGGAGCGAAGTCTGAGCAGCTCATTTTCTAACAAGCTTGCAGAGAAAGGCTTACCAAAAAAAATGTACTGGGTTGTTCTTCACGTTTTCTGGGTTTGTCGATGCACCGGGGGCCTGATTATAGCAGTTAAACACGGAAAAAGTCGGATTTTCATGATATGACACCTTTAAACTTTTACATTTAGAACAAGCCTGCATGTGTCAACCAAATAAAGCAGAACAGAGAAAAATGCCATATTTCCCATTGTTTATGAATATAGATGTATAAGTTACTGTTGCAAGGTATTATTTTTTTTACGGTCACATATATAATATTAAAATAAATGTTCAAATTCATTATACAGTTTACAATTGCTGACGGCACGTGAACTGAAAAGGTGTGTGCTGCAGCTGGCAAAGTGATGAAGCCCAGAAGCCAGAGCCAACTGTCCTTGGCATTCCCGTTTAAGTGGTCAACTACGTATCCTTCAAAGTCAGATCAAGTGTGCACAAACTAACTCCAGTCCTTTGATTCTTCGTTAGAGCAGCTGCTAACGAGTAAGGAACTTCTCAGATGGGTAATGGAATAAACCAGATTTGGCAACAGGATAAGTCACCTATATAGAACTTTGGGCGATTGTTATCCTACACAGGAAAATCCTGTGGTCATGTAATAAAAAAAACACTTATGATATTTTTGTTGGTTGGCAGTCCCTAGTGCAAACCATATGCAAACTTTCTTTTCATGGGTTGTCATATATTAAACCATGATGTTCTGGCTATTGCCATCACAAAACTCATTATCTAGTTCTAAATGTTTATTACCACGTGATAACCTCTGAGTATCTGTCACGAAAACCCAAACACAGTCCATCAATGGGTTGGTTCAAAATGCAAAATATCACATGCGACCAAATAAAAACCACAGCCTAATGCTGCATTTTTTTTATGAGCCTGCACTAGCTCATGCAATAACAAAAGATAGGGAATATAGTCTAAGGTCTGATAACGCACATGTTTTCTTTAAAGGGAAATCCAATTCACTCCCTTATAAAGCAACTCTATCAATGATACTACGCTCCCGGACGTTACAACCGACCCGCTCCCGTCTCGCTTTCTCCCGCAGCAGAGGCCACCTAGCGAGGCTGCAGTCGGGCCCGGCTCTATCACACCACTGGAGAAATTTCCAGATAAGTAACACACCACAGCTCTGAGCCCAGAGCCAGCAAGAGCCCCGCCTCCTCTCTCTACATAATCAACGTACCAGCACACAGCCACTTCCACAAAAGGAATTCCTTCTTGTGGTGTGTGTGTGTGTGTCTCTCTGTGTAGAAAGAGAAAGAAGCACAGAGAGAGTGAGAATGTGCAACAAAAAAAAAAAAAAAGAAAAAATGTACAGGGTGAAAAAAATTGCCACGATTTAACTCCCTAAATCAAAAAAGGAGGGCTCTTTGACTTTATAAAAAATATCTTAATTTGTGTTCCGAAGACAAACGAAGGTCTTACCATCTTAATATTGGTACATTGCTAGACTTAACAGAAATGCAGCAAAAAACATGCATGAAACAAATTATACAAATAGATACATAAAAAAACCTTGCATATATGACGCATGCATATTCTTGACACATTGCACCCAGAGATGTGTGAGGCAGCGCGAAAAAAAAAAAACAGCTTACGCAAGAGGCCATAGAGAGGGGTTCCAGCTGGACTTGAAAAGTGAAGGGGATTTGAGAGAGAGGGGGATGGATGAGGGATAGGCTGGAGGATTTGAGGAAGAGTGGAGGGATGGAGGGCGAAGATAGGAGAGGATATGAGGAGGGAGTGGCGTGTAGGAGTCGGGAGAGGAGTGGGAGAGAGGAGTGTGGAGCGGTGAGGAGGAGAGGGTGGGGGAGACAAAGGGAGAGATCGGTTGGGAGGATGTCGAAGGAGGCCTGAGATGGGGGTGGGAGAGGGAGGAGAGGGAAGGGAGAGGAGAGAGAGAGAGAGGGATACTGCTGGGAGGGAGGGGGGGGGAGGTTGGAGGAGAGAGGACTGTGGGCGAGAGGAGGCGAAGCGCAAAAAGCCCTAAGTTGCCTCGCCAGCCACGTGGACGACCATATATGGCCCGGGATTGCCCCATGGGGCAAAAAAAAAAGGACGGCAGGGTTAGGAGGTATATATAATTAAGGAAGAGATTGTAAGTATACGTTGCACTTTGGCTTACACCCGGCAGCCAAAACAATTACCGGGCCGGCGAGAGCCAAGTTTGCTGGCTATGGAGGCTGGTGGCCCATTAGAGGGGGTTGCTGGCTGGTATTAGGTCTAAAAAGCCAGGGTAAACAGTACACTTGCATAATGCTGTAGCCTTTTGATGCCCCTGTCCTGGCATTTAGACTATGGCAAAAAAAAGCTGATTATCTGCAACAATGCCATTTCTCTAGAAGTGTTAAGGGCTGATCACACAGACAGCAGTTAAGAGTGCTTCCACACTACAGGATGTTCAAACAAAGCCTTTGGCGCAGAGTAAAGGGTACAATCCATTTGGGTATGGACGGGACAGTGTTTCAGGACTGTGTCCTCGTATTTCTTTCACATGCTGAAGTTTCAATCCTTTTTTAGGAAACCAGATCCAAAAACAAATTGGTTCTCAATTCCAAACACTAGGTTTTGAAGGTGGGGAAATTGGCAGGTGCCCTCAATTGCTCAAGGTCACCAAGCCACCACATGTCTGTCTGTGAGCAGTGATTCCTACATAAACTCTAAACCCAACTCTAAATGAACTCAAATAACCAACTCTCTACTTTCGCATGTGCAAGAACTGTACCTTAGGAGTACAACAGCTTGTCACTTGGGCAGCACCATCAAAGGTAGACCATTGGTAACCCCTAAAAGTAAACACAAATTTAAGGAAAGGTAACGCAAGGTTACTACCTCAGCAATAAGTAAAGGTAGTTTCTGCACTTATTTCTTATGGAATTAATCGGTTAACTTTTGCCTATAAATGCGCTGGAGCACTTCATTAGTCTACATCTATTATCACAGGAAACACAGATCAGCACTGGTGGCTCCAGGGTGGCCTCGACATACATATGCCATTTGTTTGGATGTGCACGGTTAAGGGTCCGGTCAGGTTTGAGGGCTTGCAGCAGTGTCAGCGCCTATGATCTGTCATGCTCCAGGGAGCTGCTTAATTACACATCCCTGAAAGACGAGGGTTAGGAGATGCTGAGGGCTAGCTGACTGTGTGGCTTCCTCCACAGGCGGAGCTACTGCCGATGACGACAGGACATAGATCACCGGGAGGAAGGAGTCTATGAAAGAGAGAAAGCAAGCAAGAGAAAGGTCATTTTAAAGGGTTAGTTCACCTAAAAAAAATTAAAATTAGCCTGTTTTACTCACCCTCGAGGCATCCTAGGTGTATATGACTTTCTTCTTTTAGACGAATACAGTCGGAGTTACACAAAAAATTTTTTACTGGCTATTCCAAGCTCTATCATTGCAGTCAGCGGGTGCTGCAGTTGAACAGTCCACAAGACGTCAAATAAAGCGCGCACATTCATAATAAAACGTGCCTCACAAAAAAAAACGGCTCCGGGGGGGTGAATAAAGGCCTCCTGTAGCGAATCCATGTGTTTTTGTAAGAAAAATATCCATATTTCAAACGTAATACACACTTTTCTCTCACCTCCAGTATCTGTGATATGTGGAATCTGTTCCGGTGGATGACGTAGGACGTCGGTGTTGTGTGATTAGTGACTAATGCGGAGAGAGAACAAAAAACGCCAGACATGAATTAGAAGTACAAACAGAGGATTTGTAAAGTAAAAAATGTCAGAGGATTTTCCGAAATATAAACAAAGATGAGACTGGTTTTCCTTGCTAAAAGTTTAAAAAAAAACAAAAAAGAAAAGGGGACAAGAGAAACTTGTTACTTGGCTCTATAAACAAACGCGCGAGGGGACTAGCATATCTCAGAGGCGCGCTCGCTGCGCATACGTCATATGCCTTCCGCCGGAATGCCTTCCGCGTATGACAGATACCGTAAGAGAGAGAAAAGTGTTTATTACGTTTGATATATGGGAATTTTTCTTACAACTACAGGAGGCATTTATTCATGCCCCGGAGCCGTTTGAGGTACATTTTATTATGGATGCGCACACTTTATTTGACGACTTGTGGACTGTTCAACTGCAACACCCGCTGATTGCAATGATAGAGTTTAGAATAGCCAGGACAATTTTTTTATATAACTCCGACTGGATTCGTCTGAAAGAAGAAAGTCATATACACCTAGGATGACTTGAGGGTGAGGATTTTATGGGCTAATTTAATTTTTTGGGTGAACTAACCCTTTAATATATCGTGTGTAAACATTAGGAAGGATGCAGAAGTTCTGGGATAGTAGGTGAGTGTATTTTGCATGCGTTATTAAGCATTTGACATGAGGATGGGAATGTGTAGGGTACATTTTGAAGGGGGTGTTAAAAGATCTAGTTCAGCTCAAAACCAAGACTGAAATTGGATTTCCATAAGAACAACTGAACCTACCTATCTGGGAATCTCATTGGTCAATGGATGCCTACGTGAGAGTTCGTTGCAGCCCAAGCTAAAATGTCTTTAACTTTTGCTTGCCAGACAAAGTCACCATTGGAAACTCTTCCATTTTCCTCTACGTTAGGGGTGTTGAATTCTGAAGGGCAGGGGTTCTCAACTCTGGCCCTCAACGTCAATTTTCCTGCAATGTTTAGCTCCAACCCTAATCAAATTCCTGTTTGACTTCGAGGGCCAGAGTTGGAGAACCCCAACTGTAGGGTTTAGCTTTAACCCTTGGTGAACACATCTGAATCAAAAGTCTTCAAGGGGACTACTAAAACCAACAGGGGCAAAGTGTTGTTTTTAAAGTCTGGGAAATAAGCTAAGCATTTAAAAGTGGCCTTCCAGGAGCAGTACTGGACACCCTTACTGTGCGTTCACACCGCCGGCGGCGAGAGCGTCAAAATTCGCTCTGGCTGCCCTGTAGACGCTCCACGATCTGTCTTTATTTAAAGGGGCCGCAAACAAGCGTTCTGATCTTGTGCAGACTTACCACAAAAAGGGCATAACCTTATGATATATCTTAAATGTGAAAATAAAAAAAATATTAATGGAAAGAACTTAACAATATACTTACATGTTTGCTAACGAAATAAACCAATTAAAAGCTATTTGTGTGGCGTGGCTTTTGTGTTCTCATTTCAATATTTTAAATGTATTTAAAAATGTATGTACAATTTTTTTTGAATATATATTTATTGTATTTAATTAAAAATAATTTGTACCATTAATTTGTGTGCAGCCTACATTGAAAACAGGTTCATGGTTAAAGTGTAGCCTTAACCTTTCATGCATGGAATGATTAAATCCAATAGTAAAGATTTGTTTTTTTTTATATTATTTTTTAAACCCCAGCGAAAAAAATCATGCAAATTAAACTTTTTTCAATATATGTTTATTTTGAGGGGCCGGTTACTTTTAAATGAAACCATTGTTTTGTTTATAGTAAAAAGTGTGCTACCATGTTTTTTTTGGCGTAATTGATTACTATGGACACCAAAACCATGGTTTTACTACAGTTACCTGCGTTTTGTTTTTGTGGTAACATCCAGTAAAAAAACCATGGTTAATTTATATAAGGGTTTGATCAATACAACACATATTTTTCGTTTAACCCAATAGGTTTCATCATATTTTGCAACATCCTCTGGCGCGAAAGTTAGCACGCAATTCCCGCTTATTTTCAGAAAATATATAACGAAAATGCGCATTTCGCAACTCACCAGAAACACCAACAACCTCAGACACCTTGGTCCAAGCAACATTTTTTATTTTCACGTCTTTGTACACAGACAGAGACACATCATAAATGACTGTGAAACCCGCCACAGCAATAATTAATCTCTCTTCCATTTTGATTAGGAACTAATGTGTGGTCGGAACCAAAGTTTACAGGACTACGTTCTCTGGAATCTTCTCAAGCGGTGGACTTCTACGTTCCAATTGGTTTACCGCACAAACAGCGTAATAGTTCATTACCAATAAAGTTGAAACTGAATTTTCAATTCTCCTTGACGCCCTCGCCGGCCAAGACGCGCCGCGCCGCGGCGCTCCTCGCCGCTTTTCGCCGCCTTTCGCCGCCCGCTCACATTGAAAATGAATGTCTTCCGGTCACTTTGACGCTCTCGCCGCCGGCGGTGTGAACGCACAGTTACTCCACATCCTAGCAAAACACTCTTCCCAATTGAATCAAGTGTGTAGGCGCCAAGATGATGCAAGTCTGGTACAAGAGTATAGACGCACGCAAAGAGTGGTAATTAACAGCCAGCTCTTTGGTTTTTTAACACTCTTTTCAACTCTCTCAACTGACCGTCACTTATATCAACTGATAAGTCCACACTCAAACAAATGACAAAAGAACACACCTAATAAACCCACACAAACCAGAAACAAAAGCTCGGGAGAAGGTCAGAAGAAGCTGACCTTCGCCCTAAGTGATTGCTGCCGAACTGTATACATGTTTTCCCTCATCCACTTGTATTTCTCATCTCCAATCTGTGAAAAACCCAAACAAGCATTCCGACATCTGGTGACTGCAAACTACAAGCTCTAAACATTTGATTGGCTCCATCTGGACAAGAGTGCAATTCACGATTACGTCAGCCTGCATGACGTTCCACGCCCACACACACTGACAGTCATTTGTAAATTTATAGGACGTTGACCGCTGCTGACGTTCCTCCGTTGTGACTCAACCATTGCCTGCCTTCCTTCACAAGTGTGACCCTGATTCATAATGATAAGCGTGAAGTAAGGGTGACTACAGAGAGGATCTATCATCTAACAGGGTTTGAGAAGGTACAACAGCATGATTAACAGGATCACTGTTTTTGTGTTGGTCATTGCAGCTTCTAACTCTTTGTTTTTGGCAGTGTAATGCAAATTAAACCTAAAACCTACACAACAGTCGCCACAACATGAATACATTCTTGACTTGGGAATGTGCCAGAATGATCAACTAACCATCAAGGGAACGAGTGAATTCAGTGAATGCAACTTCTCAGAAAAAGGCTCTAGCATGCTAACACTGTGCTTGTAGTGTAAGAAAAAAAAAGATTGACTGTCAGAAGCATGCAAAAACTATCCTCTGAGAAGTAATCTCTAAATTCATCCCCTTCAGCCATCAAAGCACAACCCTCTACATTGCGAGTAAATCACTCACATGTGACTACATCTTCAGTCTGGGCGACTAAATTATGTCTAATATTAGCCAATGGCTAATAAATTCTCAGATTTTACTCACAAGTGTGTGAGTTGGAGGCTAAGTATAAGTTTAGCACAGATATATTTTCACTCACTGAACACACTGACTGAGCGCTTCAGAGTTTCACTCTCAGTCAAGCGATCTGTGCTATTTTTCAGTTAATCTCAATGGATGCTGTTTGCACTTGTACTTGATTGTACCTGTGAACTCGTGTAACGGCGCACGACTAGCTGTCGCTTTGGTGAGAGCAGAGAGAGCGAGAGAGAGCCTTACATACATGCAGAATTGACTCGCTACATGTAAACGATATTCTTTGTTGTATTTTGCTGTCAAAATTCTTTAGGATTTTTTTTAGCTTTTAAGAACTGCTGGGTTTTTCGTTAGTGGGCGGAACTAGTGCGCAAACAGCAATCTCATTGGCTGGTGCTCACCTATTATAGTCCCTGTTTTGATTTCAGCAAATCAGTTTGAGCGAACTCAAACAACCTGATTAATATTCATGAATCCAATAGCTCATTAATCCTTAGTGCGTTTTATACTGTTCTTATAAGTAGAATTCGTATTCTTCTTATTATTAATCATCCTCTTATCATTATTATGTTGGAAGTTTTTTTTTTTTTTTTTTTACAGGAACACTGAATGACCAAAAAAAACACCACCATCAGTCCGAAGTTCAGTTAAAATGACTAATATGCATTCATACATAGTTACCAAGTTTTAATTCTAATTACTAAAGTTCTATCATTAAATAATATTGATTATCCTAATATTATAATGCTGGACTGACTGATGTTAAGAGTGTAATTTCGAATATTTAAAAAGCTGTGCTATTTTACAACACATATACAGTATTCTTATATATATATATATATAGATATATAATTATATATATATATATATATCATATATATATATAAATATATATATAACTACAATCTAGTAATAATCTTTCGGCGAGTAAACTAAAAAATTTGTACTAGCCAATGGCGATTCAATTGCCAAAGTGTCCGTAGAGGGTTGAAGCACCACCGTTAACAAATTGTTAGACAACAACATTTGCTTTGAGCAACATTCCTATTATTACTACTATTCATTCTAAAGAGAAAATATTTGCTAAGAATTCTCTATTGGACCTCTAATCTTACACCATATCTTACAGCAAATGCATTGCTGCAGTAAAGCAAATGATATCTATATTGTCAGAACGGTTAAATCTAGGGGTGCTCCGATTGATCAGCTACCGATCACTATCGGCCGATAATCGCTTTGGGATGATTGATCGGCGGTCTCTAAAAGGCCGATCTCAAAAAAACGATCTCAAGCTGATTACGCGCCTGCCATGAGAGGTTTGGCATGACATGCAGCGGCACCGTCTCGGTCTCTGTCCGGTGCGGGTGAAATCATTATAATGCTGAAGGTGAGGTACTCACCTTCATATTTCTTAATTAAATAACTTATAAAGTAATTTGAAAACCTTGTGAGAGACGTAATTTCACAAACAGTGTGAGTGAATCACCGTGCGCGCTCTCTCTCAAAATATGCAAATGGTTTCAAATCACCACATCGCGTCTGTCTGTAAGCAAGCTGCACACTGCACAGTTGACACAGGAATTGTCACTTGCACAATCGAGGCAGTGTCACATCGTCACTAAAGTTTATAAATTGCATTACTTTTTAATTCTTGCCAGTGTTTAACCATTCAGCGCTCGCGCGCTCTCCTGGAGACCGTGCACTCATGCACACTCGCAGCATGCACACAGCATGCCAGGTTCACATTACGTTTGCAGTGCGAATGTGGTGCGTATTTTTTCCACGCTCATGTTCGAACGGATTAATAAAGTGTTCACACTGCACATGGTTGCGGTCCAGCAGTGCGTTCCAGTAGTGCGGGTCACACGGTCGGTGCAGAGAATGTTTCCCACACCGAGTCTATTTTTGCTGCGCTGCAAGCGCTGAATTAAAGTAACTGCGCATTTTTTGCAGTAAATATGAACATGGATTGACACGAAAATGTAGTAATTACACCATAAATGCATATTATTAAAGTCTACTGTGTTTCAGTCAACACATATGGCTTTTTGGCTAGGTTTAAAGGGAAAGAGCACTTTTAGATAAACAAGGCAATAATAGATGGCACTCGTGGAGGTAGGAAAGCAAAGTTCTTTATGAACCGCGGGATTGCTTGTACTAAAGATTTCAGTGCAAAAGAAAAGGCAGTAGAGCTGGCTATTTCTGTCAATGGTAAGTTTGTGATAACGTAAGAAAAGTAGTTGAAATGTTTTGCCACTTGCTTGAGCAACTTAATATATAAATCTAGAAGTAAATGCAAAAGTAAAAAGCATTGAATAATGTGTTGCTTATATTTATTGTGTTTAAGCATGTCTTTGAAAGATTGTATTACTGTACTGTGTAAATAAAAAGAATTGCAATGCTGAAAAAGCATTTTCAGTGACAATGTTTGGATTTAAAATCAAAATAATGGATAAATGTTGTGTTTGTGGTAAACAGCCAAGGATCATTAGAGGACTCCTGTGTGAAAGCTGCTTATCCTCTCACAAAAGTCACCTAAGAGGGGAATTGCCCCCCCGGCCCCCATTTTCAAAAATTTTATTCAGGCCCTGAATAAATGTCTAAAAATCCTGATTGGAGTATCACTATAAATAGGTATAAATGATCAAAAGAAGGCTTTAAAAAGATCGGTATCGGTAGATACTACTTTCTGTGATCGGCCTCAAAAATCCTGATCGGAGCACCCCTAGTTAAATCTTGCACTTTATAAAGCACGGGAGTGAGAATTACATGAGAATTCTGTGAGCTTATATGCGGCTTCAAAGTGATCTATATAAGGATGCATCTCTGTGATGCAACAAGTCAATTTCGGTCTTGAGTGGGGCAAAAGCAGCACATCTAAAGCTGTCGGTTTCTCACTGTTTGAAGAGACGTGTGGCACATCGTTACAGTCCTCTGCAAACAGTTAATCCCATTCTTGCAAATAAGCTGCTCAGATTTGGCTCTTTGAAAGTGGTTCCTCACTTCCAAAAAAAGTTTGAGCTGTTCCATAAACACATTAGGAGTAATTTTCAGGTAGAACATTCTTTTTCTCAGAAGTGCTCATTTTAATGTGCTTGGGAGTTTAAGAGTTTTTTTTTAGAAGACCTTCACTACAATATCAAAACAAACACTGAATAAATTAGGTTATTTCCAACAGAAGGCTTTACTAAATGTATTCCTGAGAAACATTGCAAGGATGGGCTGAGCGAAGCAAACACACTGAAGGTACTAGCCATGTGCAAACCTACTCACTTGACTAGTGGGTTGCCTGTTTAATTAGGCTGGTTAAAGGCTCTCCTGAACCCAATCGGACACATTTCTTAGGTTGGATGTTAACACGAGATGCATTCTTGCTTTCAAAAACACGCTGTTTTGCAGGCAAATTAAAGCATTGCTGTTAGACATCAAAACATAAAAATAAAAAAACTAGTCATTGGATGACTAGCCAACCACTGTGACCAATTCACAGACGTTAACCTCAAAAACATACTAGCAGCAGCTTTTTACTGGGCTTAACAGTTATTGCCAGAGGCATTCCACGTTGGCCACTTTCAAACACATAGCGGGACCACAGACTTGAGCTACAAGCAGTTAAGAATTCATGCATGCTATTTATCACTATCCTGCAGACCTCTCTCCAGCCAGAGCAAGAGAGCCCTGCCCTCGCACCCTTGTGAGAGAAAGAAAAAAAAGAGAGAGAGACAGGAATGCGAAGGAAAACCTACGCTGATGTCATTCCACTTGGACCCAGAGCAGAGGACATGCCTCATGTCTGAGTTGAGAGGTTCCTCAGAACCAAGTGAAACACTTGGGTCCAAAAATCAACCATTATATCCTTATATAGTTCTGAAGGGACAGTCATTCCACAGCACTTCCGACTCATTCAGTCCAAATTTGCTCACTTGTTTTAATTCACTCCTTCCCTATGTCGCAAATAGCGAATGATGGTATAGGGGGTGATTTCAGAAATATGGCCTAAAACTTTTCCAAATCATATCTACAGAAAGTGCCAGCATTCACTAAAAATATGACAGCCAGAGAATCAGTCTGAATGTGACATTCACATGGAAAGCCACTGGGTTTACAATTAATTCCTTTTACAGCTTCCTGGAAGATGATGCTGAACTAAAATGCATTGAGTGGCAATCACTTAGTGATTCTGTCCTATAAATGTCATCATCATCATTCACAACTAAACTAAGTATTCAACATTCAAAATATTTGCTCTTATCAACCAATTCGAAAGCCAATCACAGAACAGCACACACTGATTGGAGAACGCTGGCAATCAAACGCATGAAAGGTTAAGACAGCAATCAGTGTGTTCGTGGACAACAAGGTGGGCTTCAGGCTCTAGTCTAAAACATTCCTTAAGAATTCTTGCACATCAGCAATCCTCAAGTAAACCAGTTTGAACCTGCAGTGACGCTTGTCTGAAATTGTTCACCTGCTCCGTCATATAGTCATCTAAACTGATGGAGGACATTCCAGAATTTGGTGGCAGTGCATTGGAATTAATTACAATTAATGTGCCTATAAATCAATCAAATTAAATAACAGAAAAATATTTGCCTCTAAATAACGATCTTTCTAAACATTTTATTTTTCTGCAAGTCCTACAGTCAAACCATTTTGAAATCAAATAAAGAAACCTGCGGCCATTCACACAGAATGTGTTCCTGTGGCAATTATATTTTTGGTTTATATACACGGTCACATTTCACTGTTTTATTAGCGGCCACTTGTGCACCACTTTCGGAAGACGCAGGAATTGACATTACCAGCACAACTGGAAATAATTTATAATCTAAAATTACAAAACTGGACTTCATAGTTTTTTTGTTATTTTTTTGACCCCACTGCGAAACCCAAATGGCATGGAAGACAAGTCAATGTGTTCAGAGACAACAGATGACACAACGCTGTAGCTCTACGTCTTCAACAGACTTCCTGCCCTTGATTATGGGTTCCTTTCAAACATACAACTGAAAATATCTCAACACCGCCTGCCTGACAGGGCCAAGCCTGCTTATTACAAACTGTAAAACATGAACTGTTGGTGTTCTGGTTTCTAATATTAGCATGTCAATCAAGCAGTACACAGACTTTGATGACTACACAACTCCACAGTGACGGCCAAGTATCATTTTATTTCCTGCTTACCATAATATTTCAACGCAATAAAACCTAAATTGCTAACCTTTGATTAAAACCTGTACCACGCTGATCCTTCTTGACAACCTCCTCCCACTTCCCATAAACAATGAATAATTGATTATCTTATGCAAATTACATGTGCATTACATATGCATGAGAAACCTGGTGATGGGATGGACACCATCAAAAAACAATTTTAAAACAATTAACATTAATTATTTAAGACAAAATGGCATCATAACACTTTGCACTTACTGAACCAGAAAACACCCAAATGAATGGCATTACAATTCAATACACCACCCACTGCGTTAAATTAAATCCATAAATTATTTCATACCTTTAACACAAAACCACTGACCTGTCTTCAGCTTTTACGGTGTCTCGTAATTCCTTAGTTATGGTTCCGTCAAAGCCAAAATACATGCGCTGACGCCAGTTCTTGCACCAACCAAGAGGAAATAATTTGTGTCAGGACTAATTTCCTTTAGGCTGGAGCTTATACACTGACAAAGAGAAAACATGACTCCATCACCCTTTTACATAATGTTACTATGACCGTCAACAGCCAAACTGACATTATGATTTAACCCAAATGGCAATAGAAATGGAAATAAAGAGAAATCTGAAAATAGTCAAATAATGTCTACTATCAGGGCTCCAGACTCATTCTTCCCACTGGTCGCTCTTTTGCGACTAATTTTCTCAGTTGGTCGCCGGAGCACATGATTTGGTTGCAATTTATTTTATAAATTTTTTTGATACAACATGGGATTAATCAATGCATGCTGATGAACATTTATCATTGTTTATAGTTATATGAAAACGGTGTTATAAGCCGGGCTTTGGATGCTTTCACTTTCTAATTTGCGATCTTGTGGTCACGATCTTGTGGATTTGCTTACATACATCTATACATATTTCACTTTTTAAGACTAAAACAATAGATGGATTCTTTGTTACTCTTAATTAAAAAGCACAACAACAATAAAACAGTAAGATACAATGACAAACTAGCTTACAAAACGTTTATTAACAAAAAACGAATAAGATGAGGCATGGCACACACCACATGCTGTATAATATACCAACTAATAAATTACAGAACGATTAGAAAACAGAGGAATCAAATAAAAAAATAAGTAAAAGAGAGCTTACATAGTGTAACGTGAGGTAAACCGCAAAGATAACAAGCTTTTCAAAATGAAAACAAAAAGAAAAGTAAAACTAAACTTGCTGTCGGTGACAGTGCTTGCATGTTTTTTTTGTGACAGATAAACCATTGTCCCTCTCTGTTAAGAAGTGGTCATTTTACTTAGCTTGAAAACCAAAGGCATTTCCTCAATATTCTGTCATTATGCTCGCATCTGCTGACGCGCGACGGACAAACAATGCTCCTACTCTATAAGGGCTGCGCAGTTCAAACGAGTAGCGTGGTTTCGTTATGCTTTCAGCTTCGTTTGCCTTTTGATATTTCTCATATGCAACAGAAATGGTAGAGCTTACGAGTTGAACAATGCGGTGGTCGTGCCAGTGTGACCACACACAAAATTTAGTCGCACAGGCAGAAAAAATGGTGCTAAAATGGAACATTGGTCGCAGTCTGGAGCCCTTACTATGTTTTGCAAGACAGAACAAGAACTGAATAGCTATATATTTAAAAAAAATAAAAATAAAATTCATTTTAAAAAGATTAGGTTGATTATTATTAGGATTAGGAATATTTTAAGGTCCAATTCTCACTATTAACTAGTGGCTTATTAGCATATTAGCTATTTATTAGTACTTCTAAAACGCATTAATGCTTTATTCTGCATGATCATATTAAATTCTACCCAATACCTTACCCAAACTTAACAACTAGGCTACCTTATTATTAATAAGCAGCAAATTAGGAGTTTGAGGCAAAAGTAGTAAATAGTAACAGTGAGAACCGGTCCCTAAACTAAAGTGTGACCAAAAATGGCTTGAGTGCAAACCATCCTTTTTGGGCTGAACGATTTAGGAAAAACCTGTCAAATCTGGTTGTTCACACTTGAGTTTACTATTTACACTTTAAGACAAAGCAAAATGAAATAAATATCACAATATTGCACAGCGCTAGTGTTAGAAATTGGGGATGAAATGTTAAGTTTTCATAAGGGATGAGCCCTTAACTCCTTTTAGAGAACGGGTAATGAACATCTCCCTGTTTCCCAGGAATGCAGGCTAATTTAAGGCCAATTTAAGTCCAAATTACCTTGAGCTGGTTTTAGATATCAGGCCCTGATGCAAAGCATCTCCTGCTCAGATCAGGTGATATGTAGCATCCCGCAAATTCCTCTGTTAAATCTTTCTTTTACAATATGGTTTTCAGGGATTTAAACATTTTTTTAAGAAGTATATAACCTGTGAAACTGAAAGCCAGGGTCCAAAATAATCCACTTTTTGATGCCTCATGTGAAAATGAGTGTGACCTCATGGAGTTCTGGGGAAAACAAACAAACAGGTTTATCTAGGCATACTAAATAAACTTGGCAAAAGCTGGCAAATTCGACGATGGCGATTCTCCAATAAGATTCAAATGAGATTAAATAAACAACACAAGTTCTCTTTAGTTTTGATCGTTTTGAATCACTCACATCTATTACAGCTACACAAGAATGACTGGGCTGTCCATGCTGACTCACAATATATAGAATAAAACAAGACCTTACGAACAAAGGTTCACAACAAAAAGAAGAATCCTGAGGAGTGTTTCTTTGAGTATCTACACCAGATATCAGCTCTGACACGCCAACTGGGTGGCTTAAGATACAGCTGGGAATCTCAGGATTCACAATGCATGCCGAGATAATCATGTTGCAGTACTATGACTATGAGCGATGACAGAGACGTTAAAAGAATAGTTCACCCGAAAATGAAAATTATTTACACCCACTCATGTTGTTACAAACCCATATGCCTTTCTTTCTACCACACAAAAAAAAATAACAATGCTAAAGTCTACAGAGGAATCAAGGTAGTCCAAATGACACTTGCACTTATTACAAAGTATGCATCTGAAACTGCATACCAAGTAGCTTCTGCGTTCATCATCAAACAAACTTCAAGAACATAAAAAAAGTATGTTCGATACATCTCAACTCAATTCCTGTGGCGTCAGAGGTTGTAAAGTCTCCAAAGGATGTACACCTTGAATTTGAACATACTACTCATTTCACATAATGTTTGTCGCCTACTATATAGGGAAGTGGGCATATTCAGACGCAGTGCATTTTTTCTAAACTAATACTATAGATTTGTTTGAGGAACATAATTACTGATAAATCACATTGAGTGAGTTGAACATATCAATCCGATTCATGAACAAATCATTTAAACCGGTTTTGTTAATCAGATCCATTAATTAAAATATCAGATTGATTTGCTCACAAATCAAACACTGGCTATGTTTGCATGCAACCAAATAATCCATTTGTAATCGGATAGCTCGAAACGAAATGAAACTCACCGGATGAAAGGGGGTTTATTCTTTTCAACCACTTGATGGAGCGCTGTAAACGCTTGATCGGAGTGAAAACCGAAACTGAAATCACTGTGCATGTGCAATGACGTAGAAATAGCGTAATGACGCGCCGAAATGGATAAACATTTATCCAGAAATGGATAAATATTAATTCTGCTGTTTAAAACAAAAACGAAATTGTAGGAGAGTGGTTATTATGTGCAAACATTGGGAAACTCTATATATTTGTGCAGTGTGCACTAGGGTTGTGATGGTGAGGAAATTTTCCCAACAGTTAATCGACGTGTGACAACACCGGTAATACCGGTATCACCGAGGGGGCGGAGCGTTCCGTGTTCCTCGCTTTCCTTTGCTTTTAAATAGCTTGTAAAAGCGGCGTGCTCATTTTACTTTCACTTTGAAATAGTGGCAATTTGGCGTAAAGCAATTATTAGTTTTTAGTTCGTTTGAATTTTCCCTCTTTTCCTAGCTTTCCTTCACTTTTAAATAGCTTAGTGTTGCATTTTACTTTCACTTTTGAATTAGCGGCAGTTAGGCCTCAATTGCTTGAATGCAACAACAAAATACAACGTCAAACTCACTTAGCCTAAAAATCTATAAATCATAGAACGGTTATAACAAAACAAATACACCATGCTATAGGGCAGGCTAGGCCTAATATAAAATAACAAATAACTCAAAGTTTAAAAAGGTATACAAAACTGGAAATAGGCTAAACATGTATAATGTATAACCAAATAAATAAAAAACATAGAACGTTTATTAGCAAAACAAATAAAAAAGCTTGGAGGCACGGCATAAACACCTTGATGTAAAATAAAATAAATAAAACACAAAGTTTAAATAAAGTAATCAGAAAACACTGTGGAACCAAATAAATAAGAAAAGAATGTTTAAAAAAAACCTTCCAAAATCACCTTAGATAAACGGCAAAAGTCAACAGGCTTTTCAAAATCCAAAATGTTGCCAAACAGGCGCTTTTGCATCTCGTTTCGAAACTAAATCATCCGCCATCGTCTTGTCTGTCTCACCTCACTCTTCTTGTCAGTCAGCTCTACTCACTCTCCTCACTGGATAAATAAAATCCAATCTGTGATGCGACTGTCGTTCGGCACAATGCATTGAGCAGCCGCATTCAGATTTTAATTGTAGTGTCTGTTCTTTTACTGAACTAAATTATTTTAATTACTATAAAAAAATCTAAACGACGGTTGGGGGCAGTGCAAGGAGCGTAAAGGTGTTGGGCTAAAACCGGTATCACCGTCAGCACCGTCTATCGCGGCAAGCCTAGTGTGCGCATGTTAAAATAATCAATTCCGATTTGAAGCTTGTGACATACAGGTAAACGCGCACATCAACCCGATCAGTTTATTTAGCGATAAGAGAATCGATCCATGATTCGATTCTGCATCGATTTATTGTCGCAGCCCTACCAAACACTACATTCAGATTCATAAATCGGAATGAATTAAGTCCAATTGAAACAAAAATTGTGCATGTAGACATAGCCATTGAACTTTTCTCATGAAGACTTATTGTTATAGACTGCTTACTGTGTACAAAAATTCTACGTTTGAGTTTTGTCAGTAGAACAAAAGTCGTATGGGGTGGGAAAGACATGAGGTCAGTAAAATTACAGTATTTTCATTTTTGGGTGAACACAACGACAGAAATTTTATAATATCACACAGTCTAAAACGTGCAATTTCATCTGAAGTGGCACAATTTCCTTGAGCTGCTGCTTCGCTTCCTGAACGCTGTCAGATCAACTCACAAATTATCATGCCATCTCTATGCATCACCTCTTCGTAACACTGCTGAAACTATTGTTTAACAGAAAAAAACGGCAACAATATGCAGTCTGGCACATCTATCACAGAATGACACATTAAAAAAAACAAATTAACGAGATTAATGCATTGTTGTTTGCCTAATGAGCTGCTTAATTATGCCTCATCATGTGCCTCTGTTTGTGAGTAAAACGGTGTGACTGTGGAGGTGGAGGCTGTTTTGGCTGAGGGCGTAAGTGACAGCTGTGGAATTCTGGGTCTGCCCTGGTTTCCAAAGAGAGACACGACAGGAATACAGGCACAGGACGACACAGCCACAACCCTTCCCACCCGACACACAACCACATATCTTCACCTACCTTCTTACTGAAACCTACCTAAACTCTGACCTCACCGATGACAGCACTGCAGGAGATTCCACCTGTGCCATAAATGACACATCTCAGACTACTAGGCTGCCGCCGGGCTGTGCCTACACACCAGGTCGAACAGATTATGTGCATGTAAACCTTCAATTTCAAAAATACTGCCGTTATGAAACGCTCATCCTTGGAAAACATTAAGGAACAGTCTTGCAGACACCAACGCTTCAGGCCTCGGGCGAAATCTGCTGTTTCTCGCCTCTATTTGCATACTGCCTCCACAAAGTTGTTGAGCCAATAGATAAATCTAACCATTTTCTGCTTAACTGGAATGATTATATACATGAAAGACACACCATATTTCTGTCATCACTCCTATATGGGAAAATTTCATGAGTGTGTCAAACTGGGTCACATTTCACCCCAAAATATTTTTATTAAACATAAGCATGAATACTAATTTACTTTGTTCTAAATAAATAGTTTAAAAGCACTCTAAATAGTTTGTTATAAATCACTTTATTTTTTTATACATATCAGAGAAATAAGGTCAATACAAAGCTTATAAAAAAAACTAGCCCTATAGCCTTTTTTATGCAAAATGTCAAATTACTTGAACAGTTTGGGGGTGAAGAGTTATCTGGACATGTTCTCAATGGGCTTTGCGATGTTCACTCATTTATGGATAATTTCTAGTCATTTTTAAAAAGCATTTTCTGCATTTGTAACAGTTGAGAAGCACATGAAATTGGGGCAAAAAAGGAAGATCACAACATGACGCAAGACTGATTCAAACATGAGCACATGCACTACCAACTATGCCATGGCTCTGACAAAGTGAGTGACTTTCGATTTGAAACATCAATCTGCACAACATGAGTAAAGAACAGACAACAGAAGCCCACACCAGGTTTCTTAACTATGAGATTGAGCTGCGCAGAATGTGGGTTGACTGGGTGCTAAAGTTAGCGTTCTTGCACTTGCCTGCAGGCCAGTCTGCACATGATATTTATAACCCTAACCATACTGCTACTACAGTCACTGGAACCAGCACACCATGTCCCTCCCTGGATAAACACAGCAGTGCGCTGAAAGTGAGGTCACTACCTGTTGCAGCACAGATGCGGTGAAACTGTCCTGAATGGGGACGAATCGCATGATCCCAATCAGGTCCCAGTGCTACCTTCAAGTATGAGTCACATGCTTTTAATCTTCTACAAAGCATTACATTCTGCAATTAATATGAAAATGACCAGTAAATACGTCATTTTGCACGAGTAAAAACAATAAAAGTGAGTAAACTACACTACATAGGGGATGCAGCTGTCTATTTCCTCCTCCTAGAGCCTGCGTGTGAAATTAGGGTTATGCTGGGGTGACCAAAACACTGCCTGAACCAACTTTTGCTGACATATTGACGTCTAAATAAACATATAAACCACGTGACTCCAATCTTATATATCTCTAAAGTGAAGCTGAGGATTGGCAAGTCTAAAGTTACAAAAATAGAAGGGAATTGTTCAATTTAAAGGCCTGCAGTGCAACACTCTTGTGCATTTAAACAGGGGAATGCAATAAAAGTGTAATTAATCATTCCGTACTAGCGAAACTAAGCAACAACCAGTCAAGCCGCTTGTTAAATCCTCAGGTTTCTCTAGTAAATGTAAATGGTACATCCACAACAACAACTTTTAAAAAATACACTTCAGTTTTCATAATAAAAAAATGGAAAAGCAAACAAGCCACATATGAGATCATCAAATTGTCCGATGACAGCTCATCACTGAGATATGTAATGACATAAACTGTGCCTAACACATTTTTACACAACGCATAAAAAAAAATTTAAAAAAAATACACGAATAAAGTTTGTGAAGTTATCAAATATTTGACTTCTTTTTATAACAGTCAAACAAGTCCTTTAGTATAGCCCATCTTTCAGACTTTTAAATATACAAATGTATAGGTATACTATAAAGATACTTTTTTTTTTTACATTTTGCATCAATACATCATATTATGTCTTTTGATAAATGCCTCCACCCACATCGATGTATTGATAATGCACAGATGTAGGCTACAAGTTCAGCTCAATTTAGACCCAGCTTGTGGAACAGTGTCATCATCATAAACCTATTTCCTTCCTTATAATCTGAAACTGAATGTTGTAAAAATACGTAATATAACATTATTAACATGACATAGGCATAATGAAAGAACTGCAAATTTTGTAAACGCTAAACAACTTGAAAAAATGCAATTAACTAAGTGAACACATGAAAATAAAACTAAATAAATATCATATCAGTCACATCACCAAGTGGATTTGCTGCAGAAGAGACTGAATCAACGCATAGATTTGATGCCAGCAACAAAATGCAGAAAGCATCTTCTCTTCTACTTGAAAAATTTGATATTTTTATAAGCCATCCAACAAACTACATACAACTATGCTGTTAGTTGCAACCAATTCCACTTGCTAGAACAGACCCTGTGACCCATTTTTTTGTGAAAACACATTCTCATTTCTTGATGCAATCGTCAAACCAAGCACAATTTCAAGAGCTACACTCTTAAAAATAAAGGTGCTTCACGATGCCACAGAAGAACCTTTTTGTCTAAACGGTTCCATAAAGAACCTTCAACATCTGAAGAACCTTTCTGTTTCACAAAAGGTTCTTTGTGGCGAAAGAAGGTTCTTCAGATTACAAAAAGGTAAGAAAGAGATGGTTCTTTAAAGAACCTTTGACTGAATGGTTCTTTGTGGAACCAAAGATGGTTCTTCTATGGCATCGCTTGAAAAGACCTTTTGAAGCACCTTTATTTTTAAGAGTGTAGTAGAAGATGTACATATTAATTTATATACAAAATGCCTCCAGCACAACTCAACCTGTGCGTCTTTTATAACGAGTTTAAAAGCAAATGCCATTCGCTATGAACTCACTGCCTGCTGGTCACATGCTAAAACTCTCCATTCCCTCACATGCCCACCACATACATAAACACACACAGCAGACCCAATAGAGAAAGGAGCCTCTCCAGTCATGGTTAGGTCTCAAGAGCTGCATCCAAATTCTTTCCTCCCCCTGTCTGAACACCGGCCCAAAAAAAGGCAAGTGATTTTAAATGCATGAGCCTGTACAGACAACCTCCTGCAGTCACTTACAGCCACATCAAACCCAGAAGACTCATTGCAGGGCTTTAGATATCACGGTTGTCAATGTCAAAAGACACTTTTTCCAGTTCAAATTGCATGATACTTATAGAGTAGACTTTTGTGACATCTAGAACAGTTACTTTAATGCTCTTTGGCTTTGAATTACACAATAAGCGTTGCAATGTTTTACCCTTAACATCTGAATAAACATTTGTGTCTATGATGCCCAGAAATGTTGCTTAAATAGAAATCTAAATATGAAACACAATATGAAGTTTTATACTATCTTTCCTATTTTCCTAGACAAATTCAATTGATAAATTGACAGAAATTGCCTCCGCTTGCAACCACACGTCTATCTTTGCCACACATACTTTTTTTGCAAAAAACCATTAGCGCGTTACACGGTTATTAACGGAAAAACTAAACTAAAGTGACGCATCTTTCACGGACGTTTACAGTCGAGCCAAGGAAACTACGTCTTAAAGCGACAGTACACTAAAAATGTATGGAAAATTGTGTCAGGATTTACTTGAATTCATTATGTTTCGAAACGTACTGACTTGCTTTCTCGTGTGGATCGCCAATGTGGATGGCAAGAATAATTTTGACAACTGACAGCGCAAGTCGCCATTGTATGAAAAAGACGCTTTGAAAGTGAATGGTGACTGGAGCGGTCATTCTGCCAAATAATATCACCTTTGAAGTGTCACACGAGTTAAATCAGTCATACGGGTTTGTTACAACATGAAAGAGTATATGATGACAGCATTTTAGTTTCTCGAACTTATTATTTGTTATAAAATGCGCGACTTTGACCTTTGTCGCGCTCGCTCGTGGTCTCGTTTTATATAATAATTCACCCTGCCACATTACACGGAATCTTCCCCCATAAATGCCACATTTTCAGTCAATAACCTCAAACGCAACATACGTGTCAACTAGGTAACTTGGCCAACTTCAAAATACACAGCCGTGCTAACTGGTTGCTATGCACTTTAACAACGTAATTTCAATGGTGACCAGCGGATCAAAACACATTTACGAGTCGGCTCCGTGATTCTACACATAACAAAACCCATGCACATTCACCCGATGAGTTTATAAACAGTTATTGTGCTGTAACGTTATATCTACTAACATTTAGAGGCTAACAGGCTAACCATCAGCTAACACACACACACACACACGCGCGCGCGGAGGGAATCAGTCAAGCAGTCCTCTTCCTGCCTTCACAAACTCATTTACACCCAAATACGATTATTCCGGCTTCATCGATCCAGCACAGTGCGCATAAAAGCTAATATTCGTTTCAATCAGAGCCCGATTAGCTTCAGCGGCTAACGTGGTTCCGCAAAACGGCCCGACGAAGATGATGATGATGATGATGATGATGGTGGTGGTGGTGGTGCCTGGCTGAGTAAACACAGCCAGCCAGCAAACCGGCCTGAGACACGGATCTGTGCACACCAGCCGCCGCTGAGCCGCTCTTAACTCACCTGGTGCAGCGCGGTGAGTCCGTCTACATTGGCGTAGTTGATGTCCGCGCAGCGGTCGAGCATTCGCAGCACCTCCTCAGTGTCGCCGCTGGAGCAGGCGGCCAGAAACACGGCGCCATCGTCGAACTTCACCTTCGTCTTCTTCTTCTTCAGGACGGGCGGCTCGAGATCCGTCTCCGAGCCTATCCAGCGCTTCAACTGTTCGTTCCTTTTCTGCTTGGCGTCCGCCATCTTCATCCCCTCTAGCCTGGCGCTTCTTATCTGTCTCGGATGGAAGATATACTTTATACTGCCACTATCCCGACACAGCGCGCTGGGGCGTGGGAGGGGACAGCGCGGGAGGGGGGTTAGGCTCAAAACCTGCTCGACGCCGAAATATCGCGAGAGCGAGCGACGTCAGCCCCGGATCTGCAGCATAACGTCATCTTTATGGGGCAGCAGAGAGAAAGTGCACAACAGCAGTTGACTACATACAAAGTTGTTGTTTAGGGTTGACATGGAACATGGGAAAGTGAAAGCATATAGTATTAAATATGAGATTAAATAAAACAAATAAATAAATAAAAGATGTGTTTTTGCTGAGCTATATTAGAGTATCTTACGACATGCAAACAAAAAATGGATTTGTATATGCAAAAGTAATTGCAGGGGTGGGACATGCACCAAAATATGTTTGTTCATTAACTCAGACCTTTAAAACGCCTTTACGACTGAAATGGAAACCCCTGCAGTTAATAAGAGTGAGCTCTTCCATTCATATGAGCTGTTTATTTATGCAATATTTGAAAAGACTCATATAGGACAGAAATATTACATAGCAATGACAAACGAAGTGAAGTGAAGCATATGCCCACCATGTGTTAATTTTCTTGCTTGTTAATGTTTACATGTGCAGATATGTTCCTCAGACTTAGTGCTTTTATTCAGAAGAACCAATTGCATCCTGATTTTTTGGTTGTTAAAATGTACTGTGATGGTACAGTGATGGCAATATCATGGCAATATGGAACTGAATTATTATTATATTAATATACTATGGTATTTATATGGTACTCCAAAGAATACAGTGGGACTACTGAAAAAATTTAATAAAGGCCTAATTAAACAGCAAATCTATATATATATATATATATATTCTTATATATACCTATATTTTTTTACCAGTATGTGTGTTCCCATGGGAATCTAACCCACAACCTTTTGCACTGTTAACACAATGCTCTACCACTGAGCCATATATACTGTACATATATACATACGTTTACCATCCAACCTGACAGAACTGGAGAGGATCTGCAAGGAGGAATGGCAGAGGATCCCCAAATCCAGGTGTGAAAAACTTGTTGCATCTTTCCCAAAAAGACTCATGGCTGTATTAGATCAAAAGGGTGCTTCTACTAAATACTGAGCAAGGGGTCTGAATACTTAGTTTTTCTTTTTTAATAAATCTGCAAAAATGTCAACAATTCTGTGTTTTTCTGTCAATATGGTGTGCTGTGTGTACATTAATGAGGAAAAAAAATAACTTAAATGATTTTAGCAAATGGCTGCAATATAACAAGATGAAAAATTTAAGGGGGGTCTGGAATTACTCCGTACACACTGATAGTGTGGTTTGTGCAGGTTGCAGGTAACTGGTAGGCTATTTCAGATGTTTGCCATCTCTCTTACTAACTATAATCACCATGATGAGCTTTATGACTTGAAGTGCAAGAAGTGTCAATGTAATTGCCCAACTAATTTAAGTGGGAGACGATCCAAGTGTGTACGTCATCACGGATTTGTGCAACGATTGAGAATAGCGTAAAATTTGTGTCTTGGTTTATTATGGTACAGACATGATGTCTAATTAAAAAAATATGTAAATATGTGTTAAATATTCTAGATCCCATAACCAAACATAACTACTACGACTAACTTACTATCAATGAGCAGCAAATTCAATTTCACTTTCACTTTCAATAGGAGTTTATTGAGGGAAAATAATGATAATGAATATGTGTTCCCTAATCTAAAGTGTTACCAGAGATTTTCTTTGCTGCTGTGTTTTCATATGGACTTTTCAAGACAGGAGTCTTACTTTAATGGATTGCAGTGCAGTCAGTGCATGAATCAGCTGCTGGCAAGTCTGTCTGTCGGTCTGCGTGTGTGTGTGTGTGTGTGTGTGTGTGTGTGTGTGTGTGTGTGTGTGTGTTGATCATCATAGTTGATTAGAATATCATCTCTGGGCCAGAAACACTCTCACTGGGTGCTGGACACGTCAGGTCCATTAGATTTACTGGTGCACCAAAATCAACTGGCTATTCGAGAGGAACCATGAGGAATCGTGCCTGTGATGTCAGTCATTTGAATTTAATATAAATTATCCATAATACAATATCCATATATGAAATTTGAACAAACTCAGACAAACAGGTTCAAGTCAAAGATTGTTACTCATAAAAAGGCTCACGTTTTTTAGTCATTAGATCATTCCTACAGCTTAACAGTAAAGCCAAAGCAAAGTTTTTTATTATACAACAAACTATCTCATTGTTTCCAATAAACCGTCGATCAAAAGAACAATCCAGCAAATTTTAACCACACAATGAGGGGAATTGGCCTCTGCTGTTGAGCAGGTGGAGAACTGTGATATCCATCTGTGTACACGATCTGCCAGTCTTCGCCATCCTCCATTCTGATCCATGAGTCCGGATTTAAGGGAACATTCAAGTTTCAATACAAACTCATTTAGCGGCATTTGTGGTATAATTACTACAAAAGTTTCAACCCATCCTTTTATTTATTTATCTATTTACCACTGATGTCACATGGACTTTTTAACGATGTCCTTACTACCTTTCTGGGTCTTGAACGTGGTAGTTGCGTTGCTGTCAATGCAGGGTCAGAAAGCTCTCGGATTTCATAAAAAATATCTTAACTTGTGTTCTGAAGAGGAATGAAGGTCTTACGGGTTTGAAAAGACATGAGGGGGAGTAATTAATGACATAAATTTCATTTTTGGGTGAACTATCCCTTTATCTATGGTGAGTCCATCCCTTGATGTTTCATCTCATTTTGAACCTGAGGTTTCTCTATAACCATGCAAGCAATTGTATAGCATTGGTCATATTGACTGTCATGTGACACAACTACATCTCCCCATCTCCCCATTCTTCTCCTGATGCAGTTGTTTGGGTGTATAACCTTGTGAATATGTGAACTGTAATTACGTAATTGGCCTATTAATCTGGGAGTAGGCCTGATGTGTAACTAGTAGAACAGTACAAACACTGTCTGTGCACTGGATTTGATTGTTTACTGGTGTGTTGACTCACAAAATGAGTCGACCTGACAACACAGACCAGCAAAGCAAGCCACTCTAATGCACATCTCCCAGGGTTTTCACTAGTTTTGATCAATGAATTTCCATGACTTCCACATTTCCATGCCTAATACATTGACTCTTTCATTCTGAAAATGCCACTACTGTGGTTTTGTCAAATGTGGCAAATGTGTGATCATGTGGTTTCATTGTTTGATAGGAACAAACGATCAAAAAGTGTGATGAAAACATTTAAATATAATCCACACAAACAAAGTTCAACGGATGAAAATTAATTGACAATCTGAGAATTCTGAGAATTAGATTAGAACAGTATTTATGTATTTATATTACTTGAAAACAAGATTAGCCTGAAAATGTGAATCCTAAAATAGGCAGGGATTAGTGGCATGTCATTGTCTCTAACTGGTCAAGCAAGGTACTGTAAGTTACATATTTTTTTTCAGTGCAATGTAACACAGAGATGAAATATTATTGGACAGAGCATAATAAATATAAATGCAGAAACTATGAAAAAAATAATGACATGCAAGATTTGATAAATTTCCTTAATTTTATTTCCTTTTCAGTTCTGGAAATCATCATTTTAAAATTCCCAGATATTTCCAGGTTTATCCACATTGGTATATAAAAAGAGTTGTTTGCAAAACAAGGTTGTTAAGGTCTGAGGTTGTGAAGATATAAATGAATACAGTAAAAATATTGTGAAACATTATAATAATTTTAAATAGCTGTTGCAGCAGCCACGTCGCCAGTCTTCAGTGTTACATTGTCTTCGAAATTTACTAATGAATTGAGGGCTCAAAGAAACATTCATTATTATCAATGTTGAAAACAGTTTTGTTGCTAAATATTTTGTGGAAACCAAGATACAGTTTTTTTTTTCAGGATTCGTTTAAGGTTCAAAAGAACAGCATTTATTTGAAAGAGAAGTCCTTTGTACTTTATAAACGTCATCACTGCCACTTTTGAAAAATTTCATGCACCCTTAGTGAACAATATTCATTTCTTAAAAAAAAAAAAAATGGACTCCAAACTTTTGAACAGTATTGCCTAGTTTTAGTACTAGAGTCATGAATATATGTTTGGCTGAATGGAAAACTCTCTTTCTAATTCTAACACAGCTTTAAAAACCTGACTGCATCGGAAAGACAGTCTCATCGCTCTTTGTTTAGCAGGCAGCTGCGTTCTCCACTCACCTCTCTGTCACTTAGATAAGACTCTGTAACTGTTTCTGTCGAGGGTAAACATTGTTTGATGGTGTATTTGGAGTGTAATGGAGTTTTCTCAAAAACCTTCCTCTACTGATTGACTGTAAAGCCTAATAAAATGCACTTCAGTGTGGTGGAGGTTTGCTGCTGTTGTGGGATCCACATGGCCATGTACCAAGGCTTTTACGAGTGGTGATGGCTAAAGCAAAGGCCACTATTATTATTGTAACTTCTACTAACTCTGTTACACTTCAACCTCTAACTCACCACACACTAGGGAATGGGCGATACCCCTTATTTTGTTTTCGATACGATACCGATATTTTTCAAGGCAGTATCGTCGATATCGATACCGATTAGATACTTCTGCACTAAACTTTTAAATTATGAAATGTATTAAATTACTAAATTACCAAGAGTAAAATGGGTAATGAAAACCACTTAACTTTATGTTTAAAACGCATTTTAACCCGTTTAATCCCAAATTTTTCCCAGACATGAAAATATCCAAATGATGCGTCATTATTTCAACCCTTTGAAATAATCACTTCTTTTTTTTTTGGAAAAGTGCGTGAAAATTTTTATTTTATGGTCAGTCACAATTGTAACCGGTGGGATAATGTGTATATTGAATTAACATATTTCTGCAGTCATAAATTTTTTTATATATTTTAGCCCAGCTATTTTAAACAGTTTGATCCCTTTCTAGGGTTACTATTATGCATAAAACCCTTATACAACATTGTTAGGAATACTGAGATCAAATACAAAAAATACAACCATCAACGTATTTCAAAAATTTTTACTTTTTTGTAACATATATCATCACGTTTTTATATTAGTGCTACCAGTATTACAACATTAATATTCTAACTTATTTGTAACATTTGAACTTTTGATTTAGTGCAATATTTTGAACTGCCATTAGGGACTGCCAGTGAAAATGCCAGGGACAGGCTGTTGCATGCATAAAATGCAAAATTTTTATTCTGACAGTGTATGATTTATATTAACATTACAGAATAAAACATGATCAATATTATCTTTCAACGTTCAATTTAAATAATTGTAATTGCACCAAAATATATCTTCGGCTACAATTTCAATGTTTATTTGAAATAACTGAAACATATATGTTTTTTTTCTTCTGTTCTCTGATAAGCTTTGTTCAGGGCTGCCATTCCCAAAAGCTTTAATGCTTTCTTATGATAATTTTGGGAAATGCAGCCCTGTTTGAATGCACTGTCAGCAGTGAGTGAACAGTTCTGTCTTGCAACATTTGCGTGTCCAGATTAGCAGGAAAATAGTTCTATCCTACACAATCACTCGCTAACAAAGGTTATTCGTCTGATTCAATGATAGTATGCTTATTATATTATTATTATTATTTTAACAAAATCACTGGTAAATAAAGCACACCTTAGTATCAACATTTTTTGTTTGAGTATAGATACTTTCAATACTCACGTCAGTATCGATATATCGATACTTCGGATCGATACGCCCATCCCTACCACACACCGTTGCTGTAACAGACTCAAATGCTACATCAAATCATGTGGTTTGTGTGCCATGACGGTGCAATTGACCCTTCGCAGGGAGTTTGACTGACGCGATCTGACCAATCATAATGCAGAATCTGCCATTTTTGTCAGGCAAACAAACCAGACAGGAGAGTAGATAACGTAACGTGGACTTGAAAAATGGTGTGCATTGACATCTTTCCACAGCTGAAATAAAATACCATCTGATG
Source organism: Sinocyclocheilus anophthalmus (assembly GCA_018155175.1). Taxonomy (NCBI): domain Eukaryota; kingdom Metazoa; phylum Chordata; class Actinopteri; order Cypriniformes; family Cyprinidae; genus Sinocyclocheilus; species Sinocyclocheilus anophthalmus. Next base: position 296,424 of record JADLZN010002962.1, read on the forward strand.
TTCATTCATATTTATTTCATACTTTAAGTAAATATGAAAAGACGATCAGTTCACATGCCGCTTGAACTGAGGCGCTTCAGTGATCTGTCACGACACATTGAAGAACCACAAAACAGTGTTTGATGTTTTAATAAATTAAATTCCTTAAAAATGACAACATTTGAAGGCTGAGACTTTGTTTCATACCAGAAGTAACCTGCGCTGTCTTGTCTGTCAGCGCGTTGTCATTTTTCTCTTTTTACCGCAATGTATTTATCACTGCGTGAGAACATGATGTGTGACATGGGAGTGGCATGGCTTGTCAGACATAGCAACAGTAAAGAAGGAGGGGAGGGCTTTACGAAGGGTCAGTTGAACTTAGAATTGTCATCTGGCAGACGATAAAACAAATGAAAACATCAGCTTCCACTGAAGAGAGGACCATAGGGGCCAGAATATCAAAGAAACCTGAGCTCTTTACAGTATCAAATAGTAAAATAGTGTTAAAGGTAGTTAAAGTTGATTTTCTGAGCAGTATGATTTCATAATGCTCAGGCCCCACCCACGATTGCTAACTGTCCCATATTAGCATATTTCCACCCTCAGCCAATTGTACGCTGTCCACCATTTTCTCCACACTCGAGCAGCTGTAGCGACAACAATGTCACGTAAGCAATGCAGATTTTTTGTAGTTTTATATAAAAGGGAACATAAGATATTTCATGAAGACACTAAAGAATCACACCAACTTGTGGAAAATGGGAATTCAATGTTACATTTACTAATCCATTTCCAATCAACCCAAACATTAGTAGCTCTTCTAAAAGAAGAAGCTGCCACATAATGTGCAAAGTTCACTTCTGATGTAATATTGCCTTGTGGTTGCATACAATTCATACAATTATTCATGGTTTCATATACTGTTGAAGTTTCTTGGGCAAGTGTGTTAGTCATATAGACATGGAAATACGCATATATCAGCTGATCACTGTATGTATGTGTAAGCTTTGTTCAGTTACCGAAAGGTCTGCTTCTCACTAATATTAGCATCCTGATCTGGAAATATCACGACATTGCAGCTGTGAGTTCAGCTGTCCATTTGTTTATGTGCATTTTTGGCTCAAGTTCCTCAAGTCACTTCGATTCAGTCTGGGTTGTCTTCTCATATCTGAAACATCTCACTTTTAGACTGGGATATGTTTCTGAGTGAAATACATCCTAATGTTGCCATGTTTTGAGAACCTTGCAACAAGATATGGCGATGTTAGCAAAATTTTGTGTCCGTTTTCTGTTGTCTTCGGCGCAGTGATGTGAGTCATTTTTAAAACCAAGTAGCTCTTTGTTGGTAAACATGGCAAAATCACACAACAAATTTAAGCTTGTGTGAAGAAATATTTGACCCATCTTTCATCATTGCATGGGATCCTATTAAAATGAATGGAATTTGGGTGTGAAAATACCTTTAGGGTTTGGAAAAGAACTGTAAAGGCCTATTCACACCAACACAAATGTTGGGCATGAAAATGTAATCTAATTTTAAGCATGTGATTTGTCTGTTCAGACCAATGCATAGAAAATGGCACATAGGTTGAATGAAACTGAAAATTCACTTTCGGACAGTAGGTGGCGCTTATGGAAAAGCAGAAATACAGAGGTTACCCCAGTTAGTATGGTACACAAAGTAGAGCTGTATTTTTTTTTTTTTCTAACTCACATATTATGGAGAAGAAGGTAAGTCAAACAATATTTAAGTTTTCAAACAGCCGTTCAGATTTTCGCTATGGTGTTTTTTAAACAACAACAACTATAAGAGTACAGAGACAAGAGAGCCAGTTGCTGAGTGAGGCCTACTAAAGTCTGTTTGATAAATAAGAGATATTATTTTACGACCAACAAGAACCGAGTAATATTTCCAACTTGACAAAATGATGGTAAGCACATATTGCAGAGGGTAACTCTGCATCTTGCTTGGAGTTGAAGTGCTGCTGAAGATCACCAGCCAGACGTGCCATGTATGCTATTCAGCTAATCTGTATGGAGCCATCAGTGCTAATTGCTATCTCGCTGGCTAGGCCTTTGCCAAAATGACTTCAGAGGCCAAGGGAACGCTAGAACACGAGTGAATGAGTGATCAAGCGTTGATCCCCACTCAGACAACAGCTGAGTCTTAACCCAGGCCAGAAATAGGGTCCCTTTCTTCACTTAACAGCATTTAAAGCTACAGTACAATTAATGACAGTCTCTAGAGACTAAATAAACACTGCCACCCAAATAATCTATAATTGGCTTGCAACGTTCCATGTGTACTTTGAATGAAGCTGCGATATAGTCATCGTTCTGAAGAAGCCTCTGAACTGTTAAGCATACTGTTTTTTTACGCATAGCCTTTCAGAGTATACTCCATTTGATGTCTACACATACACAGGTGGTTGATGCATGCACACTACAACAACTTGTGGGGAATATACATATCTGTTTACTACATTCATACATATACATATCAAAGATTTCTAACCTCTTCACACAATCTCTCATCTATGTAGGCATTAGTTGCCGTTGTAACTTGCACACATTTCGGTCTCTTCCGTTTATGCAGTTTTTCTCCGAGCACCTTGTGAATCCACGCCCCTGAGGCATTGTTGCCATCTTGTGGACAAACTAATTACTGCAAAAAAAAGTATGCGAAGTATACTTCTGTTTTTACATGGATGTGAATTTTTGTAATCAAGCATACTTTGTACGCCCAGGTCGCACATGCACACTGAGTTTGTTTCCCAATCAGTTGTTCCACAAGGTGGCAACACTGGCCCCAGGTCGTTGTTTCACAGTAGAAAAGAAATTAAACAACTGAAAAAAACCAGAGACTGCAACAAAAACAGAAGTCCACACTGACAATCACTTGTTTGAGGAGATTATGAGATAGTATTGAAGAGTACAAAGTTTTACAGTTTTATCAGCCATAACGACTAGAGAAAAATAGCACAGTCACTGGGCAAAGATGAAACTTTATAGAATGCATGTGTCGACTGCCTGCATTCACGCACGCTGTCAAATGGAGTATACTTTTGAAAGGCAATGTGTTCGATCGTATCCATATGCTAGCCTACTCCTAAAAAGTGAAGTATACTTTGTAACACAAAAGAATGTTAGCAAAGCCTGCTATGCTACGATCAGAAACACTCTATTCAAGTATGTAAACACAAATTATGGGCTATTGCAAACGTGTAGTCCCAAGGAACACACTTCTTGCGATAAGGCTCGTACACACCAAGAATGAAAGCCATACAGGCAACTTACTATAACAATAAATATATTAGTGTACACTAATGCACAATGATATTCTGTTTATTATAAGCACGCAGTACAGTTAAGTCAAACAGTCACAATTCTGATCGGCTGTGAATATTGTCATCATTCATCAGCTGGAAAAAAACATACTGAATGTGATTCCAACAATATAGTTCTGTAATGTGTCGTAAACATTCTTTGTGTGAACATCCCTTTAGTATGAGCTGTAACAGTAACAAACATCAGTACTCAAGAGAGCTATAGAGTTACCCTCAAGTGTCTAGCTAGAAAGGTATAAACATTTTGTCAGTTTAAAGGGATAGTTTACCTACACTCTAAAAAATGCTGGGTTAAATACAACCCAGGCGCTGGGTAAAATATGGACAAACCCAGAGATTGGGTTGTTTTGACCCAGCGGTTGGGTTACTGCCCAGAAGGTTGGGTTAAACATTTAACCAAACTGTTGGTTGAAAACAACCCAATCGCTGGGTTTGTCCATATTTTACCCAGCGCTGGGCTGTATTTAACCCAGCATTTTTTAGAGTAAAAAGGAAAATTCTGTCATCATTTACTCACCCTCATGCTGTTCCAAAGCTATAGCCTATGGAATATGAGACATTTTCCAAATCCAAAGAATACATGAGGATTGAGTAAATGATGACAGAACTAAAATTTTTGGGTGAACTAACTGAGTTTATGGAAATGCTAACTTGAATTACATAATGTATGCTGACACATTTCTGAACGTAAGGTGTGTGAAATCAAACCTGCGCCGCTAGAAGTGTTTCCATTCATGTATCTGTATAAAGTATGCTTCATACTGAACTCAGGAGGCACACATTTTTCTCAAGGTGGCAGAAATAGAAGTGACAGCCTAATGCAGACATGGATAGAATAACCTTGTTTCATTGAGATGTGAGCTAATTATAGTGTATATCCAGAGGAGAGCGGACAGCAGTAATAGACTCGCACTGCAAGGCCAAACAAGTCTCTTTTAAGCTATAGAATTTATTTTTTTGCTAGGCTTCTCTTTAGTGAGGCTGTTTTTGTCAGTGAATGATTGTGCTAACAGAACTGACATGTAGTTCTGCACATTTCTAATGAGGAAGCACTTATGCCCACTCATTACCATGGTTACCATGGCTTGCGCAAACACTTCGAGGGTGCAGTGGGCAAAACGTGAACCAGCTACATCTATCATCCTTTCCATTAGCAATCACTGGTGTATTCACTCGAACAGTGCAGGCAAAGACAGCAGCAATATGTGGAGGCTAATGAGCTTCTGCTTAAGAATGCCTCAGACATCAACAATAGCCATTTTGCACATTAGTGTATTCCTGTGTTATCGGCTTGGGATGATAAGTGGCACCAGTGCAGTGTGTTTTGAGTCTCTCTCGCTGAAGAGCTCTTGAGCTCCTCTGATTGCTGCTATTTATCTCAAGGGAAGAGAGACGGCCATTTCGATGGATGTTTGGTAAAAAAGCTCTTTCCAGCTTCAATCAGTGTTGTCTCAAGGGTCAGTCTGTATTTAAGTACAACCTGTTGCGAATAAAAAGCTCATATGTTGCTAATCAGAAAATATACAATGAAACAATGAAATTGTTCCTTCTGTAGTCAAGGGCAGGGTTGACAGTAAGGTCCCTCTGAGAGGTGAAAGGTGTCAAAGGTCAGGAGGTCACTGCACAGGAAACTGATGCATTCTCCTTCCTAAAACCAGGTGTCACAGGTCACTGGTGACAGTAGTTAAACAGCTCACAGTTAGCTGGTTTATATCCTGGCAACCTTATGGCTTAGTACTACAAAAAACAAAAAAATAAAAATAACAATAAAAATAAAATAAATAAATATTAACACACACACACACCTTACAGGAAATACAAGTTTTTAATTAAATTTTGGTTGTTGCTTGTTTCCAGAAGTATAAAAATCATTGAGACAAGTTAAATGTACGTCAGAAGCAATACTGCAAAGACATCAAGTTCTTTAAGTTTTAATGCACTGTATCTTGAATAAGTTATTTTGGTTACTTCAGTGCACTGGCAGAAGTTGCACTTGTTGTAAAGTGTTTAACACATGTCTGGTTCCGGTTTCTCAAAAAACCAGCAACATAGACTGTCTGACTGACATATAAATTGATCAAAAACACTTTTGTTTTAATTACTGTGATGTAGCTTTTTTATTTTATTAACCTGATTCGTATCACAATAACAGACTGTATTATAAAAAACATATTCATTAGTATAATATTTTAATTAGAATGAGTAAAATATATTTAATTTCTCTCTCTCCCATATTAGGATAATGAATACTTATTATTAAAAAAATAACATATTACCACCACAAGTAATATATCATCATCAGCATTATTATAATAGTGTGGCCAAATGATTAATCGTGATTATCACATCCAAAATAAAAGTTTGGATTTACATAATATATGATGTGTACTGTTTATATTAGATGGATAAAATACACACACATACAGCATACATTTTGAAAATATTTACAAGTATATACATTTATATTATTCTATCATTCATCTTAAATTAATCATTATATTTAAAATATTAATTTATATAGTACATGAATGTGTGTTATTTCTGTAACCATAATAAATATACATATACACACACCATATATTATTGTAAAACAAAACTGTATTTTGTGAGTGTGATAATCACGATTCATCCTTTGACAGCACTAATTATTATTTTTTTTATGGTATTAATCAGCATTCTTTGCACAACTACTATAAAAATGTAAATTTTATTATAATTTATTTCTAATACAATGATTGTACAGGAAAAAGAAACTGAAGAAAATGTGTATCAACATTCTGTCCATTCTAAAGTTATAAGAACTGATAATTTTACAGATAGAACTCACAGCAGAATGAATGATTGCACTTTTGGATCTATTTACCTTGATGCTAAGGCTCCCAAACAAAAGATTTGATCTCACTAACCTGCAAACTTTGTGTTTGGAATATGCATCAGACGATCATTGAGCAGACTGTGGGCAGTCTGCTTTCTGAGCCTGAGATACTCTGTGGTTAGGTTAGTAGGGTAGTTATTTTACTCACTACCACATGATTTGATTACAGTAACAGGTTTCCAGTCTTAAAACAGGAAATGTGTGCATGACTCTGCTTTATATTTCGGGTAACAGCACTACCCTTCTACTCTAACTGCAGATATAAATAGAATAAACTCTTCCCTTATGTTACACCAGAGTTCTGTCATTCTAGAGATGACTTTCACTCACACATTTGGGCTGAGCTTACCTGTAAAATCAATACTGGTCATTCATTGGATAATGTGGTAAAGTAAAGAGGAACAGTAAGACAGTTAAATGTACTGTGTACAGTTTTATCTGTCATAACTTCTGGAGAGAAATAGCACAGACACTGGACAAAGATTAAACTTATTGGTCACATTTTATTTTAAGGTCCAATTCTTGCTATTAACAAACCATTAACTACGACTCTTGCCTCAATAAACTCCTCATTTGCTGCTTATTAATAGTTAGTAAGGTAGTTGTTAAGTTTAGGTATTGGGTAGGATTAGGGACGTAGAATATGCTCATGCAGAATATGTGCTTTATAAGTACTAATAAACAGCCAATATGTTAATAGTAGCAACTTTAATAGTGAGAATTGGTCCCTATACTAAAGTGTTACCAACTTATTAGTGCGCATCTGTCAAGTGACCACTGGTCTTCTGTTAGAACAAAGCTAGTTCTGGACTCTGACCTAAAGATTTTAGCAGTTGAGATCAAACCGAGAGGCATATGTCACAGTAAGTGTGCGTAAAGAAGTTTTAGGACAGAGTCTAAATATAGAGTCACTTGGATAAAGTAGGTCCAGGTTGGCTGTGGTGGAAGTCTCATAAGTTGAATCACACTCGAAAAGTTGAAGCAAAATTAAAATAAAATATAATAAAAAATGTAAATATGCAATTTAAAAGTACACTGTAAAAAAAACACTAAAGAGTAAAATTTACAGTAAAAAACTGTGGTTGCCAGAATTTTACCGTAAAAATTACGGTAGCAACATTAGGTTTTACGGTTTTACTTAAATTTACAGTAAAATACCGTAATTTCATTAACTGATATAATGTTAATATACCAACCTATTGAAGTACTGAAATCTGTTTTGTACCTTTGTAATACACTGATAACCACCAAATGCAGGTGGTGATGAGAAAGTCACATCACAAGCAGCTTTTAAATAATAACATATTTAGAAGGTGCACAGTGTCATTCACACAAACACTAAACACCATCATGGTAACACACATGAAACTGAAATAATGCAATAAACATTAATTTAACAACATTAGGTGTAACACACAACCCTAATATACAACACTGATAATAAAAAACTAAGAAACATAGTTATTTCAACAAAAAAAACATCACATTTGAAATGGAAATTCTGGGAATGTCAATTTACGGTTATTCACTGATAAATTATACAGTCTCTTTCACTTCCAAAAATGGTATACTACCGTAAAATTACATGTAATGTCCAATACCGTTTTTCACCGTATATAGTAGGGGAATTTACCGTTAACCATTTAACAGGTTTTTACTGTAGCATTTTTACATGCTACAGTAAAATGTCATTTTTTACAGTGTATATATGCTTAAGTAGCTATCTTTGCGAGCTGTATCTGTGCAATGGCAAATTAAATCAAGTCAATCAGCCAATCAGTTCTCTGATCTGTGATTGTATGTCGTCGCACTGCATTTTTGCTTTCAGCATGAATAGACATATTACTTGTTGCTGGAAGCCTGTCACGTCGTGGCTGGTTAGGTCACAGAGTAAGGTCATCCAGGCCATTAACAGTGGGCAGAGAGTTCACGGCTTGTGTATCTGCTGCAGACTGACGCCTCTCAATCTGCAGTGGAATCTATCAGTGGCCTGTGACAAGTTCTGATCTGCTCCTGACTGCAGTATTGTGTGTATGTGTGTGTGACATGGCACTGGTAGAACCAGTCATTGTGCTACTCCTCGAACTCCCTCGGGCACTTCCACTGTCAGCACATCGTAAATCAGATGTGCTAACAAATGCACACCTACAGATGCCAAACAAAATATACAAACACATACATCACCGTATACCACACCATATAAATCGAAGTATAAGGCAACCATATAATTATACATACTATATACTCCAACAACAAAAACACAAATAACATATACATAAATACCACAAATATCTCACATAATGCACAAGAAATTTAAACACAAGCTTCACCTTGAAGAGGTTTTACAAATCTCTTTTGTATTACAAGCAATACCATTTTTCCACAAGAAGAGAGTTTAATTCACTTTGTATGAGTATGTAAACTTCAGCATTTATTCATATAATTATTTATCACTGTATAGCAATCTATTCATTTATTTTATGGATATTAAAGCTTTTTTATGTTTATTTGTTATTGGGAGATTTGTGGGCACACTAACAAATTCAGATTTGTAAGGTAATTATATCATTTAATTTAATAATCATTATAACTGAGTTATTGTTTAATAATTTCATGAATATACCTTACGGCATTTATTTGAAAAATAAATATTTTATAAAATTATATTTACGGTCACTTTTGATCAATTCAGTGCATCCATGCTGAATAAAAGTATTAAATTCTTAAAAAAAACATTAAATTATACATAAAAGAATCTGTCTGACCCCAACCTGTGATGTAATGTATGTCTTGGACTGGAATTCTGAGTTAAGTTAATTTTATTAAAATATTTATTTTTTTTAATTTTTAAAATAATAATTTTATTTTAAATAAAATTTATAATTTTATAAATTAAATTTTTAAAATTATTTTATTTTTTTTTTTTTTAATTTTTTGGGGTGTTTACAAATTTATTAATTTTAAATTTTTATTTTTTTAATTTTAAATTCCTCGAGTTTTTTTTTTTTTTTTTTTTTTTTTTTTTTTTTTTTTTTTTTTTTTTTTTATTTATTTTAAAAATTTTTTTTTTGTTTTTTTTTTTTAATTTTTTTTATTTAATTTTTTTTTTTTAAATTCAAATTCGGTTTTTTTAATTTTTAATTTTAATTAATTTTATTTTTTTTTTTTCTAATTTTTTATTTTTTTTTTAAAATTTTTTTTTTTTTTTTTTTATTTAATTATTTGATTTGATTTGTTAAATGATTAAATTATTTATGCCCAAATTGTGGAAAGCATAAGCCATTTTGTAGGGTCTATTTAGTATTTTACATTAATTACAAACGTAATAAATAAAAACAAATACAAATGATGACAAATGTGTTTTACATATCAGATGGGACTTGGGATAGCAGTTTTGTACATAAGTTACCTTAGAAAAGTTTAGGGTTTTTTTTCTCAGGAGGACTAGATGGGCTTGTGTCTCTTTGAACTTTATGTTCTGATCCCAACAGTCAAATCTTACAACATAAAGCACCATAAATAATAATCCCGTTCTCACAAAATTGGTAGGTTTATCGCAAACTAATACTAGTTTTTCGACAGTATGTCTCCGTGTCCATGCTACAGCTGAACGAATAAAAAGAGCAAACTGCACTTGTGAGGAACCTCGTAATGGTGGAAAAAATGAGAAAACCACTAATAAACACAAACAAACATGACATGAGAAGCTAGCCCAAAAAGCAGCCCAAGATAAACATTCAGATATATTTTGAGAGGTGCTATGACATCATCATGACAACCTCCAGCGGCGGGCAGCAGCTAAAAATAGCAGAAACGTCAGCATGCTAGTACATATATGTCCATGAGCGAAGTCCGGCATTCCAGAGATAACAGTAGATGGCTAGCAGATTCTGCCCTCTTCACGGGAAACAATAACAGCCTGCACACACTCTTTTAGACAAGAGCATCATAAGGCCCAAGGTGCAGTTGCTCCCAGACACACAAAAGCACACATAATACGTCCTCCAGACTGAAAGAGGGGGGACTTTTATGCTTTTATTATGTACATGAAGCACTAGCTGACATTCAGCTCAAACGTCCTGGTGGAAAAAGTGTGTCAGAATCTTTGAAAGCGCTAGCTTAGCAACTGTAGTCTGAAGAAGCACATGTTCCCTTTGTCTGCAGCCTTATTATGGACAGACCCTTTTAAGTGTTGGTTACAGTTGAACTACAGTTAAAGACTCCATTTTCCTCTGTTGACATATAAACTTGAAACAGGAAGTTGAGGGGGACACTGAAGGACTTTTCTTTTTTTACAGAGAAAATTTACATTTTACAGACAATTTAGTTGGACAAAAAAATTTGAATTTTAAATAAAGTGCCACAGGAATGAGTCCTGAAAACCTGGAAATGAGTTAACAGTTTTGAATTTTCTGAATGGGGTTTTGGTTAACTGCCTGAAATAAGATCTGCGGTTAACACAATCTTGAGACATTTTCATGTTTTATTATTGGATAAATTTCAACCTGGCTTTAGATCAGGCCATAGCACAGAATCAGCTCTTCTTAGGGTAGCTAATGACCTTTTATTAAAAACTGACTCTGGTTGCAATGTTGTTTTAGTTCTGCTGGATCTTAGCTCAGCATTTGATACGATTGACCATACAATCCTAATTGAATGTTTAAAGTGTCATGTGGGCATCCAGTGAACTGCCCTAAATTGGTTTGCCTCTTATCTTCAAAATAGAACCTATTCTGTTAAAATTGGAAGCTTTTCATCATCAATAGCTTCTATTACCTGTGGGGTCCCTCAAGGTTCCATTTTGGGACCCGTGCTATTTTCATTATATATGTTTCCTCTTTTATTGTATTTTATTTTGTTAATGCTGTATTTTCATTATCTCTCTATTTGTGTTTTATGTAATTGTACAGCATTCTAGTACACTCTGTGCTTTTTAAGGTGCTTTATAAATACATTTTTATTTTTATATTTGATTTGAACATCAGGAATATCCCCTTTGTGATTTTACCTTTTGCTGTATGTGTCTTGAAAAAGGCACTTGCTGACAAGTGGCTACACGAGTCATGGGACAACAGAGGTTGATGAGGACATTAAACATCATCATGCCAACAGGAAAGATCATCTACTGACTAGTCGGCTTTTACAGCTTCGTTATGTTTATGCGTGTGCTCTTGCAAATTATTTGTAAACATTCCAACTTCCTTGCACTGAAATACGACAGATTACATAAGTAAAATGGGGTGGGTTTAGCCAGAAATGTTAACATAGTATGACTCCTCAAACTTGGTCGCTGACAGGCTAACTATTCTATATCCAAGATTCATGCCAGATTATCCTGCCAGATTATCAAGCAAGCCACAGTCAAGGAACAGGACCATGAACATGCTAAGACACTTGGATGCTGTGTATTTGATTTATGTATTACTGCTATTTGACTCTCACAGCCACAGCCAAATGTAACTGTGACTTCTGCGTTTTCGTTGAGTCTTGTTTTCTCGTCATTAACCTTTCAGAGCTGTGATATATCTGCTCTATGGAGATTTCGTGACTGTGCTGTTCTGCTATTTTGCAATGAGGGGGAAGTCATTTCACTTCCCTAATTTAAAAGTGCACCTGCTGACCCAGGTCCAGTGGTGCTGCGATATGCTTGAGCTGCAGTCACTTATGGTTTTATTTATGACATGCTTGTCCTGAGCTCAATCCCAAGCTGCAAATGAGTCAGAACCACTGTGTGAGTCACTCTGAGAAATATGGACTATTGACCACAAAACTTAAAGGGATAGTTCACCCCAAAATTAAAATCCTTGCATCGTTTAATCACCCTCAATTCAAAATCTATATGACTTTCTGCTGTGGAACACTTAAGAAGAAAGTTGCTATGCAAGCTTTAAAGTAAAGAGCACCTAGGGGACATGGTCATAAAAAATATGAGCTGTGATTAAAAAATACATTAAAGGCTATACGTTTTTTTTCTTGCATGTGCTCACAAAAGTTTTGTGTTCTCCCATTCGTAAAACACAAATTTCACAAATGCAGAGCTACTGAAAATTTAAAATATATTTTTCCTCACATCTCATGTTTTTTTTTTAACATGTACCTTGGCTCCATTTTAAAGTGACTTTTAGTTGTTATTCACTGAAATCTTGACATCAAAAATTCAGTGTAAATGATGGACCAATTGTATGATACTTTGCTACAATCTGGATCAGCATTATTACAAGAAAACATTGCTCAAGTAGATATATCTGTTTTGTTTTTATGTCACTTCAGCTAATGGACTGCTACGGTTCTTTTGCGGCCAGGACCATCTGTGTATGCGTGTGTGGTAACACACCTCCTCTCCCGTAAGTCATCATATCATGAGTTTCTCTGATGTGCATGATGAGATTCCCAAAGCTTACTGGTCCTCTCCTTAGAGAAAAAAAAGAGAGAGAGAGAGAGAGAAAGAGGAAGGGAAAAAAGACAGTCGACATCATCCATCCTGGCCTTTTAAGGAGAGCTCCTGCGGAGTCTGTGAGGAGCTGGCCCAGTTTCACACAAGCTCGCTATAATTACTGAAAAAGGGATATGCTGCATAAAACAAACAGCTGAAAAGCACATTTTAAATGCATATGTTTTCACACAACAAATTCACATAACAAATTCTTCACGTTTCTGACAGTTGCATGATTTTAGAGGAATAGTTTATATAAAAATAAAAAGTGTGCCATCATTTGTTCAAAATTTTCTTCCATGTAATAAATAAAGTAATACAGGTTTTTAATGAACATAATATAAGTAAATAATGACAGCAATTTCCTTTACATTAAAAAAAAAATGTTTTAACAGATTAAAAAGGTTTAGCACTTTTTAAATTGTGTCTATATTTAAAATGTTAGCTCTTTCACATTTTCATAATTTTAGGAGTGCTAAATTCTTAAATTTGACAGAAATTGGGTTTGCCTTTACTTTTTAACTTCCCCCCATATTAAATTTATTTAAAGAGTTAAAAAGGAACATTTTATTTGCAAATGTTTCTTTTCCCTGAAACATTAAAAATCCTATTTTTAATTCATTTTGTATTTATCTATACAGATAAAACAAATTTATTGTGCAATAATTTACAGCTATAAAAACATTTAGAAAAACATTTAACTGTAAATGTCTGTAAAATGTAAATGTCTATGGGGAGCATTTCTATTCTATTCTACTCTGTTTCTGTCTCACATTCAGTCCTTGTACACGTAAACCTGGCGCCACATGACATGTTTCCTCATAAGCTGTAATAGTGGGTTGGTTTTAGTGCATTTGAAGCGGGTCATATGAATCTGAATGTTTCCATAGGCCACCGCACTGCTGCCCATCAGATAAACAGCACAGAAATGACTCAGCTGAGAAACCAGGTAACATTACAGCCAATTTTCTCATCATGATTTTGAAGGCCATGTATTGAGAAACAACTCTCAGTTTTAAACAGCAATAATAGATAGCTAGTCAATAAATCACATGAATATACATCCCACTGGAATACTTGATTCTGGTTTTGTCAAAAATGATGTCTATTTACAGCACATAATCCAAATTTCTGTCATGAAACTCTAGATTGTGCATTCCGCCAGGTTCTAACACAATCTGAAATAATGACATAATTATTCACATGGTGCAGCTGATTGGTTTCTTTTCCTATCAGCAGCCAATGAGCTGCTGCTCAACATTCAAATACTTGGTTAGTGCTTGCTGTAGCATTTGCAGCACTTATCAGAAACCCTCCACCTTCCCCAGCTCCACCTGTATAGATCTGCTACAGGGTAATTTCATGTATGTTATACATGGGGGTTAATTTATACATGTTATATGTACAGCAGCAGTATTTCTTACATGCTCACAGCAGCATGTTGTGGATGTATTGGCAGTAGCAAGTCTCGGTACTTACTCTGCCACAGCAGTGTAGCAGATCTATTCCACCAAGACCAAGCACATTAACTTTGTCTTGTACATTACCATGCTAAAGAGTTGACATGACAGAACTAAGGGTGCTTTCACGCACGATACAAACCCAAACAAATTCATGTGTGCACCAAAAGTGCTAGAGTGAAAACACCCTAAATGGGATGTTAAGCACTTTCAATTTTAAATATGTTTTAATGAAAACTTTTCTTCATGCCACTGCACAGCTGCCACATGATTCTTGGTCAAGCAAGATGAACTCAATAACCTGGTGTAGAGGACAGCTGCTTTGGCTGGCAGCGACTTGTCAAGTGCAAACATAAAATCACCAAATGAACAAAGGGTCTAAATCTGGCTCATTCTGAGAACCCCGTCTGAGACTCGACAGAAGCACAGAGCAATATTTACAGCTGTTCCATGTTGGACGAGGATTATTTTGTGTTAAACCTGAAAAATCCTAAATCAAAGGAGCTTTTAGATTGTTTGTTTTACATTTAGTTCTTACAAAACTACAGTGCATTACATTAGATTACAAGCAATGCATGTCACATGTCCCATTGAGCTGAATTACAAAGTGAACAAACAACAGCTTGTTGTGTATAAAGCAAAACTATTAGTATAGTGCTTATACCTAAATGTTAGGGATTTGAACAAACCACCAACGATAAAGAATTAACATCAGCATGAAATGAAAGTCACCCTTTCTATTTTCTAAATGCATGTTATTGGTTGTTGATTGTTATTGTGAAAGATTAAAAAACTGGCCTTGTAATGTTTGATCAAACTGTCATAACTTGGTCTGTCCTTGCACACTGAGTTAGAAATTTTCATATGCGTTTTTTTTCGTATTCGTCATCCTAAAAATGTGTCACGCACAGAAACCTTGCACACTGAGTCTAATGTATATTAATTAATCCACTGCGAAAAAATCGCCAAAAAAATACAAAATGATAATTTGACAAAAGGATGATTTTGTTGTCTTCTCTCTTCTTAAAAAGAGAAAAAGAAAGAAGAAATATTGGGTCCGTCCAATCCTGAGAGTTCCACCTCCTTATAAAAAAGCTGTGGGATTCTCCTGAGTGATTCAAAGTTTACTTCAGGATGTCAGAGGCTCAGTTTGATGCTTTGGTAGCGATACTGGAGTGGAGTGGAGCCACATATTAAAAAGAAGACCACAAATTTCCATGAGCTCAGTGTGCAAGGACCTATACAGTGCTTTGTCTTGCAGTGGATCAACTTTTTTGACGCCATTCTGGATTTTGGTGTTTGCTTGTACGGTGGCTCTGAATTGTTGAAACAGCTCTTAAAATGCTTGCTACAGATGCGAAAAATGCAGAAAATTGAACCTGATCTGATTTTTTTTATTACAGATGAAAGTTCTGGAATCGGTGTGTAAATGTGATTGACACAAAGTGAGGTTGTATTTATTTTTTAACATGCAAAAAAAAATTATTTCAGTGTCCAAGGATCTTTAGGGTAAAAAAGACTTACTTTTCTCTGGTGACATATGCAGGACTTCTCCAAACATGTTGTCCACTTAAACCCTATCCCTCCACATTCGACTTCAAGTCGATCAAATCGAATCAACAAATTATGGACAAAACCAAGACCCCACTCTATCCTTTCTCTTTTTCGATAATCCGTTGAATGGATATAACCTATGTCACAATACGAAAAGATCTTTTGCTATTTTCATCATACCACAACTTTCAGCTTCAGGATGGACAATCTTTACCTGGCAGACAACAGTGGGGTCTCTTGACTTGGGCTAGTAGGCAATTGTCTCGCGTAGCCAGACCTTCAGAGTGATGGCAAAAGGTCTGGAAACTTTGGCCGCTTTGAATGGCCAAGGCTCGCCCAAGAGGCCAAATGACTGACAGGCAAAGCAACCAATCATGTTTTCGCATCATGTTTAGGGCGTGGAAATGTCCCCACAATAAGTGTTGGGCGTATTTGAAAGATTATGCATCGCAAACTTTACATATTTCACGTACTTTTGAAAATCAAGCGTTTAGTTGATCCTGATATGCACTCATTGTCACAGTTGTAAACATGACGGCTTTCTTCTTCCATGAGGGGGTTTGGCATCACGGCATCTTTGTTTCCAGGTGAAATGTTAAAGAACGCGACACACACGTCTCCCGGAAATCCTGTCGAATTCAACCAAGGCGATGAGGACTTCGAAACTCCTGAAGTGTTTTCAGCTTTGTGTGCCGTATGCATTAAGCATTCAGCCAACGGTACGTGGGCATGACATCTGAGGCTGAGACTAAGTAAGCAACCACCAACTAGAAACCACTTAAAACACCCTAATTAACTGCCTAATAACATATTTAAACCATGTACAACACTTAAGCAAACGAATCACAGTGCACTGGAAACCACCCACAACACATTTTTCTGAAAATGTAAAAAGGTGCAACTATAGATGTGTTTATCAGTCAGTACTATAAAAAACACAGTCTTTGACATTCCTGTTTAATTAAACATAGACCACTGTCTATTAGAAGTTAATGCGTTTGAACTTTGAGTCAGACAGGGTGACAGTCACTGGGAGATATATCGAGGAAGGGCCTGTTGCTATACCCATTACTTCTGTTGGCAGGCAAACAGCAATTCACAATTATTCACACCGTCTCTCTATCTTCTCTCTGGGATGTTGCTTTTCTGCTAAATAAGCGATGCCCAAACAGTGCTTTATCTGTTGCCATGCCAACAGCAGCACTGTATCTCTCACTAAAGTGAGCCCCCACCTCCGCACTTGGCAAACTTTCGAACGCAGAGAGAAACTTCAATTACTTTTCCTCCCGCTGCAGTACCTATTACGGTCAAACGAGACGACATGGCAGGCCTAGAAAAGCGCCTGGGCGAGCATAAATCTGCACCCATCGTCTAGTGCAGTGACAGCGAGGGGTCACCGGGTCAGCCCTTCAGGTGATGTGTTTCCATAGCACTGTGCACACAGAGGAAAAGACCATATATGGTTAGTTCTTCATTTATGACATTCTCCTGCCTTTTACTAGGTGACCGTTTAGCTGTGGAGCCTGAAACGGCGGACTGCGCAAGCTCACTTCTGTAGGTGGCGAGCAAATTACTTCACTGTTTATGCTTCTGCAAATGTCTCCTTGTGTCCATGTATGAACTGGGTCAGATATATGATGATTGTGCAGAACCTAGGAGCTTGACGTAGCCTCAGGAATGGCATAACGAATAGCATAATGAGACATGTCTGAGGTCTGGAGATCGTTTGGAGAGGCTGACAGGGACGGCAACAGGCCATGTGGGTTTTGTAACAGGTTATGTTATATTGGAATACTAGAATACTGTCAGAATGCACTGTATATTGCCTAATAAGTCTCAAAATAGTGTGTAAAATTGTATTGAGGATGCAGTGGTTCTGTAGTTTAGTACAGTGTTACATTTTTCTACACATCATTCTCACGGCAATCCGAAACTATGTTACATTTTGGCGAATTGGTGGTTAATTCTTATGAATTTGTATACAATTTCATACTTTTTTGTACAGTCTGCTGCCAGGTTTATGGGTGGACCTTCATGTTTACTTTTCCCCCAAAGTCATACTATTAACAATACTGACACTGATTACAAAATCTCCACCTCAACCCGATCTCGAAAACTATTTTAAACTATTTACAGTATCAAGCAGTCACCGAATCTTGCGTCATGAAGGTAATGTGTGAAAAGAAACCGTAATCATACCAATGTGGCCAAGGGTTAGTAATGATAACCGTTTTGATGGTGGAAAGGTGTTTTCTGACACCATAGATCTGCTGTGGGTAAATTACTGAAGTAACCAGGAGGCAGCATGATTGTGTAATAGTGGTTTTAAACAGCGTTTTTGAAAGAACTGATTGGATGAATGATTCACTGACTCACTCATAAAGATAAAGATAAAGTAGTACTACCACTACTACCATATCTTTATATTTAAGAAATAGTAAGAGTATTATGGGCTGTTCACACCATGGATGACAACTGTAGCTATAAACTTTAATCGTTCTAATTCTATAGAACGATCGAATAGAATGGGAGTCTATAGAAGAATAAAATCATTAGAATTACTTTCAGAATGTTTTTTTTTCATCCATGAGATGAACATTACAAACACTGCAGCCGATCAGAATCATTCTGGCTTTAAAAACCTTATGCATTTACATCGGCAATGACGTAACTGCAGTGCACTTTTTTTTATAAAAAGTTATCGTTCATTGATGTGGATGCTAATATAGTTATCATTATAGCTATTCAGATTTTCTTTTCTGAATGAATCAACAATGAATCAGTTGAATGAATGATCTAATGACTTATTTGGTAGCACTTTATTTTACAGTTCTGTTCCGTGTCTACATATGTACTTATTATAGCAATTACAATAACTGGGTAATAACTAGGTACTAACCCTGAACCTAACCTTAACTCATGTTGGGTAACACTTTATTTTAAGGTGTCCTTGTTGCACATGGTACATGTATTTACTATTATAATAGCAATAAATTATGCATAATTACATGCAAGTAACCCTAAACCAAACCCTAATCCTAACACTACCCATATAGTAAGTACATGTAGTTAATTAATATGTTTATTTATAATTTATAATGAATTACACTGTAACAAGGACACCTTAAAATAAATTGTAACCCCATGTAGTTATCATATTCTACCCAGTACTTTCTTGGGTAAGTATACACTTTAAGTACATATACTGTAAAATAAAGTGTAACCACATCTTTACGTTGGCAACCCAATCCAATAATGAGTCAAGGCTGTTAATATCACTTCTTTCACACTGTAAAATGAAGGTTACGTGCAATGCATTGTGGGATACAGTATTCCACACACAGTAAGCTCTGTACAGCATATTTTGTCAGATGTATTAAGTCAGCTGGTCTGGCCATTATCAGCCACAAATCTTGTGTCTCTCGAAGTTGTACTGTAGTAAGCAAGTGATGCAAATGAAGCCCAGAGCTGACTAAACCAGACACACACCTCTCAAGTACTCAAATGAAAGCTCTATCTGTAATGTAAATGGTTTGAAATCAATACTTAAGCCTAGTGCTTTGCTTAATCTCTCAATAAACACACAGGGGCTGCATTAGTAAACACAAGTGTGTGTATTCGTCCAACAAGATGGCTGTTATAATGATCGCCAAGAAAACTGAGATACAGCAGCCTTGATAAGAGCCAGGGAGATATTGGATACAGATAAAAACACAGTGAGAAAGCAGAGTGGGGGTGGGAGGCGATGGAGTGCTGGAGGAGGACGATTCTCAGAACAGTTATTGACGGAAAGCAGATGCAAAGACACAGAGAAAGCTGCAGGGATATATCTTACACTAACCTCAGTAGACCAGTTTAAGAACACTCAAATAAGTGCATGTGTGTGTGTCTTTGTGTGTTATGTTGATTAATACTGAGGAAAATGGTGTGGTAATAGATGACACCGATGTAATACTAGATGACAAAGATGACACTGCGAAACAGAAAGAAGCAAAACCTAGAACATGTTTTGTGTATATATATATATATATATATATATATACTACATTTCTAGTATTACATCAGTGTCATCTATTACCATTTAAAAATTATATATACTGTATATTTACTGTAAAAACTGTAAATTTGTATAGATGTACAGTATATATAATGTTTTTATTTGCATGCATATGTTTAAACGTTTGTATGTTACTAATGCTTTGGCAATGTACAGCTTTTTAAACTTGTCAATAAAGCCACTTTGATAGTAAATGCATTAGGAATATGTCTTAAAATGAATTGCAATGAATTTCCAAAGAAATTAAAACTTGAGATCTTTACTAATAATAATGCAACATCCTGAGGAGTAATGACTAGTAAAATATGTCAAGTTTGTAAGTATTTAATTTGGAGACCTTGGCCTTCTTATCATGTTGAGTAATATTAACTATAGTTTTACATGTGAATGGTGCTTACAGGTACAAAACTTGCCAAAATGATGCCAGGGTAATGATGGGGTGTTGCTAGGCAGTACAGGGTGGTTGCTCATTGGCTCAAATAAAAAAGAGCCAACTTCAAAGTCCTCTAAATATTATGATCTCTGAACATGGATCTTTTTATTGTCCGGCCAGGTGAAAAGTTTCATACTTACAGTTGATATACTTACTTATAGTTACAGTATGAGTCATGCTGTTGTGTACAGATTCCCAAGATTCAATCTGTCTGCCTGCAACCGTCTACAGTATTTGTCTGACCAATCTCCTCTCTCCAGGTAAATAGAAAGGAGCGGACCTTCTCTGCTCCTCCTTGAAGTGGGTAAAAATGCCCAAACACAGGAATTTGCCTCCTCCTGTATTAGTGCAAATATTTCTGAAAGGCACCTATTGTCCTCATTATAACTCTCCTGGTGTGGTTTGACCAACATGGTTTTTCCTTATTGATTATCAGCATATCAGCATCGTTTCTCTCTGTCTGTTTCTCGCTGTCTAAGAGATACTACCATGGAATCTTTCCCTGAGTTTGGGTCAATCCGTTTTGGTCCATGCACTTCCTCTGTCCCATGCGAACAGCAGCAGAGTTCTCATGTCTTTGTCCAGGAAGCTCAGCAGAATCACTTGCACTCTGTGGTTAAGTCTGACTCATCAGCAACATGAGGAGTGGATATTGCATGCAGCTACCAACACAAATTAGTTCTTGCATCCATATTGTTATCCACCATGTCTGTGCAATATTTCAATATCTCTGTTTCCATCCACTATTTTTTATCAATTTTTGGGATATCACATAAAAAAACCTCTGGATGAAAATGCAAAGATGTGCATAAAAACTTGTCCACACAATTGAGTCCGATAATTTGTTTTCATTCGATAAAACATGTGCATAAACAATGATGGAAACACATTTACCAAATAAATTCCTCCTGCGCATCAAAAAAGTCTTGCCTTAACAGATCATGTGGTCATGCAACCACCATATCAAATGTTAATTTACTTATTTTGAAATGTCTGAGCAAAAGTCGGTCATCAAAATGATTTGGTATAATCACCTCCCATAACTGCCTCACACTATTGCCCTCCAAAACATCAGGCATTCGAATGCAAAATAACAAGACAGTGTTTGTTATTGTGTTTCGTCTGTTGCAAGTCATTTATTATGTAGGAAAAAGGGCCATAGACTATAAGCAACTTTTGGTTGGTTGCAAAACTGGTTGCAGCAACTTTCATTTTTATTATTGATGCTTGTGCCAGTTTCCCAGAAATTGTTGATTTTGTTCGTTTGAATCCATGGAATGGAAAATTTATTTGCAAATGTTTTATGTGATATTCTAATTTTGTGCATAAGTTAAATTCAGGAAACATAGCTAATGACTCTTGGGTTTTTACCATCTTCTCAGCTAAAATGGAAATGAGTTCAGTAATAATTTCATACAATTTGAGTTTCTACTGTATGTATGCAGAAAAGTTCACAAGTGAAATATAGGCCTATATTTGTTACTCATAAGCAATAAAAACCTGTGTAGAATCACGTAGTTAGTCTATTTCTAATATTTTATATTTTTACAATGTGCCATGTTCGCATTGCTGTGAACTTTAATTATGATTAATCATTTTCCCCCCTTGAAAACGTTTGTACACATATTTCACACACAAATACATGCCCATGCACATGTAACCCAGTATTTGTTCATGCTGGGCATTTGTTCTTTCTGACTCAAGCCCTACCCTAAGCATAGGTGATCAGTTCTCATATTTTAAAGGGGTCATATGATGCGATTTCAAGTTTTCCTTTCTCTTTGGAGTGTTACAAGCTGTTCGTGAATAGATAAGATCCCTAAAGTTGCAAAGACTAAAGTCTCAAACCCAAAGAGATATTATTTATAAAAGTTAAGACTCGTCCACACCCTCCAAAAACGCCTCGTTTAAACACGCCCCCACATGTCTACGTCACTGTGTGGGAAGATTTGCATATACACAATAAATGAAGGCGTAACTTTGATTCTCACTGTAGTATTTTTGCTGCCGCCGCCATGTCATGGAGAAGCTGTGTGTTTCATTGTGTGTCATCAGCAAAAAACACCCGTACCTTGCGCCTATCTACTTGTTGTGTCTCTTGCTAGGTCCACCAGTGCCCTTCTCCAAAAGATGTAGTCTGTGGAGAAATGCTAGAGAATCATCGCTTGGGAGCCGAAAAACGGTAGGCTCACCCAAATATGCAGGCGGCAGTGACTATGTGCACGGGGTGGTGTACAACTCAAAGTTTTTACGGAGGCTAGGAACCTGTTTCCTGGGAGAGAAGCCGCCGTTGTTCTGGTTTCAATTCAGTTCCCGTTTCCCCTTCGTCGCCATGCTGTGACCCTATCACGTCTATGATGCTGACAATAATGCTGACTCACAGCCTGTAAGTGCGTTTTTTATATCTAAAGAATTTGTCCCTGACGATTCAAACGCGAGTTTTGAGCAGTGTAGTAGCGCTTGTTGTTTGTCATTTCTCTTGGCACAAATGCAGATATGGTTTTATGTTTACGAGGCGCAATACGCATTGCAATGCGTAAAAAGACAGTATAAGTAATAGTGTGTCCTCGACTAAGGATTTTTCTGGTCAACTAGTAGTCGTTCATTTGAAGCATTAATCGACTAATCGCACATTTATAAATAAACCATTTAAATCATAATAATGAGCCTTTAACTGCCTACATTCACACATAAAGCTTTTTGCCAAGCCCCGCACCGGCAGAAGTAATGATTATGAATTTGTCAGGGAAAAACAGTAAGGAGACTGCTTTAACATTTTAATAATTTGATAAACTATTGCTTTCTTTGTTTTCAGCTTCAGAGATGAGGTCGGCGACACCGCCTCGTCATCTCCGCAGTAGTGATGCGCCTTTATGCATATTTCATACGGATTACATAATCTGAGAATATATGTTTTCCATTTGAATTGGTTCATTTTAAAGTCGAACATTTATAGATATAGATATATTTTTAATGTCTGTAAGGTAAAGATATACACGGTGTTTCGCGCTCAAGTTCACAGACCGAGATGGCAGAAAGCACATCCCGTTTGCTTTCACATAAGCAAGGATGTAATTTAGTGCTAACACAAAAACCCTGTAGAGTGCCTTTTAAACGTTTCGAAGATGTATTACTCTTATCTGTATGACTAAAAATGAGGGAGTATTTTAAGAGCAATTGAGCGCACCGGCGCCTCCATCTGTCCTGCAGTGAGCGTGTTACTGTTCAGCTTCCACGCTCCGCACAAACACGTGAACTGCGCACTTCTTTCTAGGCTAGCATTGGATTGAGCTGCCATGTAAAGTTGCTAATACTTACAAATTTCAGATGATAAGCCATATTTGAGGTCGATGAATGATAAGCGAGCGTTTGGATGTCCTGCCCGATCTACTGTATTACCGTAGACTAGCCGTTAACGATCTGTTAGTCACAGACTGCGTGAAATCGCCTGTGGATTTTTTTTTCTGCGACTAATAAAATTTTGGTCAACCAAGCCTCTTCTGGTCGACTAATCGGCTTAGTCGACTATTGGGGGCAGCCCTAATAAGTTATTATAATCAATAATTATTTCCCCACTGGATTCAACAAATGCCTCATTTATAATGGTTTTTAATGTTTTTGTCTCGTCGCAACGGGACACGGTAAAATTACAAACTATAACGAGTAAACCTCTCACACAAAATAAAAAAAAAAAACACATCACAGTATTGATGGGCTATAACATTTCCCGTCACAAACCGCTTGAGGATATTCGTGGACCCCAATCCTGTTCCACTCGGCCTCTGTATAGGGCTGGTACTCACAGCACCCTACTTTTCAGACCGATGAGCTTTGTAATAACTCGACGCCAGAAAATTCAAAAGTCGGGCATAGAGGCGAACAATATGTACATATGTGGAAATAAGGTGTTTTTTTAACCTTAAACCGCATAAACACATTTCACTACACCAAATACACAAAATAATGTTATTTTTTAGCAACGTCATATGACCCCTTTAAGATCATAGGATCAAACTCATGCATTTTCTCACTCCATGTTTAGTATCCCATTAATATCTTCCTAACAACACATTTCATCTACATGACTCAATCTGTAATGGAATGCAAGCAGCATCCTCAGGCAAAGTAGCAGGATGCAAATGTTAGATGAGAGCTGGGAGATGGTGTCTTCACCATCTGCGTCCACTTGGTGATCCAACTGCCAGTAATGGATCAATACCAGCCATTTACCCTAAGTGAAGCAGATCAGACTGAGCAGTGCACAGCAAGCTAGCTCTTATTTCATTAGCTCTTGCTGTCTTACCTCACCCTGAATCTGTGTGGCTGCGAGAGCCACACAACAGATCAACTGCTGAATCACTCTGAGGATGAATTGTAAGGATTAAAACCAACAAAACAAGTATGCATGCTTCTTTAATCTGGATGTATTTAGTGTTACGTTTCCTCCCTTGTGATCACACTAATGTTTTGCCTGTCTTTCAGGAAATTTCTGACATCAGTCATCATCTGTAGCCTACTGACTAGGTGACTTTGGTTGATCTGAATGATCTACATTTCACCAGTATTTGTGGGATAGAACAGCATCAAACGCTTCAACATATGTGTCCCTGGACCACCAAACCAGTCATAAGTTGCACAGGTATATTTGTAGCAATAGCCAAAAACACATTGTATGGGTCAAAATTATCAATTTTTCTTATATGCCAAAAATCAAGTAAAGATCATGTTTTCTACCGTAAATATTCTACATTTGCAATTTTGCTTTAATAATTTAGGCATTCTAATGAAGGCTTCATTTTGACAACTTTAAAGGTGATTTTCTCAGTATTTTGATCTTTTTCTGCACCCTCAGATTCCAGATTTTCAAATAGTTGTATCTCAGCCAAATATTGTCCAGTCCTGACAAACCATACATCAATGGAAAGCTTATTTATTCAGATGCATAAATTAACCCTTATGACTGGTTTTGTGGTCCAGGGTCACATATAGGCCTATTCAGGTTTGTCTCCCTCTAGTGAATGTAAACTACACATTGCTTTAAATTGCATTAAAGGTAATTAAACAACTCTCACTGGATTACACACTGAACATTAAAACCTGGTATTACTGATGCAACTAAACAAAACTGAAATTTTGGTTTCGTTACAATATTACTTATATAACAATAATAGTCCGTATGGAGTATTTAAAATATACTGCACAAGCAATCATTTCTAACGTATATTTCTGAATTAAACATGTCCACCTTACTGTTTAACAACCGCTTCCAGTCAATAAATTCCAAATTGCTTATAACATTATACTACATTGTTCAAAAGGTACATTTCTGCCCTCTTGTGTTAGACACTAAAAAACTATTTTAATGTAGTGTCCTTCACCAGTAGTTGCCACTGCTTTGGGAACATATACAAGAACATATTTATAGTCCATTAGGCGCTCTACCAAACAGCTGTTGAATTCAGAAACACCTTCTGTAATATTTACCATTCTCTTTCTATAGCAGTAATATTATGCTAATATGTGGTTCAGTATTAAGCATATGCATTATTCATGTGCTGAGCTGTTATGTTGCATTATATAGTTCACATCCCCTTCCTTTCACAGCATATAAAGCAGGACATTTCTTCCATTGAGTTTTACGATCATAATTTCATTATAATTAATCCATGCAAACACAAATCAGCCAACCTGTAATATTAATTGTAAACTAGCATACAATTACAGAGACAGTCTAAGACTTGACCAGTAATTTTATTTCCTGCAGGTTTTCCCTCTCATTTCAAACAAGTGTAAATTATATAACTAGATTGAGTGAAGCTGGTATGTCCACAACAAACATAATGGTTTATATATTATACAACACCTTGTGGACCCGTTTGAAATCCTGTTGAAATTAAAACCAATAAGGCGCTGAACAGAGAACACATCACAACTCGAGACCACAGAATGTTTTCCCCCTCAGTTTTATTATATGAAAATGTACAGAGAGATTTTAACGGTAGGACTTCTGGTAGCGGGCGCGAGCTCCAGGTCCACCAAACTTCTTGGACTCGCAGCGGCGGGGATCAGCGACCAGCAGGGTCCTATCGTACTGAATCAAGATATCCTTGATCTCTTTCTTGGAGGCCTCATCCACGTCTGGGAAAAGCAAAAAAATAGGAAAATTATTGCAGTTGCTTACACGTCGGTCTTTAACATCATAACCACAATGATCCATGCTTACATTTCTGATAATAGGCAACCAGGGCTTTAGAGATGGCCTGACGGATGGCTGCAAGAAGAATAAAACGGGTTAATGTCAGAACAGAAGTATTTATACACTGTGGTCTTGAGGAAGAATCGAACCATGTATTGTTTACTAATTATTACATACAATGACTTTTATGATAGCAAACAATCTAAAGCAAATGGCTTATACATCTACGTTACTAACCGTAAATTTGTGCGACGTGTCCACCACCCTTCACGCGAACTCTGATGTCAACACCAGCAAAGCGCTCCTTGCCCAACAGCAGAAGAGGCTCCAGCAGCTAAAGGAGACAAAAAACATATTCTTTTAGTAAACTTATGAACAAAATCTCACATGCAGCTGAAGGACTCCATCCTGATGAATGGAGTAAGTCAGGTACATACAATCACTACATAAAGTCAGGTCACTGTTGTGTGGCCTACATCCGAGTGGAACAACTTCACGAACAAAAGAAGAAAAAAAATTGTAGGGCGGGACTTTTGTCCATCAGGAACTGATTGGATCTGGTGCATGTCACCCACTGAAGAGATGTTTTTAATAAAAATCATCAAAAATTAGAACGGTCTATTTTGCTTTCAATGTGACTTTTAAAAGAGCAGTT
Organism: Sinocyclocheilus anophthalmus; assembly: GCA_018155175.1. Classification (NCBI taxonomy): domain Eukaryota; kingdom Metazoa; phylum Chordata; class Actinopteri; order Cypriniformes; family Cyprinidae; genus Sinocyclocheilus; species Sinocyclocheilus anophthalmus. The sequence goes on from JADLZN010002962.1 coordinate 323,413, forward strand.
CACAAAACATTTCCTCATACTCATGCCTGTAATATGACTTTCTTCTGCAGAGTACAAAAGTATAATTTTATTAAATGTCATTCTCTGAATTGTTCCAAAAAGGACACAAAACCAACATAAAATATGAACGAGGTCCATGCAACCTATGCACTATATTCAAAGTCTTTTGACGTCTGACAAACAGGACAAATTATATTTAAGTTACATTTTAAGAAAGATATTCACTGATAAATTTGCCCTCCAGTGGGTTGTTAAACTTTGCCACCAGGTTAAATCATACAGTTTGAATTAAACTAGACCTAAATTAAACTAGACCACTTTTGCTAACTGAATCAATACATTAAAAAGTGGCAAATTACCTACCATTCCTGTAATGAACACAGCAAGTGCTCTGGAGGATGTTAAAGGGGTCATATGATGTTGCTAAAAAGAACATTATGTTGTGTATTTGGTGTAATGAAATGTGTTTATGCGGTTTAAGGTAATAAAAAAACACATTATTTTCCACATACTGTACATTATTGTTTCTCCTCTATGCCCCGCCTTTCTGAAACGCGTCGATTTTTACAAAGCTCATCGATCTGAAAAGCGCAGTGCGTTGTGATTGGCCGAATACCTCAAGCGTGTGACGGAAATGTTACGCCCCTTAACATAATGTGATGTCTGCGGCAACCACATGTGACGACCCCGGGCTGGACTCCGCTTCGTCCACGGTGAAAGCCGATCCGGCGATCGAAAGCGCGAAGTTGATGTATTTCCTCAGCTACCATCACGGATCAGCTCCAGGCATGACGAAGAGGCTTAGCGTCCTTCTTTTGGCAGACCAAACAAAGTAGTTTCGCTTTCCCACATGAAACACACAGTGCCTTCACGACATGGCGGCGGCAGCAACAATACTACAGCGAGAATAAAAGTTACTACTCTTTCTTTGCGTGAACATTTGGGCGGCGTTATGCAAATCTTCCCACATAGTGATGTAGACATGTGGGGGCGTGTTAGAACGAGCCGTTTTAGGTAGGCGTGGCTGACTCTTAACTTTTATAAAGAATATCTTTTTGTGTTTGAGACTTTAGTCTTTGCAATTTACAGATCTTCTTTATGCACCAAGAGCTTGTAACACTCCAAAGAGAAAGGAAAAATTGAAATCGCATCATATGACCCCTTTAAGCTTTTCATAAGCTTAAACTGTTGTGTGTTTCTTAGAAAAAGCTACCATATTGCGTCAAAATGAAAACTGACAGCACCAATCCTCATTCATTTTTATTATAATGAAAGCAGCAATATGAATACTTTAAAAACACAAATTTTGCTTTCCACAGAAGAATAACAATCTCAGTTAATGTGTGAATACTCAACTAGAGATCTGAGCGAATATGTATTTTCTGTAATAAATGTACCTTGTACTGCAGAGTGGCAGGCTCAATCATCTCAAGAGGTCTTCCATTGACTTTAATAAGTCCATTTCCCCTCTTGCAGTGGGCAACAGCAGTGGCTGTTTTCTGTTGATAGTGAAGAAACGCAGATCAGCCAACGCATCTCCATAAATCAGAAACAATATTTGATATTTGTGCTGTCACACAATTTAAGCTAACTTACATAGGATACACTATTAAGAGGTTTCTTTACAAGATACTGACCAAATTAACTTGCTCCCTAACTATACTGTATAGTGATAGTCTTCAATCTTGGTACTGGAAAACATTATCCAAGAGAGTTGAATCAGATGTGACAAATAATGGAGACCCAAAGTGTGCAGTACTGAGGTACTTATGACCAGGATTGGGAACCATTGCTATAACGTTACCAGACACAAGTACAGGCTAACAGTTAGCATTACAGACAAGAGGACTATCTCCAATATATTTATCAATATCAACTATTTCGCAACAGAAAGCACGGAGATCAGATGCAAAAGCTACCGTTTCATATGAATTAAAGCTGTACACATAAGCATTGTACTGTCCCACGTGTCAAAAACAGCCTTTACCAAACACAATATTCACCACTCACAGTTAATCTGAACGAAACACTGGCTTATTGTACATGTTGCGTAGTTTAAAAGCACATGCAGTTGTTCATGACATCTAAATGTTACGTTTATAACATAAACTACATAAAAACCTTAGCATCGCAGTAATTCTACAACTGCATAACGTTACCTCTGTTAGCATAGCCGGCTATCACTGCCGTGCGAGAGCACATGAGAAACATACAGCCTACTCACTTTACGTCCAAAAACCTGGACAGACTGTAGAGGACCTTTCGCTGGCATGGTTCTGGAATAAAAACCGAACAATAATCGTTTAATTTAAGCATAATTTATCTTTAAATGAGTATATTAGGGAGAAAGCACTTGAGGGACGAACCTTTCGGTGCGCGAGCGCTGTTCGGAGAGGCCGCACAAGGGTTTCCCGAGCGCAAAAGCAGGGGCGCTGTCGTAAACACATCCGCGAGAGAGTGTTTACGACAGTTGAAGCTGCTAAAGATTCGTTTTAAAATAAATTCTTAACACTTCACAATATTACAAACAACAAATACTCACGTAAGTGTATAAATCAACTAGGATTTAGAGATTTTATTCGCAACACAATTATTAATCCTTCCCGTTTTGAAGCAAACATAGCCTGTCTATTCACAGAAATGTCAATAGATGGGTTGAAATAGATGTCAAAAAGAGATCTAATCATTCGCATTACTATACTTATTATGTATTACATCACTGTTATCAAAAAAAAAATGCTCTGAAATGTACTATACTCTGAAGTTTGACCTCTAGCAATTTGTCAGAAATTGGGCTCAAGTTTACCGAACAGCGAATGCTCTCTGAATTAAATAATTATCCAATTAAAATCTGAAATCAGTGTTTAAAAGAGAGAGAAAAAAACAGTTAAAAAAAAGACCACTTTTGATATGATAAAGACTTATTTTTTTTATTCCACATGAAAAATAATAAACCTCATCACAAGATGGCGCTCTGTTACAAGAATCACTCGATTAGAGTAGAAGGAGGTCTGTCAGACTTGGGTCATACATTTAATGATTTTTGATAACTTAAAGGGGGGTGCTATTATGCTTTTTCACTTTTTCAACTTTAGTTAGTCTGTAATGTTGCTGTTTGAGCATAAAAAAGATCTGCAAAGTTACAAAGCTCAAAGTCCACTTCAAAAGGAGATATTTTATTTAACAGAAATCACTTTTCAAAAACTACAACGAACGACTCGTTTGGACTACAACGCATATTTTCTGGGATTTGTGATATCACAAATACCGACGAATGGGACGAGACCTGGTTGAGCTGCACTAGAGAAGGCAACGAGTGTTCTCACTATGTCGGAGACACGCTAGCTTTCCCAAGGCAAGCGAACTTAGAGTGTTTACAATCATCCGGGTTTAAATCGCGCTCAAATTGATTTGATTTTGACACAATATTTACACTGACGCTCGCAGGCGGCTATGGTAAGGGGCAGGACATTTCTCGACCAGGCGCCGAGTGCTGCTAATCACAACACACACTGGTCCAGGTAACCAATCACAACACACACTGGCCCAACTAACCAATCACAAAACACAATGGCCCAGCTAACCAATCACAGCACAACTGGCCCAGCTAACCACTCACAACACACACCGGCCCAGCTAACCAAACACAACACACACACTGGCCCAGCTAACCAATCAAAACACACACTGGCCCAGCTAACCAAACACAACACACACACTGGCCCAGCTAACCAATCAAAACACACACTGGCCCAGCTAACCAAACACAACACACACACTGGCCCAGCTAACCAATCAAAACACACACTGGCCCAGCTAACCAAACACAACACACACACTGGCCCAGCTAACCAATCAAAACACACACTGGCCCAGCTAACCAAACACAACACACACACTGGCCCAGCTAACCAATCAAGCACACACTGGCCCAGCTAACCAATCAAAGCACACACTGGCCCAGCCAACCAATCAAAGCACACACTGGCCCAGCCAACCAATCACTACACACACTGGCCCAGCTAACCAATCACAACTCACAGCACACACTGGCCCAGCTAACCAATTATAGCACACACTGGCCCAGCTAACCAATAACACACACACACGGGCCAGCTAAACCAATACAGAACACACTGGCCCAGCATAACCACTAACCTCACACACCTGGCCAAGCGAACCAATCACAACCACACTGGCCCCAGCTAACCAACTCACAACACCCACTGGCCCAGCTAACCAATCACATCACACACTGGCCCAGCTAACCAATCACAAAACACACTGGCCCAGCTAACCAATCACAACACACAATGGCCCAGCTAACCAATCACATCACACACTGGCCCAGATAACCAATCACAACACACATTGGCCCAGCTAACCAATCACAACACACACCCCCCCAAACCCTGGGGGGGGCCCAGCTAACCAATCACCTCACACACTGGCCCAGCTAACCAATCACAACACACACTGGTCCACCTAACCAATCACAGCACATTTTGTATTTCAGAAGGCGGGCCTTCATTTGATACAGGAAATATTCGAGCCATTCATGCCAGACTGGGGAGAGAGGTGTTGTAATAATGTGAAAAATAATGTGACAAATATGTGGGTTGCGAACAAACGAGTGAGAGCATGTTCTAGTACACCCCCAAATCAAAATCAAGACTTTGTAAAAGAGCATAATATTTTTTTTTTTTTGGAGCCCTTTAAGTTAAGAAACTATTTAAAAGCATTATAAAAGTACCCTTAACCCCTTTATTCTGTTTGATAGCCCAGGGGTTAATAGCTTCTCTAATTTAATTCACACAGTAGTGTTAAGATGCACTTCAGTAAGTTTCCCTTAAACAGTAGCAGCATTAATAGTATGGATACACCCTTGTGAAAAAGAAGTGCACTTAAATGTATTGAATGTGTACTTGTAGTGTTCTTTAAATACTTTTTAAGTACATTTATAAAAGACTGAACTTGCAGATAATCTATTAAATAAAAGGCCACAAAATAGTCTGTACTACTTAAAGGAGGGACACTTTCTATGATTTCTATCCTTAACAATGTTAGTACACTTTAAAAAAGTAACAAATTAAATAAAAAAAGATTCCTGTAAAGTAAAATTTTAAATCATTGTTTTAGTAATTGTTTACCATGCTTTTGATGGGTTGAAAGACATAAAACACAAAATTACTTGATTTGCAGTTGCTAACTAGCATGTTACGAATAACTAATAAATTATTAATAAACTAATAATTAAATATGAATATTGCCGTTAATATATTGTAAATGTACTAATTTCAACATCTTCTTACAAATGTGGATTGTGTTCATCATTAAATACATGATATACAAGTATCAATTAAAAATGACATTAAAGTATATTTGAGTTTACCATAAATAATTGTGGCAGCACATTTTAACCATATTTTAAATTGCAAGACAATAGAAGTAATTATTAAATTACATATGAAGATGTACTTAAGTCCTACTTAAGTGGGCAAAAGAAAAAGCACCTTGGGTTTCAGGTTAGTGCTTAATAGAAATGTAATTAACTTTAATTGCAATTAACATGCATTACATTCAGTTCACACTTAAGTATTATTTTAAAGTATATTATTTCTGCAATAAATGCTCTTTTTAAAATTATGCTAAAGTGCACTTTGTTACAAGTGAAGTTGCATTTTTTGAAAAGTGTTAACTTTGTGTAAACCAGATGGATACAGCTTCATTATGCCTACTGGATTTTGTTTAGGCAAATTTTATAAGAATTTTAAGAAAAGAAGAGGTTAATCTCAAATGTACACTGATTATCTTTTCACATACATAACTGGGGTATCTAGTAGAACCCCAACATATATTTTTCAGATATGAAAGCTGTTCTCTCTCTCTGTGTGTGTGTGTGTGTGTGTGTGTGTGCACTACTGTCTTGACAGACAAAAGCAAAGTGGATCTAATTAACAGTCAGAGAGAACTGGAAGGCCCAGAAGCACAACAACAAGACAAGAAGACATCAGAGTCTTCAGACTGAGAAACGGATGTCTTTCAGGTACTCAACCGGCAGCTTCATTGATCAGTAACACACCAAACACCAGTTTCATCTGTAACAGTGAACTGACTCTGAGACGCTGACCAATTAGTCAGACTTTCAAAGGGATATGAAAGTTTGAAGAATTGAGCTGTTGTATGAACAGTTCTGATGGTCATCTATTTATCTATCTATCTCCTACACCGCATCTTCCTACGTTCGCACCTTCCTTTAGCTCTCCAACCGCTAATTACACAAACACCAAAGGTGCAGAGTCAGGATGCATTTTGTCATCCCATCTTTCTCCCTCCTCCTTAACGCCCTCTGTTAGCAACGGTGCTTTGAAGAGGGTTGTGAGATTTGCATTTCACACTTACTCACGGTACCTTTTGCCCTGTTTATGCTGAGGTGTGTTTGTGAGATGTGGAACAATAAGCAAAGGATGTTAATTAGTGGAGAAGGGAGTGTGTGTGAGAGGGCTAGCTGAACAGTAGCAGTAGCCAGGCAGATGTTGGGTCTATTGTGGGGGAAATGGAGCTGACTTGGGCAACACGCTGCTGTTTGTTTTGCGATGAGATAATGAGGACTCATGCCAAAGCACTTTTATACCAGCCTGTCACTATCCAGCACACAAACACTCACCCAGGGTCTTCCTTTCACTCCCTCTTTGGCTATAACACACTCAACAGATGTGTCATCACAACTTTGGCACTTCAGGTGTGAATGTGGTGAATATGGTTTCATTTCAAAGCTCATGTGTAAAATCTTTCTTGCTCAGAGTATAATATGGGCTAACTTGCAGCGTGGATCATATTTAGCTTGTTCATATGATACATACATTGCTATAAAATGCAGGTCTGGTTTGCTCATTATGGTGCTTGTTAATAACACCTCTTTTGATCACTGAAGTGTACCATCGTAAAGTCTGGTTTGATCGTTCCTCTTGATGGTGATTGCTTTAGTAGGTTAGTTCCTCTCAGAGATCTATGAAGCTCATTCAAAACAGCCACCATTTGTATCCAAACCCCTTTTGTTTTGGTAATTCACTCTGCAGTGTCTAAACCAGTAGATCAAAACACTCTTTTGCAAGTTCACATTTTCATGTTATAGGAAAATGATGCTTGATGAAGAGTTTTGGCTAATAGACAAACTCAAGCGCTAGACATGATTTGGGCTCTAAGTTTCATCCCTGGAATATATGAATGGAAGTTAATTAGATAGAAATCTGAGAAATGGAGGAGGAGTTGGGCTGGTGGTGGAATGCTGGAAGAATTGCCACATGTAGATGTCCTTCTGTTGGTTTTGATAAAATTACATGAACTACTAAAGGAATGTTAATGGATGCTAATGGAATCCCTGCTTGAAAAGGTGATTTGCTGGTCTTATCTGGTTTAGGATGGTCTTGCTGGTCTTCCAGCTTTTCCCAAGATGTTTTACTGTTCAACTAGATGGTCATCGGCTGGAGTGCCCAAAAACTTTATAAAATCTACAAAACAAGACTAGCTTAACTAGCTTGGCTAGTCTGGGAGACCATCTAGTATGGTTTAAGCCAGGCTCTCCTAATTTGGAATCCGTCCTAAATTGATCAAATAAGAATATTATTTGGGGATTGATTATTTGGGCTTTTTTTTGGATAATGATCAAAATTGATCTTGATTTGATATTGATAATTTTAGTGTATCCAATTGTATGTTATTTTGATTCTTAGCATTTTCTGGTACAATTTTATATTTGGTACCATCAAGATTAGTTCCAAATTTTTGAATCAAGGATTCTGTTGAGAGCTCAGGCTTGTTCCACATAGGGCATTGAGTTTTCTTTGTTTTTGGTGGAAAGAGACAAGGCTGGAAAAAGAGAGCATTACTATAAAAGAAACAGTGCCAAAACTCACAGATTTGTCTTTATTTATGTGTAGTCAGACATTGAGATCAAGTTATTGACCCAGTGTGAGTTAGTCATGCTCACTGTGGCCAGCATTGACTCATTCTCTATGCATTTAGCCCAGACTTGAACTAAAAGGGAATTAGTCCCACTAAAAAAACCCTGCTGGACCTTTAGTCTTTAAAAACAGCACACTGTTTCTCACACGTTCTGTAAAATCTCTTTCCTCTCATTAAATTTGGCTGAGGTTAAAACGGCTGCTTGGCTCCACACTAAGCTGATCAGGATATAGAGTTACTTGGAGTAGATTGTACTGGGTAGGAGTAGGGCTACCCAGTACAATGGTACAGACATAGAAACGAAGAGACTGGCATAAACTTTTGCATTGGAAAACACTTTCCCCTTTCCTTCATAAAGTGTAGAAATCAGATTTATTTAGTTTTATTCTCATTCTTTCACCTTTCATGCTCTCAGGGGGTCAGAGTTAGTATTAGTATATGAGTGAACGTGGCCTTGGAAGGTGTTTGAAGCAGGTCAGGGCAGGTGAGATGTCACGGGTTGAAAGGTGAGAGTCAGCTCCTCTACAAAACCCACAACCGATACCTGATCTTCAGTTCACAGGGCGTATGATTCTGTTCCCTTGGGACGGGAGGCTGAGTGATCTAAACACACACATCTCAGTGAGGTCAACTGGATTCTAATACAACGTCTAAACAGACATACAATGCCACACTCAACAAAAGAAAAAAACACAACTGAGACCTAAAGTCTAGCAACCTTTGCCCAGTATGGTCAGATATAGGGAAGTTTTGAAGTGGGGGAAGGGAGCTTATGAATATTCATTAGCCTATGCTCAAATATTTGAATACATTTTGTACTTCAATGTGTCAATGCACTTTACAGTAAAACCTTTCATTTTACTTTATTACAAAGTGCACATTTTAAGTGTGTTTGAAAACATAATCATGAAAGTGTGCTCTCGTTAAGTGGCTTTTTATTTCAGTAATATATTATCTACAAGTACAGTTTGTTCCTAAGATTTGAAGTACACTACAAATATACATTCAATACATACAATCAAGCTCACATCTTTCCCTTTTGGTTACATCAGAACATACAAAAACATGATTTGCTACTTGCTAATCAGTGTCTGGTGGTGTTAGAGGGAGGGACATTCTCATAACATTGGAATAAAATGTAGATATGCTAATGTCATCTATATTATTGAACCATTTTCTTTCTCTGTTTTGTCAGCCTTTAGGTATACAGTAGCACATAGGACCTCTTTTCATTGTATACTGCCTTGGGTCATCCAATCACAAGTGGTCAGCCAAGACACATCACTGTTTACACCTGGTAGTAACATGCGTCTCAAATATGTGTCCTGTGAATACTTGTGATCGGATTTCGCCAAGTGTAGGGTTTCATGGTTCCATACATCACACACCTCGTCACTCTATCTTTGCATACAGCATAGTTGTGTCGTTTACTTAGAGGCCAACATTAAATATTTTTGGAAAGCTGACGTAGGCCTACTGTGATGTGATTTTCTGTAATCCATGTAAATCTATTTTAAAAAGCATTTTGGTAAATCTTTTATGATTAATTTGTATGCAGTGTTTATGCTGCTTTTATCTCATACTATTAGGAAACAACTTTTTTTTAATGAACTAGTGAGGGAAATAAAATGGTGATTAAAAATGAGGAAATATTTTTGAAATTTTGTCAGGTAGGGGTATACTACATTTGAATCAATTTGCAATTGTTAAAATAAGTATGTTCCATATAGTATTAATATGGGTAGTATGAATGAAATTCAGGCATACTATGATAATCAGTGCTGTTAAAGGGTTAGTTCACCCAAAAATGAAAATTCTGTCATTAATTACTCACCCTCGTGTTGTCCGAAACCCGTAAGACCTTCGTTCATCTTCGGAACACAATTTAAGATATTTTTGATGACATCTGAGGGCTCTCTGATCCTCCCATAGACAGCAAGGTAACTACCACGTTCAAGGTCCACATTTTCTTCTCTACTGCGTTCACGACAGTTCGAACAAAACGAGGGTGAGTAATTAATGACAGAATTTTCATTTTTGGGTGAACTAACCCTTTAATATTCACATGATTTACCAGCATCAGTTATGTCGCTTCACTGCCATTTATAAATTCTCTCCCATGGCCTTGTGGGATGTGCATTTCAGAATCCGAAGTAGTAGATCATCCAGCTACTTTTCACCTGAATACTATGAATTCGGACATACTACTCTTTTGGCATACTGTTGTTTGCATACTATCGATTTCGATTTCAGATGCACTGTCAGTTTCTGGAGGGCCACAGCTTCAACCTTCAAACCCACCTGATCCAGCTAATCAAGTCCTTCAGACTTACTTGAAAACTACAGGTATGTGTGTTTGATCAGAACGCATTTTCTTTTAAATCTATACCTACATGGATTGGCACTATGGATTTTACACTACAATATAATGTGGTCAAATGCGTTTTTTTTACAACATTTGAATATATGGTTTGACTGATCCAATCACACAACATTTTGGACCAAAATGTTACAGTATAAACAGTATCATAGATGGCTTCCATACTAAAATAGAAAAAAAAAGGAACTATCTTTTAGGAACTATTTACTGAAAGGTTCTTTGGGAAACCAAAAATGGTTCTTCAATAGCATCACTGCAAAAGCCAATATTATGAAAGCATTATTTTTAAGTGTGTATGAGATGAGATCTGTGGATGAGGTGGTTGCAGAAACAACACCTATTCATGACTGAAACCATAACATACTCGTCTGTCTGTGCCATGTTATAGGACAATGTATAGATGGAAGGAAAGTGTGTGGCTGGGGGGTTTCAAGGAGGTGTTAAAAATAATGACATATCCAGGTCTGCTGGCAACACTCTGCCCTGTAATTTTAATGGTTCTGTGCTGGTCATGTCAAGAGGAGTACACGAACCAATCCCTTGCTCTCCGGGGAGTAATTACTCCAGAAACCCCCTCATACAGAGAACAATGCAGTCATCACACACTCACACAGCCAAGGTCAAAAACAAAACCTCACACACATACACACACTTACATTCCTTCAGCAAGGGATGGGAGCGTGACAATCGGGAAACAACGGCTGTTAGTTACAGAAAATGAATTAGGACTTGGGCTGGGGAGCGGAGAGCAGAAGACAGGGGTAGAGGAAGTGCTGGGATTACTAGCTGCACTGCAGAGTGAGTAGAGGGCAGCTTTCACCCAGTAAACTGCCCAAATTTATAAGACCTCTGGGGCCGTGTTGATACCCCATCCCTGCCCTGCACCTCCAGAACTGCTGATTTAAAAATAATCTTAAATCAATGACTGACAGGCATCAGAAATACCACAGCCAGGTCAGGGAACTCACTAACTCCAGCTCCGCATTCCACATGTGTGTTGTTTTTAAATATTTTAGATCAAATAAAATCAAATCGTATTCAAAAACGCTAATCTATAAAACACAATGAATTTGTATTCTGAAGAAAACAAAGCAAATTTGCATGAATTTGTACAATCCATTCATACATTTTTTGTACAATCTGCTTATGCCCCTGCTTATGGTTTTGCTTATTTTGCTTAATAAAAACATACGTTTCCATACAAATAACATTGTAGATGTTCATACAAAATCATCATCACCACCACCTTATTACCCTAAGTTAAAAATAGCCCATTCATATCTCATACTTTCGTCAACAAGATTACTGACCATTAAGGGTTCATTAACAAATGTTATTATTATTATTATTGTTGTTTATTATTACTTTTTTAACAATAAATCACATTTTCACCATTTCACCAAAGCAACTTAGAATCAGATTCCATTGAAGATATACATTTTATCATTTGCCAATATATACTAGTGACAATAAAATACGTGGGAGGGGGGGGGTGGGGACATAACCTTGGTGATGCCAGCAAAATGCCCTACTGTTTGAGAGACAACATCTACAAAATGTTAATTATTTTACCAAAATAAGAGGGATCATACAAAATGCATGTTATTTTTTATTTAGTACTGACCTGAATAAGATATGTCACATAAAATATGTTTACATATAGTCCAAAAGACAGAATAATAGCTGAATTTATAAAAATGAACCTGTTGTCAAAGAGCATTACTGAACAGTTAAACTGCCTGCTGTTTTTCAGAAAAAATCCTTCAGGTCCCACAAATTCTTCGGTTTTCCAGCATCTTTTGTGTATTTAAACCCTTTCCAACAATGACTGTATGATTTTGAGATCCATCTTGTCACACTGAGGACAACTGAGGGACTCATACACAACTATTACAAGTTTCAGATGCTCACTGATGCTCCCGAAGGACAAAAACGAGCATAAGAGACAGTGGGTGAAAACTTTTGAACAGAATGGAATTATTTTGCCTAAATATCATATTTTTTTTACATTTAGTACTGCACTTCAGAAGCTACATAAATACATACATGTTTCCCAGAAGACAAAATAAGTACAATTTATTTTACCCTGTTCTTCAAATTCAAAAAGTTTTCACCTCCAGGATCTTAATGCATCATTTTTCCTTCTGGAACATCAGTGAGTCCCTCAGTTGTCCTCAGTGTGAAAAGATGGATCTCAAAAATCATACAGTCATAGTTGGAAAGGGTTCAAATACACAAAAAAATGCTGAAAAACCAAAAGAATTATGGTGAGGATTACTTTGATTTTACTGAAGAACAGCGGGCAGTTTAACTGCTCAGGACAAATAAGGGACTCATGAACAACTATCACAAAAAAAAACAATCATCCAGGTTACACACAATATTAAGAATCAGGTGTATGTAAACTTTTGAACGGGGTTATGTTTATAAATTCAACTATTATTTTCTCTTGTTGACTATCTATATCTATAATGTCTTTCATGTGAAATATTTTATTCAGGTCAGTAATAAATAAAAAACATGCATTTTGTATGATCCATCTCTTATTTGATAAAATAATTAACATTTTGTAGATACTGCAAAGTGTATGTAAAATTTTGACCACAACTGTACATAAACCACATAATCAAATTAATAAATTTTTTGTGGTTGACAAAAAAATAAAATAAGCACTCTTTTTTTTAAATTTGGATCTTTTACTGGATGATGTCCCATACGTCTTAAATGTGCATGCTATTTAAATGTAGTCATACTTGAATATGACACAATCTCTATTACATTGTGCCAGAAAAACTTCCCATTCTCATTTTTCCACCAGCATTCGCTACTGTTGGGCTGATGTATTGGTTTGGACGGCTGCAGCCCATCCAGTTCCGGATGTGCTGCTGGGCCCACTCTGATCTCTACTGCTCCCGCTAGGCCTCTTTTACAGCAACAGGAAATGCTGCCTGCCATGGGGTCACGACCCACTCATTTTGACATATGCGTCAAGTGCAGCCCACCCTACCGGCATAGAAGGTTTCCGGTCCGTGCAAGGTGTGGAATGATAGTTAGGGAAGGAAACGGAGCTAAGACAGAAGAGAGAGGCAGAATATGAAGTGAGTGAACACATCTGTCAGACATCAGCTATGCAGCATCATCGCACACACTGCACCGGCTCACCTAGCAGAGCCTCAGCTGGCTTTAATACAGACGGTCCATAGAGACACTACTGTAAGATGCTCCACAGGCCAGACACACATTCAGAAACTCAGAGAAATCTGTGTCTGCTTAAATGGGCTCTACATTATGGTGGACAGAAGCAAAAATATGAGCTTTTATGGGTAATTATCTGGAACAAGATGAAGCAATTTATGGCTACATTATGCCACCAGTTGTAAACTACTAAACTTAAGAATACATTGAAAATAAATACATTTAAAAAACAAACTAACCAATAAATAAATGGATGGATAGACATAAGTTTCAATTTGAATTGATTTTATTATGTGAGAATTACGAGTATTGAGTAATATGAGTGAATGAAATAGCACACTTATGTGGAAAATCATGACAATGTCATTATACTACAATTTTTTGTATAATTTTTGACCAATCAGAAGCAAGTATTCCTGAGAGCCATGTAAGTGTCCTTAAAGGGATAGTTTTCCTAAAACTGAACATTTTGTCATAATTTGCTCAACTTTATGTTATTTCAATTCCATAAGACTTTGGTTCATCTTCAAAACAGAAATGATTTTTAATGAAACCTCAGAGGTTTGGGTTCATTTTGCAATGCTTTTAGGGATTTTTTTGCTTACCTGGGCTTTCAATGGAGAGACAGAAACTTCTTAGGTTTCATTAAAAATATCTTAATTTGTCTTTAGAAAATTAACCAAGGTCTTAATGGTTTGGAACAACATGAGAGAGAATAAATGATGACATAATTTTGGGTGAGCTATGCCTTTAACCAGCTTTCAGACTTCCAGACTACTTTAACAGAGGAACTTATATTTAATTTGAAGAAATCCAGATTGAAAAATGTAGAGAATTAATTTTTGAGAGTCTCTGATGTACAATTTTAGTGATGTGTATGTAGTGTCATTTGAGCCAGTGGAAGTGAGTAAATAAGTGATGCAGAAAGCTTAGCTTTTTAACAAATGAGCCAGGGTTTCTTCAACTGGATTTATGCCTTTCCAGCACTGGTATTTGTCCCTCTGCCAGCTGTTTTCTCTTTCTGAGGTAAATCCCAATAAATCAAAGAGAGCTAATCTGCTGAGAAAAATGTGCCATTGCCCGTCGGAGGGCTAACTTTTCCTCCATTGGTTACAGGACATGAATCACATGAAAGATCAACACTTTGTAATGGCAGGCAAGCGGTTCTGCTGTTACTAATGTTGGCACAACTTCAGTTTTGTTTTAAACCCAACAAAAGGTTTGAAATAATGCTTCAGATGTCAGTACAGTAGGTCATTGATAAAAAATGTAAGTGCATTTATAGAGTAATATATATATAATATATATATATATATATTATATATATATATATATATGATAAGGACAATTCAGGGGTTGTACGAAATATGAAGATATGCCTGTGAATTTTTCATGAAGGACAATTAAACTCTTTCCACAATCTCGTAGTCTGTAATACAGAAAAATGTTTGTTCCTTGCACTGTGATATTGATTATAATATATATATATATATATATATATTATATCTATATATATAAGAATATAAATTTTTCAATTATTTGAAACTATTTACAAATATAATAACATTATATAATTGAATATATGTGACCGTTGGACCACAAAATTAGTTAGGTCGTTCATGGGGGAAAAATATGTAGCAATAGCCAAAAATACATTGTTTGGGTCAAAATTATTGATTTTTTTTTTTTATGCCAAAAATCATTAGGCTATAAAGTAAAGTGTTCAATGAAGATATTTTGTAAATTTCCTCCCATAAATATATCAAAACATAATTTTTGATTAGGAATATGCGTTGCTAAGAACTTCATTTGGACAATTTTTAAAGGCAATTTTCTCAGTATTTTGATTTTATGCACCCTCAGATTCCAGATTTCCAAATAATTGTATCTCGGCCAAATATTGTGCTATCCTAACAAACTATACATCAATGAAAGCTTATTTATTCAGCTTTCAGGTGGTTTAAATCTCAGTTTCGAAAAATTGACACTTAGACTGGTTTTGTGATCCAGGGACATATAATAATTGTATCTGCACATCATAGTTAGTAACTGAGTAGGAATATTATATGATTTCATTTTTTTAAGAAAATTCAAAAGACTGTTTTTAATTATATATATATATTTTTATATAATATAATGAAAAAATAAAGAATTGTCCTACAATTGGTTCCATTGAGTAAATAAAAATTATTAATTGAGATTCCCCTAAAAATCAGAAGCATCTGATGGGACCTTAAATCTAGATATGAGTTCCTTTCCTAGTCAAACATTACACACAAACAATAACAAGACATCAGATTTTGCTCAGATGGGGTGACTCTTCTCTGGTCTCTATCTCAGCTCACTTAGGGGTCATCCTGCTCATCTGTGAGGGGTAAAGTGATCTGATCATTATGTCATTTGTCATGTAACCCAAGTCTTCAACCATAAAATAAGGGTCATTTAGACATTAGACCGAATGACCTATAAAATTAGATATAATATACCTAATAAACTGTCAGAGTTGACAGTATCTCTCTAAACATAAGACTTCCCAGAGCTAACATTTATGGGTGCATGACCTGTGTATTCATAGGATTAGGGTTTGGTATCATTATGTGACGTCTTTTTAGGGTTTATTTCTTCAGCATGTTCTTCTGTATTTAAATCAATTGTAGATCAATTTAAATTATTCAAGAATGAAAATTAACCACCTTTGGGTTATCTTACAGAATAGTTTTTTTTTTCATTGAGAATTTTTATATATATATATAAAATGTTTTTAAGATTGTGATATCCACAATCTTTCAAGTGTATCCAGACTTTCTGACTGTTAGTGTGCCTTTAAGAATTTGACCATATTTTTAGGTCATGTCACATTATTGAAATGTTACTATGGATTTGACCTTGTGAGACTCGCTGAGACCATTTGATAGCCTATGAAGGGCCGGCACAGGGGTTTGTGTCAGGAGGAGTTGACCCTAGAAGAGGGTCGGGATTCCCGAGACTGACCTCACCATGACCTCTGTTTGTTTTTACAGGTTTCTGTGCTCCTCTTTGAAACCTGGCCTAAGAAACCAGCCCCCTCCATTAGGTCCTCTACTTAAACATGGCACTGTCCGAACATGGGCTTGACAATGTAGCAAACATTCTGAGGCCAATTAAATCATACGCCTTTACTTGCTTTAGCACCTGATTCTCTAAAGGAGTTATGCTAACAAGTTAATGACGCAACTGCGCCCACAAAATCCGAAATGGCACAGTTTTGCAGGCCAGTTTGAAAATAGATAGCTTTGCTTAATCTCTTTCCCACCTATCTAGGCTGCTCTTCGCCCATTATTTAAGGCCCTTTTGAGTCATCTCTGAAGCCCCAGTGCTCCTGACTCCCTCAGGAGACAGATACTGAGGTACAAAGGTTCAGAGAAACCTACCTAACAACAACCACTTCACCCTTTCATCATCTTTATTTACGCATGATGAATGAAGTGTGAAATTACCTATGTTAGTGAGTATATTATTATAAGATGGTGAGTCTCTGGGAAAAATCATTTTTTCCCTCAGTCAGTTCTCTGGCAGTTGATGCAACATGCCTGAAACTCTTCTTACACAGCTGAAATGAAAACGAAGAGAATTTTGGCTTCATCCAGCTTTTATGTCTTTATGTTTCAGATCATAAAATCTTTCGGCAAGTTGTGTCTGGGCAGATGGAGCAATTTATTTGTCTTTTGGTGACAATGTTTGATGTAACATTGCAACTCAATGTATTTCAGATGCAGCCAGTGAACTCCTCTCTCTGAAAATCTCCAGAACACTCTCAGAAGTCTTGATATATATGAGCACACTAAATGTAAATAGTGGTTTTTACATTTGGTAATATTTTATGAATATTTTAGGCCTATGTATAAAGTATATTTCATGATTAACCACCAAATACCGTATTGCAAAATAGCCAAAATAGCTATTTTTTGTAACAAAACAAAAATAAAAGTTGCCGTAATCACAATTATTTTTAGTACTTCAACTTATTTCATTTAGTTGCCAATGCAAAATGTCTGATTTTATTTCATTGTTTTAAAGTTTAAGGATTTCATCTAATATTTATATTTCGTTTTTATTCCAGCTTTACTTTAATTACCGAAAACCAGTTTTAGTAGTTTAAGTTAACAATAACAAAACTGAACTGGATGCAATAGTAAGGAGTATAAGAATAGTTACTGATGCTAAAAAATGCGAATGCAGTACTTTGCATACTGTTTAAAGAGATAGTTCACCCAAAAAATAAAAATTCTGTCACCATTATTACGGACCATCTGTCCTTCCAAACCTTAGAGCTGTTCATTTCGGAACACAAAATTAAGATATTTTGGATGAAACCTGAGACTTTCTGACCATGTTATACGCAACGGAACTGAAAAGTTCGGGGATACATTAAAATAGTCCATGTGAATCGTGGTTCAAACCGTCATATATGAAGCTACGATGAATACTTTTTGTGCACATAGAAAAAAAAAATAACGACTTTATTTAACCATGGTAGTGGTACTATGTGAGAGTGCGCGAATAAGACTGAGAAAGAAATGTTGATAAAGTGGATTATTGCTGTATGTATAGCTATTTAACGGATGACGGGTAGCTCAAATCCCCCCCCCCCTTTCTATCTTTACCCCCCCTTCCCCCCCCACGCCCCATGTATTCCTGCTCTTTCTCCTCATGCAACTTTTTGAGGTGCACTAACACTTTTCAAAGATACCTTATTTGCACATTTTACATTGAAGGAAGAACATGTGCCAGTATATGGACCAAAATATAGACACTTGGTTCCAGCTTAAACCATTCAGAACACCTTAGGAAGCACATAGCATCATACTGACAACCACTCAGAACACCTTAACATTGCAGTTGTAATGTTTATTCTTGTACTCTTTGCACAATCCTTCATTGCATATTTGATATCGACCGCCCACTCTGCAGCATCTGGGCATCTGAAGACCAATCAGGGCATCTCGCCAAACTCTGTGAGGAGCATGACCAGATGAGTAAATCCATAGGAATGCTCCTCAGAACAAACCGTGCATGGTGCTCAGCACAATTTGTCTCTTTACACTACCTACTGGGATGCGAACATATCCATATCCTTCTGTTAGCATTCTGCTAGAATGTTCACACACAGATTTTTGCTATTTAAAGCATTCTGCATTGTGATGAATGTCGTTGGAAAGGTTATTGCTTAGTTGGATGTCTCCTTCATGACATAATCAGCAACTTCCTCTCAGCTTGCGCTTACAGAGAGCACAGTGGGTCTCAGCACAAACGGTTCAGCGGCAAAACAATGGCAAATGCTCGTTTTGCGGGCTCTCAGTGCTGGTGGGCATGATGATGATTGGGAAGCGGCATCCTCTGCAGCTCTGAAACACTAAAGTTACAGTGCCCCACTGTGTCACATGGTGGGTGGGATAGAGATAAAACAAAGTGGAATCTGCAGCTTTGTTTTTGCTAGCTATTTGTGACCTGTTTTCAGATACACACTGGGGTGTGCTAAGGGTTAATGACCCAAGATTTTTGTTACCTAGAAAGCCAATCTCACAAACCAAAATATGTAATGATGATGGGAGGATTTGAAGCATCTTTACATACTTTCTAAGTTTGATTTTTGGTGTTTTTGAGAAGCATTTATGAGGTGTGAATATATCCATTGGAGGTCTCACAGATCAAGCGTTGACTTTGTGTGTGACGTTTTCTCCCCCATCTGTCCCCCATGCCCTGCGTGGAGAGGGTCAGTGTTGATCCAAGATGAGGGCTGTCCTGTCCTCACCCAGACTGTCTTCACCTCCATTACACAGTGTGAAACAACAAATTAACCAGCGGCCCTCCAAATGACACCAAAAACCAGCACAAGCTTGAAAAAAAAACATTTTGCCCTCCTGTGTGGTCTGATTTTTTATCACAGTTGCTTCCATTGTGTGTGGAAAAAACAGTATGAGAAACATACATTTTTTATGTTTTATGTTGTCCTTTTTCATGGGAACCATATAAGCTGTGCATGTCCAAGTATGTACAGAGGCCCTAAAAAGTATGTTAATACTTTAGTCACTCTATAAAATTCACGAATGCCATGGCATTAGATAACAAAATATCAAACCAAATGGTACTACGAAAGCGCAAGCACACTTTTCAAGCAAAATGTTTCACAATAAAGATAAAATATGTGGATACTTATAGTAGTGCAACATATCACATTCCCTCGAAAATTAACATGTTTTTTGATGAATTGAGTCCATGTATAACCACAGTTTTACTAAAATATCATGGTTGAACTATGGTTAGTGTAGCAAAACCAAGGTTGATTTGTGGCATGGTTCAACTGTAGTAACAATGTTTTTTTTGGTTTTATTTGCAGTAAAACCATGGTTAATTTCATAAGGGTTGTTAAAATGATGAAGTACACCTGTGGTTATCTGTTTGCATGCTACTTTGTTTCATGTGGTCAAACTATTGCAATGTCATTTATGTAAGTGTGTCTGATGATGTGAACAAAATACTCTCTTGCAATGAACAACTAAAGTTTAGCTTAAACAGAGAATTATGGCACTAACAATGCTGCGTTCATGGCTTCAATTTCCAGGGAATGCCTAAATGTAGTTATTTAGGCAACCATTCTTTATTCTTAAAATACATAGTAAAAACCAAGAATTAAAAGATCAATATTCTGTCTTATTCTGAGATTATTGGTCTATTTATAGATGCCATTCTTAGCTGGTATCAAAAACATATTATCAATGGATAATTTCACATATTTTTTATAGTTTTTGTTTAATAACAATATTTGAAATTATATGTTGTTAAAGAATATACACAGCAACCATTTGGAAAGGGTCTTTGAAACCCTACTGAGCACCTAGGAGATGAAACAGCAAGGTAGACCCCATCACCAGGTTGATTTTGTAATGAAATTGTTATATATTGCTACTACTGCTATATATTTTCAGTTCCACTAGGGAAAATGGGCTTATATGTGTGTTCCCATATATTCTGTGAAAAGACATAAATAAAAAGATGGTATTGTGGGGCAGTGCTATAAGAATGTGTGTGTAAAATGAAGGTGAGGTGACTGTAGGAATGGGGGGAGAGTATGTGCTCAGATTCCGGGGCCTCGCTACCGTTACACACATAAATCAGCAGAGCGTGACTAAATCCCCGGTAACAGGAGCCGGAGCTGTGGTCCCCCCGGACCCCGCAGTGCACATCAGTGTGTGAGCACGCTGAACCCTCAGCCCCTGCCTCCAACCTCAGCACACACCGCTAACCCAAACACTGAGGTCAGACGTGGACCCCGCTCGCAGAGCACAAACACGCACTGACACTGGGACCTAGACTCCGATAAAGCCATTAAAGCCATTAGAGACAGACATCACCTGAAATCTGCACTGGGGACCCACTGTGAGATCCAATGACGGATGAGAGGTTAAGAACCAAAGGCACACTAAGAAGAAAAGCAAACATCACAGTTCATTGCCTCTGTGTTTGGTTGTATTTTACCGATGCATCATCAAATGTCATGAACAATATATTATTAGTTATTAAAATGTTGGTAAAACTTTAGTATAGGGACCGATTGATTCTATTAACCAGTTGCTTATTAGCATGTCTATATAAACTCTGGGCTGTTTCTAGTACTTTAAAAGCTGCTATTCTTAATGCAATATTTACATCCCTAATCCCACCTTACTAACTATTAAGTTTATTGAGGGACCGTCGCAAAGTAGTAGGTAGTTTATAGTGAGAACGGACCTTAAAATAAAGCGTGACCAAAATTTTGTACATAACTTATTGTCAGGGTTTGTTTTGGGTTGTGTTGGTGTTCATGTCTTTTGCTTTGTATTCATGATCTTAGTTTAATTTCCTGGTTTGTCATGTGTTCCTTGCCCCACATGTGATCATGTTCTGTCATGTGATTCCCTTGTCTGTGTGTTATGTTCTGATTTGTTCATGTGTCATGTTCTGATTGGTTGTCCTAGTCATGTGTCTTGTTTCCCATTGGTTTGTTCTTGTCATGTGACCCTCTTGTTTGCTATAAGTAGCCATCATGTTGCCATTGTCTCTCGTCGTGTACTGATGTTGTAACCCGCTGTCGGTGAGTCTAGTCTGTTTATGCCTCGTCAAGTCTGTTCATGTCAAGTCAAGTCTCGGATTATTGTTTGGATGTTTGGATCACCTGTAAATAAACTGCACTTGGGTTCTCACTTCAACGCGCCTTCAGTGGACTGATTCGTTACAGATATCCTACACAGTTTATGCAGTTATACCTTAATTTTTGTAGCTAGTTAAGAATAAGTGTTTAATTTTATTACTGAGCATATATTTTTCACCTGTCAGATGATGAAATGAAAACACCTGTTAAACTTACATTGGAAACACCTTAGATTAGGGAAAACAGATTCATTATTAACTATTAAGAGTTTTCCCTCAATAAAGTCGTAATTTGCTGCCTATTGATAGTAAGTAATAGTTATGTTTAGGTTTGGGGTAGAGTTAAGGGCTCTAGAATATGGTAATGCAGAATACGTATAAGTACTAATAAACAACCAATATGCTAGTAATATGCATGCTAAGCAACTAGTTAAGAGTGAATAGTGTTCCTCAATCTAAAGCGTTAACCTTACACTGAAGGTGGGACACAAGAAACCAGTAGTAGGGGTAAGTAATCTTTCAGAACATCTTAGCAACCGCATAGTAAGACATTAAAAACACCCAAAACATCATAGCAACCACACAGAAACACTTCGGCATCCACCCAGAAAACCTTAGTATCATGGCGACAACTTCTGCATTTGCAACCACTTTTCCTCTGTAGGGTCACAGGTGTAATATTAAAATTGATCTCTTTAATGTGATTTATCAAAAAGAAATCATTCTCAGGCAGTATTGTAGTCTAGATTCTCAATTTTCCTCCCCATCTTCCCACACTATGACTACAGTCACCTATGTCATATAATACCTCATGACACTTAACCTCACAATATCACTACAATCTTTACTATGTCTGAGCAGGTGGGCTTGACCACCAAAGACTAGGAGTTAACATGTGATGTGCTCATGTGAGGGTAAACAGCTGATCTTTCTTGTCCAAGTCCTCAACATGTTTGTTGTTCGTTTTCAGTCTTGTTTACAAGAACCACCCCAGTAGTACATGGACGAGGTCCAACGACGCTGTCGTCTAATAGGAATTCATAGAATGTGGGGTGCAGTTGGCACTGACAGATAATCGTTGCTCTCACATCCCTTAACTTACACTCATCCCCAACACACAGATGCACACCACCCAATCCATAATCTAGGTTTACACAGTAAATTTAGACTCGAGTAAACCTGTTGAGAATAATTCACATATTGTCAAAATTAAGAACCACGGGATACTCTTACAATTGTAAATTCCCTTACCTGAATGGTTGGACATAAAGAAGATCCTGTTTGTCACCATTATGGAGACTGGTTGGAACTCAGATTTCATTTATGGCCAAGACTAGACACATACATTGCTGAACAGACAGGCACTGCAGCTTGATGGCCAGCTCACAGCACTTTATCAACACAGCGCTTGCAGCACGGTGCAACTGATATATCTGTACCATCCCAACAAGCATTTTTGTAGCTGAAACTGCAGTGCATAGTAGTACTAATACCAGGATCTTAAATTCCCAGAGAATGGGAGAACTAATATGATGTCTGCTTAGTATGCAACCCAAAGTACTAAACTCTGTGCTATGGACATAAATGATACCTCAAACTGAGCAGGCTATTCAGTGTTTTGAGGTGGGCATAACACCCAGAACCCCTCAGCAACAACCCAGCAAAGCAATGCATGGCCTATCGGAGTGAGTCAGTTGATGTTGGCGTGCATCCAGACTCCTCAACAACAACCTAACACAGCAACTTATCTGAGCTGCAGAACAGTGGACTTTGCATGAAAGCTGTTGGCTCATGGGGACCCCTGGTAAATCTGAGCTGGGATATGTCCTGATCCCATTCCCCTACTTTCCTGACTCATCTCCGCTCTCTTATAAAATAAAAGCCCCAAATCCCTAGCAATCACCTGGCCATGTACCTCAGAATCGCATCTAAAGAGTGAAGAACACCACCAGGAATAAAATACGAACGTATGATTCCAATTGTGGAAAATACTGATTTCAGACATGTTTAGTAAAGTGCAGTACTTTTGGAGGTCAGTAGGGGTTTTTGCACCAATTTAGGAACCTTTTAGCCTGCATGGTCGTTCCTAGAGAACCAATTTCCCCCTCAGGCCGTTTTCCTGGTTGCATTCACACCAGCAGCAGGAACTCTGAAGCGGCCGACAGTGACGTCTTTATTCGTGCCCTTACACCCGTCAACAGCCGGGCAGAGCTATTTTTGTTGTGTGTTTTGGGTTTTGTGATAATGGAGATGGAATGTAAATGCACAATTTACATGATTGAAAGAGCAAGAAAATCTGACTAAATTTTCTATAACAACTTGCAGTGTTATCATCAAGGCTGAGAAAGAACACAACTCTGCAGACAACAGGTAAATGCCATTATCGCTGTTTTTCCATGTTTGTGGAGAAAATATTTGTTAACAATTAGTATAGGGACCAATTCTCAATATTAACTAGTTGTTTATTAGCATGCCTGTTATTAACAAATTGGCTGTTTATTACTACATCCCTAATCCAACAAATACCTAAACTTAACAACTACCTTACAAACTAATAATAAGCAGCAAATTAGTAGTTTATTGAGGCAAAAGTTGTAGTTAATGGTTTGTTAATAGCGAAAATCGGACCTTAAAATAAAGTGTGACCAAAATTTTACATGGTAGCGATGTGTCGTAGCGTTTGGCCAATCAGTGTACACTTACGTCACTGGTAGTTCCTATAGAACTGTTTTTGACCCTACTCTGAAGTAGGAGCTAATTTAGTTTCCCCCAAACGGAGTTCCTAGATCTAAAACCGTTCCTAGTTTCTGCGGTGAGAACACGCCAAAAAGCGGGTACTTCCTCCAATAGTCCTAGGAACTATGAAAAGGTACGAAAGCCCCTAGTCTTTCAAGAGTTGGGTCACTCGGTCAGTGATGCAACTTCCGAGTTGGCTGTTTTGATAGTGTCTAGGAGTTAATTCCATATTTACAGTAAGTGGCATGAATTTCCTCAGCAAAAAGGTGCAACACAGTGCACCTTAGTAAATGTACAACAACACCCTTGCATCACAGCTGTGGTACAATGGACTGTGCACATGCACATATATAAGTGCTGTATGGTCCCCCTGGTGTGAATCTGAACTGGGTCATCCCATTCTCACACCTACTTTCCTGTATCCTCTCTGCTCTCTGCTAACTCACAACAACAACAACCACAACAACACCCTAGAAATAAATTACAAGTTACAATCTGTTCCTCTGTACCTAAGAATCACACCTCAACAAGAACGCCAAGAAAAAAACATGAAATTACAATTCCAACTGTGGAAAAAGGTCATTTGAGACAAGGTTAGTAAGTGCATTATTTTTTTGAGTTGGCACGTTGGCTGTTCTGATGTTGTTTAGTAGTTAATTTCCACCTTCAAGAGGAAAACAAGGAATTAATTTCTTGACTTGCTGAGTAGGTCCCCTGTGACATGGTGGAGCAAAAGAAGTTCTAGTGTTTTGTTTAATGTCCACACTGCATTATGGGACGTGACTGTATATTTTACCAACTGGGGTTTAACGGGGATAACTTTCAACAAGCCATTAGGCCAAAGCTGCTTTATGTTATTCCAACAGCATAAAGCAGACAGACCTAATAACCCATGCCAGCAGTGGCTGGTCTCTTTATAATCTCACTATAAAACACTGTCATTCATCAATATCCTTTTAGTTTCTTTTGGAAGCAACAAATGTGTCCCTCAGATGTCTGTTGTTGTTTCTGTTCCATTACTTAATTCTGGTAATCTTTGTTATAACACAGATTTGGTGTACTGAGTTACCATATTTCCACACTGCTCATATTAGGAGACTGTTCCCTGCATTGCTGTTATGGGAATGGTCACACTCTGGTGACTAATTGGTTTTATGGTGCCTTATCGTCAGTTGAATCATACGCTCCCTGAGGCGCGCAGGATTCTAATGATCTTTTACAGGGTTTTACAACAAAGAACAAGCATAGAAGAAAGGCCAAATTATTTGGTTGCATGAATTGTTTTGTTGGAAGTCACTGAGGGGGATCCCCTTAAGATATGGCGAATATCAGAAAGAACAAACCAACAGTCAGTTTTGCCAAAGATGTAAGGGAACACAGTAGACAGGATACAGACTGGATAAGGGTCAATGGTCAGGGAGTTGTTGACACTAGCGGAAGTAAGGTCAAGGAAACAACTGACTATACTATCAATACACTTAATGAAGGTGGAAAGGTAGGTAGAAACTTCCCCCATTAATTGTTATACTTTATAATTTCAGAGTTTCCCACTTACTAATTGGGAACCATATTTATGTTACTCCAGCAAGGTCTTTAGCTCTAGCCGTCCCTCACTGATGGTTTCTTTTGGCCTCTAATCTGATGTGAGGTCATCGTAATTTAGCTGGCCATTGAGACGCTAACCTCGCTCCAGTGCTAACTGATGCACTTCAGCCGTTGTGCCTTTGAACCAACCCCCTTCAAAGCCCTATCCCATCAGGAAAATGCAGATGCCATCATTATTTTCCTGGCTAGCTTTGAAACTCAAACCCCCTAATCTCTGACCTGCACATCGGAGCCCGGTGATGATGACAGTGAGAGATGGCGTCTGTTTGCTTTGCTTTAGTGTAGTGGAGCTTCTCTCTGGGCTTTTGAGCCAGACTGGGGGCTAGTTTCAGCCACTGGAGGCCAAAGTGTAAAGGAAGAGATGCTATCATGCCAAGGAATGGGGCCAGAATGGTCATCAGGGACTTGAGTTCTGGATGGGTATGAGAAGGCCAGGGGGACCATGTTTGTGCAGGCTTAAGTCCGAAGGGTAGAGAAAAGGGTCAGGCTTTGCACTGTGACTAGCGATAGCCTCTGAAGAAATACTATATCAGGAACTGATTGAGCTCCTAATGCCTCTTGAAGGACAAAGGGTTTGACAATGCTGAAATGTAGCCAAGGCCTTTCTGGATGGATAAAAGATGGTAGCACTCAAGCAGGTTTTGACTGAAATTCTAGCTTGTTTTCAGATCTTGCCACTTTCATTTACAGCAATTACAGTAGCCAGGAGAGAAAACGTTGTGGAGAAAATAGGATGTGAATCAAGCATAGTCCTGCTGCTAACTTGGCTTATTCTTCATCCTAAAATGTAACAATAATTATATCTCAGAGTTCACTAAACCATTTAGTGTCTATTTTCTGAAAGCATCTACAGGATGACTGTGATGTAGATGTACTAGTGCGTTGAAGGGTTTCCATTAGCTATGGTAGCTGTTAATATCTTGTCTGTTTCCTGATTGTACATATGCTGAATGACCTTGTTTCCACTTCATCATGGCAAATTGGGGCCGAGCTATATTTTACTCATAGGGGGACTTGACCTTTGACCTTATGGGTGAATGAGGTCACAACCCAGGTGGGGCATTGTCATCGCTGCCGTGACGTGGCAACTTAACCTCCAATTGGCCGGTTGGATTTCCAGGTGTGAACAGAGCTAATATATGAGTTGTCCGTCATGCTGAATGAACTTTTCTCTGAAATCGGCCCATCAAGTTGGAGCTTGGAGCCTCCAGATGATGAGTTTGACCTGAAAGCTGACTGTGAGGAGGAGTTCAGAGTTTGGCTTCACTCACTCTCCCTTTATAGCTGTGTGTGTCATCAGTGATGCAGTCTGACAACATACGTGACTCATTATTAACCAAGTACTGCAAAGTTAGAATAATGAAT
Organism: Sinocyclocheilus anophthalmus; assembly: GCA_018155175.1. NCBI lineage: Eukaryota > Metazoa > Chordata > Actinopteri > Cypriniformes > Cyprinidae > Sinocyclocheilus > Sinocyclocheilus anophthalmus. The sequence goes on from JADLZN010002962.1 coordinate 350,825, forward strand.
CACATTGAATGAGAGACAAATATTATGATTGATGAACAGAAACTTGTGAAAAGGTCCTAGTGTAGTAACAAAATTACAGTTTGATGGAAAATATTTTGGAAACACTTTATTATACTTGTTGCTTATTAGCATGCCTATTGTAACATATGGGGTTTATAGTTTCTTAGAAAGCATATTCGCATGTACCGTAATTCTACATCCCTAATCCTACACCCACACCTAAATATAAAAAAATACCTTACTAACTATTAATAAGCAACAAATTAGGAGTTTATTGAGGCAAAATTTGTATAGTTAATGATTAGGTAATAGTCAGAATTCGACCTTAAAATAAAGCGTGACCAATATTTTTATAAACATATTGTGTTCACAAGTGATATTTAACTTACTTTTGCTTAAACTTTATTAGTTTAAAAAAGTGTTGGTTATCATGGAAATTAATTTTTCAAAAATATATATAATGTATAAAAATGTGTTTATTTTTGTTTAGGAATTCAACGCCTAGAAGATAAAAGTACCCTAACTTAAGAAAGACCCCTAAATTTCCACATTAGTTAGAATGACCCTCACTGGAAGTATTGACATGACTATTTATATCTCGACTGCAGTGCAGAAAAAGGACACTAGCCCTGAGCAAATTATAAGTATTACATAATGGAAAGTTGCCATAAAACACAGTGGTGCCAGTACATACTTTAACAATGCTAATGCGAGATCCTAACTCAAGTACAGATTTATGGGTTTAGTTTTTATAATCTTAAAAACACTCATCTATTAATCATCTATTTTACATTTATTTGGACTGTATTAAAGATTAACTTTCTATGTGCTGTAATTATTACAATTTAGAACTCAGAACTAATTATTTTGCACTTTATAGGCTCCTCCAAAGTGAAAGCAGTTTTTAATTACCGTCAGTATTTTCATAAATATAGCATATTTTCGATATTTATTATGAGCATTTCAAAACGGTAGGTACCCTAAACCTGGGATGCAGGTCAGATCAACTCTCATCTCCGGCACCAATGTAGATGAGCTCTCTAACAACACGTCCCTAGAGCTTTATGCCCCTTGGCAGGATATCCCATGATTCTCTCTGACAGCTGAAGCACCAGCTCCTTGACACGTGGAGAGATTTATCAGCAGAGGCGTGACACTCTGGAGTCCTCTGGAGAGACATACATGAGAATGAAGGAACAAACAGCGTTCTCTATTCACTGCTAATCAAACGTAACCTTTAAGTCTATGCTAATCACTTCAGTGAATCGCTACACTTCTTCCTGAACAAATTGATCCCAGTGCTCGGTAAAGTTGAAGGGTGGGATATGGATGCTAAAATGCTTTAATATACAGAGATGACTATTTATTGGAGCATTTGTATTTATGAGATGAGCGCACATGAATGTTGTATTTACTCTCTGGATTTTGTTTGAGCCCTGAATTTCCAAGTTGAAATGAGGAAACTATGAAAGCTATTCAACGTACAGTAGATGATCCAACAAGCAGTTATTTCATTAGCCTAATATTTATGATAATTGAATATTTTTTTTGTAATGACAAATGTCTCTGCAACTGATTAAGTGCAGTTTGATCAGCAAAGTTTGGCAGCTTTGGAAAAAAACTTAAGGGGTTATTTCATCCAAAAATGGAAATTGTCATAATTTACTTACTCCCATGTTACAAAACTAACGTTGAAGAATCAACTGGTGGAAAACATGACATTGATTTCTCAGTTATACATAATGCAGTGGGTGTCCAAATTAAGAGACCCAAGGCCTCTTCAAGGATCTTCAAGTGCTACAGCCAACAATACTGGTTTCTGGTTGCTACAATAAAAAAAGAGTGTGATTCAGCATGATGACCTCCATCACTTTCCAAAGGCATCTACGGAAGCAACCCAGAGATGCCATGAAAAAATTAAGAAACAGATGATTGCATCGCAGACATCCTTTGGGAACCTATACTAAGTACATTTCTGGAAGGCAGTTGAGAGTTTTCATATACTTGCTCTCTGGAGTTGTGCCCTAAATAGGACCTGGTTTCCATTTAATATTCAACAGTTCTATCTTAATCTGTGGTTTGTTTCTATATTTAGTTATGATCATATGTTTTAAGACACATACAGTGTCCCAGACATGGGATGTGTTTTTTTAAAGGTGAATTTGTGGCAGCAACATAAGTTTCACCTGTATTTTTACATTATTATTTTTTATTTATTTATTGATTGATTGATTGATAGATAGATAGATGATAGATAGAAAAAAAAAGAAAAGCAATCAGTCAAATACACTGAAATTCCGCCGAATATGTAGAAAGCTGCCAATGTGGGATTATATGTTCTCATGCATTCAGTCGTGGGCATCCGTGGGGAAGTTCTTGGCATATATTTGAGTGCCTTTCATTTATGCTCATGTTGTTGCTCATTTGTGCAATTCTACTACAATCATTTTCACACAAAAATGCCCATTCTTAGGTTTTGGAGATCATACATTCTTCTCCATCTGCACTTCAATCTCCCATAGGCCTTTTCAACTTCAACTTCATTTTTGCATTGGTTAGATTCATTAATGCAGTGAAGTAAAGAGATAAGACGATATAAGAAAGGAAAACAGGAAACCTAACTCGGCCCCAAATTCATGTCACTCAAGGCACTGTTGTATCATATGTTGGCACACTGTCCACAATTATGGCTCCAGTGATGCAATCCATCTTTAATATCTTTCCACACTTACACTAAGTAAACAAATCCCTTGCATAGTAAATGCATTACATGAATTAAGCCAGAAGAAGAAGCGGTCACACTTTATTTTAAGATCCTCTATTAACAAACCGTTAACTACTACTTTTGCCTCAATAAACTTCTAATTACTGCTTATTAATAGTTAATAAGGAAGTTACGTTTAGGATTAGGGATGTAAATATCTCATCAGAAAGATGGTTTTACAAGTACTAATCTACAGCCAATATGCTAGTAATATGTATGTTAATAAGCAACTAGTTAATAGTGAGAATTGGTCCCTATACTAAAGTGTTACCGAAGAAGCTTAAAACCAAGAACAGGTTTGAACTGGATCTATTCACAGGAAACTAATAAAGCCCAAATATATCCCCACATCCTAACCGGCAATAAACAAAAGAAATCAGTCCGTATCACACTACATGGAGGAATTCACAGAATGCAAGATATGTTTCCTGCAACACATTTTATGTGACTAGATTTTTACAACAATAGGATGTGGTTTACAAGAATGGATATGACTGAATTAAGATGACTTTACTTTGGATTGCCTATTAAAAACAATGCAAAAATGTTTTTAGATAACAACTGGTTTTATATAATAGAAAATGTTATTTTACATGAAAATGTTTTATATGAAAATGTTATTAAATGTGAATTTAAAAGGAAATAATATTTGCCTTGGTATATCCTTGGGATATGGCATAATACTCTGTATTCAGTTTCCATTGGTCATATTAATTAACAGTCCAACTTTATATTAGTTGGCCTTAACTACTATGTACTTACATTTAATAATTTGGTACAATGCACTTATTGTGTTCATGCATGTTTTTACATTGTACTTATGTTTTAAAAAAAATACCTGCATGTAATTCCATCTGTAATTAATTTCTGTAATTACAATCATAATTACACTGTTGATCCATTCCTTACACCTTAGCCCACCCTTAAACCCACCCATACCATTAAGAGTGGAAATCAATGAAACGGATTCATCACTCTTGGGCAAGTGGTCTCTATGGCTAATCCCTTGAGATCAAGTGAACATGCATGGGCTGCTCTTCCTATGAAAAGCCTTGTAAAAGAAAACTATATTCCTTCCCGGAGTCCTGAATGACCAGCTGATGGACTTTTGGACACTGGCAATGAAGTCGTGCTGATTAGATATGCTCTGTAAAGCTTGATTGAAGGCAGCAGTCGGGATGTTGGAAATGGTACAGTTATTCTTATGACGATTCTTATACTGATTTGTTTGCACAAATATACATGTTTGGGAATAAAAATAACACTCTAGTGATTACACAAGAAGCATTTGCGTATCATTAAGTGATACGCAGTAGAGAATGAACATCAGTGACATTGCAGAAGACCATCACCTCTGTCGCAAACTGTGAGATTTATGACACAGTATTCAGCATCATCTCGTGGGTTTTCTGCAGCCACGTCGGCCCCCGTAGTCTGACTCGTTCTGACTTCTCGCGAGAGAGTCGTACGAGAAAGAGAAACTGCGTTTCAAGCAATCGCCATTTTGGATCTATCCCCCATTTGTTGCTAAAATGGAAGCACTCTTGTATTGAGCCAAAATGTCGTCAGTTTCTCTATAGTCCTGTCTCGGTTTCATTTTCCCTCCCATCCCGTCTCTTAACGATGGCGTCTGGCGGTGCAGGTAGCAGGGTCTCCTGCGGGAGAGATTTGAGTTGTGTTCCCGAAGTGGCGGATACCCTCGCGGCGGTCGCCAAATTAGGGTAAGCAAAGGGAGCTTTCGGCGCAGTAACCAGGCAAATTATATCAGCGTTGTTGCTAAATGAAGTGAAGTGTGCTCAGTTTGCAGTTGGCTCGGCTAGGTCGCTGCACGTGATGCACATGAGCATTTGCTAGCTGTTAGCGGCTTCTTCAGATTTGCTTTTAACTCACACATGCGTTTGCACACCAGTTTTCGGCAATAACATTCGGATTTCTTTTGAAACCTTTATAACACCTGCAGAATAGATGTTTATATTTTTTTTATTGGTTCGTCTTAATATTTATGTTTTTGAGTGGATTCATTCAGTCTTGTTGATGAGACATGTTCGTTTTCCAGCACAAATTTTTTTGCAGAATTATTACTGAATACTGACGTATTACAATTTACGTCTGTTCAGTTATTATTCAAAGTGGAGGCGATTAGAGATGCATGCATTATGTTTAAAGATCTGGCCTCATTGACTGATGGGATTGTTAGCCTGAAGGGAGAGGCTGATCATTTGACAGCTGAATAAAATCTAAATCATAGTATTATAAATTATTTATCACTGTATTTATACGCTTTTTGTTTTGTAATGCCACACAAGCTTGGTGATTCTGAATTAAAAATATGTACTTTAGTGATTCCTAAGCAAGCATCAATAAAGTCTAAGACAAAATTGGAAGACCCCTCCCCTTTGATGACATTGAAGACTTTTGGCATTTACTTGAAATACCACCAGTATCTGTTTTCTTTGTGTGGTCTGTTTGTCTAAATGCATATTTCTGTCCTATAGCTTTGATTTCCTGTGCATGCCGCTTTTCCACCCGCGGTTTCGAAGGGAGAATGAACTGGACCCTTCTAAGTCACGGCGCGGAGCCCAAACACGCTCTGACCTGCTGTTATGTGGCAGAGGTGAGATATAAGAAAATCTGTGCATCTAAATATTCACTCATCCAATACTGTCAGTTGAGGGGGGGAAAAACGTTTTTGAGGTTTAAAGGGATCATGTCATAAGAAAGTTTTCTTGAACTTTTGAAGTGATAGATCAATGTAATTTGAAAACATATAAAACACATTGGAGCTGTCGGAACTCAAAAACTTCCTACCTAGTCCAAAAATACTTTTTTGTTGAAGCAAAACATCTGCATATTTCTGATGTCAGATAGAAAAAAAAAATTACTAATACATGGCAGCCCTACGTTTGCACATCAATAATGACTATTTGGTATTCAGAAACTTGTCCCACCCATGATGGTGAGATCTTTTAGAGGAAGTCAAATAGATAGTATTAAGGCCAGAAGAATGAATGATAAGAGTAAAATGCTATAAAGTCACATTTCACATTCAAAGACTGACTTAAAAGCAATCTATTAAAGAGTAGATAGGATAGGAAAAAAGGGTCAGAAAGAGAGTGGAAAGTGGTTATGAAACCTAAATCATGTCACTTCCTCATTAAGTTTCTTTAAAAAAAATTAAAGACTGAATAGCAAACGTGTTCTCCATTTTCTTTGTCCATGATACTCTGTGCAATTACATTTACAGAATTACATACAGTACACTTAGACATTACGATTATATCTTCGTAATAAGATGTCCATTCTTTCTTTATTAGATTGGAACACTCTTATCGTGGGAAAGCTGTCACCCTGGATTGAGACAGACTCAGAGTTGACCACAGAACGCAGGAATTCAGAAGCAGTACGTTCACAATGTCTTGTTTATTATTATTTTGTAATTAACTATGTATTTGAGGTCCTTATTTTTCTCTTGAGATTCTTTAAATATATTCCTTGTCTAATCTGATAGGCAGATATTATTAATTTGCTGTTACCTATTGTTGTGTCACAAATGATGCATACACGATGCAATGACCCTGTTGGGCTTTTGATAAACACTCTGCAGTGTCATTGTTGCTTTAATCAAGAGTCAGATGCAAACGAGGGCCTTTTATTGGAGATCTGCCCAACAAAGAGGAAGCCGTGCAGATTTGTTGTTTATTTCGATGTGATCACTCCTTCTAATGTCTTTTGTGCCCTTGCTGCAGGCACTGGTACAGGAGCTCAATTTCTGTGCTTATCTGGGGCTGCCAGCTTTCATGATCCCCCTAAGGGGTCCACACTGTGCCAACCTGGCTCGAATCCTGCTCAACCACATCCACACAGGACACCACTCTTGCATGGTAATGGCAATCTGTAGCACAGAATGAAAACAAATATGCTCAGAACACTCCATTATTTGTTTATCTTTACACCAAGGGCCTATCATTTATGCATAATCTTCATCCCTGCTGCTTCCTTTCTTTTTTTCGCTGATGGAAATTTAATTAGTGGTGTGAGCAGACTGTTTATCATCTTCACTTGCTGTCCATCTATTATTTAAAATAATACTATATGCATTATCCATGGCGTGATGAAGTGATCTGATCCTTTTGCAAAATGTATTGGGCTGTCATTTTAACGCATAAAGTGCTATTTTAAAAATATATATATTTTCCCCAAAAAATATTAAGCTTCACAACGTTTTTTAACATTGATAGTAAAAACAATGATTTCTTGATTCGCAAAATCAGCATATTAGAATATTTCTGAAGGATCATGTGACACTGACGATTGAAGTAATGGCTGCTGAAAACTCAGATTTGCATCACAGAAATAAGTTACATTTTAAATTATGAAAAAAGGTATTTTAAATTATTATACACTTACAATATTTTACAGTTTTTACAGTATTTTTGATTAAATTAATACATCCTTTGTGAGAGATTTCTTTCAAAAACATTGCAAAAATCTTACTGACCCCAAACTTTTAAAAGGTAGTGTATTTCAAATATGCTGGCTTAACAGAAAGTAAGTTATTAGAAACATTTGTAAAAAAATACAAAGACTCAACCTCTGTTCCAATAAGGTCACAGTATAAACTCAATTAAAATGCGAAGCCGCGTGTAAAGCATCAGTGTGCAAGCACAAACAAATCCATTTGCTTTTCTTTCAATTGGTTGTAATGCTGCTTTTTTTGTTGATTAGGAATGAATTAGTTCAGTGTTGATTTGTTTTTAATTATATAGTTTTGGATACGCGTTCCACTGTTAGCTCCCGAGGACACGCGTGAAGATCTCATCGAGAACGAGTCATTTAAACAAATGGATGATGGCAGCAATGATGAGAAGACCTGGGCATGGTGAGGGAGCTGAAAAAAAGCCATTTGTTCAATTAAATAAAGATATATTAAATATCTAATTAAAACATCCCATGGATGAATATGATTTTTTTTTCTCTCTAGTCCATATTTGGGTCTACTGTGTGATTAATTCACTCAACTACATGGAGAACAAAGCAATCTTTGTCCTCTGTTCATTTAATTTCCTTTTTCCTCTTCAGGTGGCACTCATTCAGAACACTCTGTGATTATAACAAGAGGATATGCCTTGGTAAGAGCAAAAAACTCAAAAGTGAAGTGCTTATAATTGCCTATGAAAAATTAAGCGGTGAATACTAATAGTTTTATATTTTTTTCTTCTTTGTAAAGCTATTGAAATTGGAGCAGACCTGCCATCTGACACGTTGATTGACAAGTGGCTTGGAGAGCCAATCAAAGCAGCCATTCTCCCCACCAGCATATTTCTAACCAATAAAAAAGGGTTTCCAGTGCTTTCAAAAGCCCACCAGCGAATCATCTTCCGCCTCTTCAAGGTAAATGTTACCAATATTATGTCACATTCATTCTATTCAGGGAGGTTATCTAACAGTCTGGGGTCTCCCTAGCTGGAGGCTCAGTTTATTTTCACAGGGGAAAACCGCCACAATGAGAAAGACTTGCGCTCGTACCTGCAGTATCTGGAGTACCTCAACCAAAACCGTCCAGCGCCTAATGCCTATGAGCACTTCGCCAAAGGCTATGAAGATTACCTTCAGTCACCACTGCAGGTCAGTCTGTCAAAGGATAAACGTTTGCCTAGTGAGTTTTCCAGCACAGAATTGATTCTTTTGGTTTCAGTTATGCTAATGTCATGCCTAATTGTTTTATCAGCCTTTAATGGACAATTTGGAATCACAGACGTATGAAGTTTTCGAAAAGGATCCCATCAAATATTCACAGTACCAACAGGTGAGTTAAAACGATTTGCTAATGGTAAGCAGAATCTATCATTATTTGGTCAACAGTTATTCATGCTCATTGGTGGTGTTTGTTGCATCATTAAATCTTATGTTAAATGGTAAAATAGGCAAAAGGGGGAAACTGAGGCATATCTAGGGGTCACAATATGACAGTTTTGGGGGTTCTCTTTTACATTTACATTTATTAATTTAGTATTTAATTTGTTCATTTAGCTAGGAAATACCCTAGCAACCACATAGAAATGTGTTAAAAACACTTAAGCAAGCGTTTGAGCACCTTAGGATTCATATACATTACTGTTCAAGAGCTTGGGGTCAGTAAGATTTTTTACTCCAAAAGAAATTAACTTCTATTCAGCAAGGACACAATTAAATTGATCAAAAGTGACAGTTAAGACTTACATGTACAAAAATCTCTGTTTTATTCTGTTCTGTACTTTTTATTCATTGAAGGATTCTAAAAAATTAACCAGCACAACCTTGATAATAATATATATATAATGATAGTAAATATTTCTTGAGCACAAAATCATTGAAGACTTCACACCGAAGAATGGCGTAATGGTTGCTGAGTATTCATCTTTGCCATCACATAAATAAATTGCATATTAAAATATAAGTTCTTTAAATTGTAACAATATTTCACAATATTGCTGTTTTAACTGTATTTTTTATCAAATAAAAGCATCTTACTGACTCATAACTAGTAAATGGTAGTGTAGCAATACCCATCACTGTAGTGAAGGAAAGCCACCACTTGAGAAAACCAAAAAAAATTATCTTGAATTATCTTTCCCAACAGGCTGTATATAGATGTCTGCTGGACCGAGTTCCTGAAGAACAGATGGAAACCAATGTGCAGTAAGTGACTTCACACACTTCCAGGTGTCCCATTGTCAGTTATTAATGAACTAGAGATTGCAGTGATATGCTGTTTGCTTGGCAGACTATGTCAACACTGAGTTTTCTTTTCAGGGTTTTGATGGTGTTAGGTGCAGGCCGTGGTCCACTGGTAAACGCCTCGCTTCGCGCTGCAAAACAGGCTAAGAGAAACGCGCGTGTATGCCGTCGGAATAACCCAAATGCTGTTTGCACGTAGCGTACGTAACGTTGGATGCGAATTTTCGTTTTGTCTTTCTTTCTTTCTTTTTCCCCTTTTCTGATT